>MDYQ01000005.1:0-317154 GCA_003024175.1 Planoprotostelium fungivorum | reverse complement strand
TCATCTGACATCTGCTCACTATGAACAGGAGGAGCGTTATTGTACATAGAAACGGCCAACGATCGATCCGCAGGAAAGCCAGGATTGAGAGTGACAGGACAGCTGGGTGATGTCATGAAAGAGTCCTCTCAGCTGGCACTCACTTACGCCAAATCCTTCATCGAGGACATCCAATACGGCAATCGATTCTTCGAAACGGTGAGGAACACGAGAGAGAGAGAGACTGACCATCGACAGGCCAGCATGCACATGCACTTCCCTGCAGGTGCCATTCCAAAGGATGGACCATCAGCAGGAGTGACCATGGTGTCCAGCATGATCTCCCTCGCCTTACAGCGTCCTCTCAAGCCCGAAGTGGCTATGACTGGAGAGATCACACTGACGGGGAAGGTGAGAGGGGGAGATGGATGGAACTGAAGAAGAAAGGTTCTTCCCATTGGAGGTGTGAAGGAGAAGACCATCGCAGCTCGCAGGGGTGGAATCAAGACGATCATCTTCCCGGTGGACAACAAGAAGGACTGGGATGAGCTGGAGGACTACATCAAGGGGAATCTGAAGGTCCACTTTGCGGATTACTACAAGGACGTCTTTGAAGTGGCGTTCGACCCGGTGGATTCTCGCAGTGGTAAAGTGATCGAGGCACAACCTACCGTACCCATCACCCCACGAAAGAAGAGAAACCAATCCCCCGTGCAGAATGTATAGGGTAACGAGGCACTCTAAGACCCAACAATAATTCCTTTGATAAAAAAATGAAGACACGCGATCTTATCATCGATCATCATCCAATACTCTGCATCATGATCAGGCTGAATGACAAAACAGTTGTTCTTCAGCGTCACGCCGGATTGAGGGCGAAAGTGGACCAGGGGCTGGTTTGTGGCTACTTGTTTTCTGTTACGCAGTATCTCGAAGTATCGAAGGTCCTTGTGCTGCCTTGCTCTGATGATTCATTTATTCTGAAATTTCGGTGCAATTGTCACTCACACATTTAAATATTACAGTGACACAACACGAGCCGCGATGGCAGAGGGCTGCAGTCTACCCACAGAGATTATTGCACATATCATTCAATTCTTACCTCCCAGAGAGTTGGTCGCGTGAGCACCTCTTATCCATCATCTCCAGATTGAATAAGCTGATGCAATCAGAGCTTCACTCGTTTGTAGAGAATGGAGAGATCTCTCTCAATCAGAGTCTCTATGGAAGAGACACGTTGAAGACGCATTTTCGTGTGCGAGGTTGTCGAAACAACAGAGCTACCAGAGCTATTTCCAAGAGAGATCCAAGGTTAAATCGAATCGCATCGCAATCACCACAAACGACCAAGTGAGACCCATTCGAGCCACCTGCATCTCACTGAAGACAGTTGCTGACGTGTCTTCCCGATGGATCCGATAAGAAGGTGAGAAGCCACACGTTCTACCTCTCATTACCACCAGGTCCTCCTCGACTCTGACGAATTCAAATTCCAGCAGGTGAAGTGGATTCGAATCGTTCAAATGGTCTGACGAATCACAACAGCCCACCTGGGGACCCACTGGGACACTGGCCGTCACCCAGTACAAGAGACGCCCGGCAACGGTGGCCGTCTACAATGCACAGGGTGAGCTCCTCCACAACATAGAGACGTCCTCCGTACCTTTTTACATCTACTGGAGCCCCTGTGGTACCCGGTAAGTCTACGTATGATTCTTCCGTGACTGGTGATAGGTTGAGCCTGTTGGGTAGCAATGGAATGGGTGTCGTATTGAGTTGCATCGATCTCTTGGCGGATCGACCGAAAGAAGTTGTGTTGAATGATGCCAGACCTTACTTTTATTCATGGTGAGGAATAGATCTCTCCTGCACTCGCCGATGGTTATTGTAGGTCACCCGATAACAGAGGATTATTTCTGTGCCACAGAGACTCTTCCGTCTTAGATCTGCTCAACCCCGAAGACAGGAAGATCAAACAGATTCAGGTGTCTTGTCCTCTGCTCTCAAAGCTGACGATCACAGAGGTATCCCGTCTACGGTAGACAGATGTGGATGGCACCCTTCTGGTTGTCCAACAAAGAAGGAGGCAGCGATCTATTCTACTGTAACATGGGTGCGAAGGAGGGACGAGAACACATCAATCTCAACATCGGTCACTTTCTTGATTCCTCTTGTCTGGTACAATCATCCATCTCAATCAGAGCTGAAGGTCAACAGGATAAGACAGGGAAGGAACTTCGCGAAATACTCAGAGACAATGGAGTCGACGTCAGTTCGTGTGTAGAAACGAACGATTACAAAGGTGATGATCCACAACATCCGACGACCTACACACACGATTCATCCTCTGATATTCACCTGCAGAATTGATGCGAGAGAAGATGGAGAGAGGGGATGTATTGGTGGAGAAGAAGACATTACGCAGTTGGGAGGGAGGAAACATCACCTTCATCCCATCCCCCGATGGAGAGAAGATTGCCATCACATCAGAGATGGATCAAGATTCAGTGAGGCATCGATCGTGACCGACACTAAAGGACAAAGATCGACATCGTGGGAAGAGGTGGAGAGATCGTCTGCACCGTGGGGGGATCCCACAGCATCATCGGTTTCTTCTGGTCCCCCGATTCGAATGTGTTACTCTTCATTGAGCACCGGTCGAGGGTGAGATCCATGTCTTTAGAAAGTTGAGGCAGAATAGGAACTGAGATGGTGTGTCTACAACGTCAGGGAGAAGAGAGAGTACTCCCTCTCTGCCTTCACTCCAACGTGAGGCAAGATTGATTTCTCTTCTCATCTCTGGCAGGAGGGTCTTATTGGAGCACTATCTTCCCTTCATGGCTCAGTACGCCCAGAACATCACCTTCTTCTCTCCGGACAGCAAGTACTTTGTGTACACTTGTGCGAGAAAGAACGACACCCTTGTTCATCCGGTGGAAGAAGGATCGGCCCCATTGTCTCTGGGTCACGAGGGTCAATTTGCAACGTGGTCCAGAATGTAGACATCTCATCACAACAATGAAAGATAGCAACTAAGACGATGTATTGAAATCGATACGCTCCACGAGAGAAGAGCGGAGTGACAGCATCGCTGACACAGCGTTGGGGTCTGTGAATTCCTTGTGCTTGTCCACTGGCATCATCTATCACAGTCAGTGTGGTTGAATGTGGTGACCCACCTTCGCTAGAGATTGATAGGGAGATTCTCTCAGTTGAGACTCTCGAACGAGGAAAGATGTTCCGAACTGATGGTAGATGCGAGTGTCCATCAGATGGAAGAGCACCTGATCGATTCGCAACCAGAAGCGAAGAAGGATGAGGAAGCAAGTGGGCATGACTCTCTAAGAGAGGTGAGGAGATGTCGAAGAAGAGATGACATACGATCTTCACGGTCATGATGGAGATGCCATTGTCGTCGAGTTCATCTTCGTACAGGTGCACTTCATCGAAGAACAATATCGGATCTGGTTTCTTCAATCTCTCTATGTCGATCCTGTCTTGGGTGCTTGGTGCTATCCTCACTTTCTCTGCTTCTGTGTTGGAATGATCATGTTCATTAACACTCACCCAACGGAGATCTGATGGAACCTTTGTAGTGTGAAGTGTACGACCAATCATATTGGTACACCTCCATTCCATCTAATTGATTGTCGGTTTTACTGCGAATATCAGCCTTTTCTGTTGTATATCACTGATTCATCTGATACGCACCTGGCAATCCACTTGGAAGAGGCATGGACTTTCGGTAAGACTTTTTTGGGATCAACGAGAGACAGAGCATCGAAAGCATTGAAGTTCATCTCAAAACCGGAGACGTGGCGGATCGATAAGGAATTACTGCCAAAGACCATTTCAGGCAGATTCTTCGTGTGCAATCGCTCCTGCCATTCATCTACGTGGTCTGCCTTCAGGATGTGCCCTTTCGTGGTGCAAAATCTCCAACCACCGATTTCGATTCCCTTTCCTTCTGGTCCGTCGAACAGTTTATGCTCTCCAGAATCTATCCTGTCCGTTAGAGGTGCTGTGAGGGGTGCTGATGTGTCTTCTTTCGTAGTCATCTTGATGTGATGCGGCTCAAATTTATTTTATAATTGTGGCCACAAAACACTGGGGCCGATCTCTTCTCGTCACCGTAACACAACAGTACACAATGATGAATGGCACTGCCCTTCTTAATCTAGCAGGAGAGCAGGGTGGGAAAATCGAAGACAACAAAAAAATTCGTGTCGTAAGTTTACAGGTACCCGTTGTGCTCTTGAAATTGATCAAAATAGTTGAGTGACTGCTGTACGATCTGTCTGGATGGATGATCCAGTCCAGCTGTCTCTGTAAATAGCTCCAGAGCTTTCACCGTATGTTCTCTGGCCTTCTCGTAATTTCTCATGTATCGATATAGAAGTCCCAGTATATGGTGGCACTCTGCAGTAGCCGTGTGAATGACTCCCAGATGTTCTTCACGAATCTACGGTTCTCATCAGACTTACACCACGATGATCACCACACCACACCTTCAATATGCGCTGTAGCATCTGTAGACTCTCTGCGGTCACTGCCTCGTCGATCAATTCAACATTTGTATCCTCCAGCGTCCTTACAGCTTCATTGAGAGTCATGTACCATATCTCGACCACCTATTTCGTCAGTTTCACAGCTTCATCACTCTTTCACCTTTTCGTACATCGCCAGTGCACTCTCGTACTGTTCTTGGGCGACAAACACATTACCCATGTGATAATATCCTCCTGTCGTGCCTGATCTGTTGAGAAACGAGAAAATAAAACGTCTCACCTTCGTGTTCTGGACCCATGGCTAGCGAAGAGTAATATATATCTGCTGCCAATTGCTCCAGGGCCTCGTCGTACTTTCCCAGACTGGCGTATAGTTTGCCGAAATTGCGATGCAGTTGAGACCGCATAGCGTGGCTACAATCTGGCTTCTTCAGAACGGCGTATTTAGCGAGGGATAGGTATTCCTCTGCTTGTGGGTACCTGGATGATTAATCTCATTCTTCACCAACAATCGTACACACCGATTTAAACCAATCGAGGCTTCGCCTAAGAGAAGATAAGATGGAACCAGATCGATACTGCTGGAACCGTTCAGATCCATAGAGAACCGCAGAGACTGAAGAGCGGCAGGGATGGCTAATTCAAAATTACTCTCGTGCAGATGCTTCTGCGCCTCCGTTCGTGTCATCTCAAGCAGGGCTTTCTGTGAGAGAATGAGATCGATGATGAATGCATCTCGCTCACTTGGTTGCGTCTGATGTCCTTCTCTTTATTTCTCCTCTCCTCCTCTGAACCGAGTAATTTAGCCTGCGTTCGTAGTGGAACGAGTAGCTGACAGATCTTCACGTGTATACCATTCCAGTCTGTGGTTTGATGCTCTTTAGAGCTGTCGAATTTAGACCCATTGGGTAGCGATTATCATCACCAGTAATAAGTGACTCTGCAGAACTGGCATTGGATATATGCAACTTTACCACACAATTCGCAGTTCAGTTTGATGCTCTTCGGGTTGGATAAAGGGTTGATCGCTGGCATTTTTATATCCCAACACAGATGAGAACTTAAAATAGAAATTTTCGTCATCGTACCAATTCTGCGCCACTAAAAGAGCAACTAAAACCCAATCTTTGTTGAGATTTAGTAGAAGATTCCTTCATTTCCCCTACGCTTTCAGGACACGTGCGGGTGAAGATCGTCCCAAGCGCTCGGGCCCCACCTCGGCAGGGTATTGATAGACCTCACAATAGTGGGAGATATGTAAGACTTTTCACTCTGCCGCTTCATTAGAGCTGTAACCGCACGCAAGTTGCCCGCCTCTCTCATCTCTCACAACAACATCATTCGAACAGCGGAAACAATGGTGAGAGTCGCCACAGACAGATTCGAAGTCTGACTCAGGCAGTGTGACGTAGATCACGATCAAGAGGGTCTGACCACGATGCAAACTGTCTTAGACACGGGGGCGGCTTTGATACAGAACAGAGGTGATCGTACTGCTGACAATACGCAAAGGAGCTGACACCAGAACAGGACCCATTGAGAAGATACACCAACACATCTGTGGTGTCCATTTCTACAGTGGAGACATGTCCAGACAGGTGATCGACATGGATGTCACCTGTCCTCACGCCCACAGGTGATCGCACATCACTATTGCCACCACCTTTCTGCAGACATGCACCAGTGCGTCATATACGACTCCGACCAGCCTGACGCAAGATTAATCGGTATTGAATACATTGTCAGCGAGAAGTTATTCATGGTGAGAGCCAAGCTGAATCTGTCTTGACACCGATCAGGAACTTCCCGATGATGAGAAGAAGCTGTGGCATTCTCACGATTATGAAGTGAGGGGAGGTATCATTACGGCACCTGGTCTACCTTTGGTGGTGGAACACAAACTCATGAGTCACCTTCACAAGACATACGGCAAAGTCTTCCACACCTGGCAGGTGCACACACCCGCTCGCTCATCTCCTCCTCCAACGAGAATGGTTCGATTTTGATCGAGTCAGGTGGATCGTGGAGACAAAGTACCTCTTGGTATTCCGCAGCTGATGATGTCTTTCACTGGGCCCAATCAAGCCAACGATCACCTCATCCAAAAAGTGAGCTATCTCAGCTGATTCAGCCGCTGACGCCTGTGGAAGGTGATGAGAGATAATAAGACATCACCACAAGAGCTCATCGAGAACCGTTCGGATTTACCTCCGAACGTGAAAGTCCCTGGAGCTGATGCGTGGGAGAATGGTTTCATCTATCAGACGAATCTCGAATCTAAGACCGTACAAAGACTCAATGACGAAGTGTTCTTTCGTGTGAAACAAGACAAATGAAAAGACAGAGCTTCTCGTTTGCTTATCTCTATTTCATCGGATCACTACCCGTATAGAAGGCATCACTTGTACACAAAGTGAAACTCTTCTTCGCACATCACTGCTCTACACATAAGAACATCTGCATTTTATGAACAGGTGGCTGCCGTCTCAGGTGCAATCGTCGTGGACAGCTGCTTGACCAGTCTCTGCATGTTACTGGTCATTCTTCCTTCCGCTTGTACCTCCTTGAGGAACTGTCCGTAGTGGCTGCCTCCGCTGTGCTCTCTGAAGCAGAGGGCTAAGATCATGTCGGTCACGCCTTCGAAACCTTGCATGGTGAAGTGAGTTCCGCATGTCCTCTCAGCGATCTCTCTATGAAAGGGTAGAGAGCAGTTGACGCCGACGGAGTAGATCTTGATGCCCTTCTTCCAGCATGCGTCGGTCTCTTTGATCCAATCGATGGCTCTCGGATCGGGGATGTTGAACTCTTTCATCTGTCGTAGGCATTCTGCTGGTGCGTGAGGAGAAGCGTCACCGATCATGACCAACACTCTTCGGCTGCCTTCGGTCCAAGAGAATTTGTCGTGTGCGTGTTCCAGTACCATCTCGTAGTTCTCATCTCCGTCGCCTCCACCGGTCGATGTGACAGTGTTGACCCACTCGGTGAGCTTGCTGGAATCTCCCATCTGGACAAAGTCTTGAAGACGGAGGGCGTTCACTGGTCCGTCACAGTAATCTCCGTGAGCTATGAGTCCAATGCGAATGAGGGGTGTGTCCCGGAAGAGTCGATCGATGGTGTGAGTGATTTTGGTTTTGACCTCTGCGATGGCTCCTGCCATTGAACCAGTGGTGTCGAAGGCGAAGATGAGCTCGGTCATGCCGCTGTCTGGTCCGGTGGATTGAGGCTGACGGTCTGAAAAGTCTCCGGTTGGGGGGAGGGCATCGATGGATCGAATGGAGGATTTAGGAGCTCTCGGTTTTCTTGCTGTACCAGAGGCAGACTTGGGACTTCTGGCCTTGGGTGAAGGTTTCTTTGCTTTCTTCTTGGGTTTCGCCTTCCTCATCTTGTATGACTGCGCTCTTTGGGCTAATGTTCCATCAGCGACGAGTTTGTCCAGAGCGAGTTTCGTGTATCTCTTGAGATTGTTCTCTGTGATGAGTGTGTGCTCTTCTACTATCTTCTTCTTTAAGTAGACGTGTGAGAAGAGGGCTCTCTCTGGCTCAGACTTGATGATGCCAAGGATCATGGATTTATAGGAGGGTCTTCTAGGCATGGCTTGCTCGAAAGTGAAATGAGTTGAACTGTACTGGCTTTTCAAATTGACCAGAACGCGCGGGACAAGTTGACGGCCTCCGCGCCTTTAAATTTGAGAAGGCGGCAAATCTAGCCTCCCTCCATAAGACAGACGAGATCTCGTAGACACCTCGAGGATGACTCTATTGTGACTGTCACAGATGGCACGATGGTTATCGTGTTCATGACGGCGAGCGTATCCATCCTCCTCTGATCACGTCCATCAGCTGCTGTCAACATCAAAGCAAATCCAAGTCACTTGAAGACAGTCTGTGACACCACATTTATTTCTTCCAGCTCACTCTCCAGTCCTTCTATGGTGTCTACATCAACTCTTCTCAAACTGTCTCCACCGAAGAATTTGCAAAGTACTGAATCAGACCCACGACTACAAAAGACCCCAACAGCCCCGCACCGTGCCACTTGTTTTGTGACGGTAAGAAGTAACCGATGCCGGCGGCCATTCCGGCACAGAAGATCATCATCAGGAGACTGAACGTGAAGGATGGATACTCCCACGTCAGCTCTTTCGCCACTCCAAAGAAACAGAGGATCTGATGTCATCAGATGATGGTCTCGTGGCATCATTCATCTCACCCCCAAAAGAAGAGAAGTTTTCGTCACGGTTCCACCGATGAGATTGCTATAGGCGATGTTGATGGACTGGAGGTTACCTTTACGAGAGAGAGAGATACTCTCCAAGATTTCCGGTGCCTCGCTAGCGATGGGAGCCAAGAAGAACGCCAATAGGATGGGGTTCACCTGTCGTGCATGTGAGAAATCGCACGATGATGTCCATCATCATCATCTTCTCACCGATAACAGTTCTGCCGTGGCAACGACGGAGTTGATGAACGGACTGGAGAAAAAAACGATGAGGAGACCTCCTATGACTAAATAGATGAAACCTTTGCTGACCGGCTCTTCTTCTTCTTCCTCTTCTTCTGCATGACCCAACTCTGAGACGGATGTCATCGAAGAGATGATACAGAGGGACGCACCTTCATCGTGTTCTTTCGGGTCTTCTGGTGACTTTTGGAGGGATTTCCACATGAACCAGAGATAAAAGATGACGCCAGCAAATCCCATCACGATGGTGAAGCCAGTGATGGCGATGATGAACGAGATACCGGTGGACAATAACAACACGTAACATTGAGATTTCACCTGCCGAGAGTTGGCAGGTGCTGATGGAAATGAGAGGATCTGAACTCACAGCTGGTTGAAGAGATATGTTGGTCTTCTTTGCCGTACTACCAATCCACAGACAAGCTCCTACAGCGACTGTGGACACCACGACAGTAGACCCACTGACTGCGCCAACTGCAAATCTGTCTTCTTATCAGTTTCGACCATTGAATCTCTCTCAATATACCTGGCATTACCGCTCTGGAGGGCTGTGATGAAGAAAATGGTCTCTGGTGCTGCTCACATTTAGAATTGGAACTGACGATTAGATTGAGCCAACTATACCTGTATTAAGCCATGCAATGACTATACCACCGATAACGCTGGCATCATACTTTTTCCCTAGGATCTCTCCCCCTTCGCCCACGCACCAAGAGGCGACGATTAGGAATACAAAACATATCACTCCATCCAAGATCGGGTTGAACATGACGGTGCGACTGTTGCTGTTTCCGATAATCACAAAAAGTGAAGAAACACGATCTACAACAAACACGACTGGAATCTTTGTCGATTCTCTTTGGTCGTCATCAGTGACCGTCTCTTGTGTGATGTCCTATGTGGCCTCTCGATCAACACTCTTCGTGGTCTATCTGGTGTGGACTAGATACTGAGTAGATTTTTGAAGGAAATTTCAAATTACAAGCCGGTGGCCCAATTTAATTGAAACAGAAGCCTCCGGGTCAAAAGCCAACAGAAGCCAAGAAGATGCAACTCGCGAACACGGACCATCAGCTGCAGATCGACGTAGACAAATTCTTGTCCCTCCAGAATGAATTGAGCAAGGCAACGCTCTTGATCGGATCAACTTCTGATTCGCCAGATCACAGAATCCATCTGAGGAAGACGAGAGAGGAAGCGAAAGAATTGGAGAAGAGTATACGACGTAGACTCGAAAATATCCAGAAGCAGTATGACGTTGATCACCCTCTTGTCAAGCAACGATTGGATGTAGTCTTCGATACGTACGAATCCATCTCAGAAGATTGGCAAAGACTCTATCGGCACTCGTACTCTCGAGAGAATGAACATACACTCAATCACAGAGCCCACACCATCTCTGTCACCCCACGCAGGAGATCTTTTTCGGAGAGCCCCAAAGAGACTACGGATGGTGACATCAAATTCACGAGGGTCTCCACCACACAATATAGCTCAGTCGAGCAGGCATTGGAAGACATGATCAGAAACCGCAACGAGCAGATCAGACAGTTTTCGGTGGGTGATATTTTCCAAACATGATTTCCAAAGTATGAGACTGACAGCCATTGCAGGAACAATTAGTGCAATTACTTGCCCTGTTGAAGATCACCTCTCACTTAGTCTCAGAGGTAGATCGTCATCACTTTGATAACGCTCGCACACTTCTCATCAGTCATATTTCATCATGCACATCACGTGCAGCAACTCTCTACTGATCACGATTCGATATCATCTATATCATATCCTTCACAATCTTCAAACGTCACACACTCAATTCAAATCAGGTGGACGAACACATCGACCAAATCGAAGTAGCAACGGAAGATGGCTCGCGCGATTCGAGAAAGGGACTGAACAGTGTGGCAGAGGTGAAGAGAGGAAGGAGAGGAGTGAGCTGACGTGGAGTAGATCGCACGAAACAACCAAGTCTATGGATGGACGAGGATCGTGGGGACTGTCACAGGCACCATGATCGGTGCATGTGTGGGTGGCGTGCCCATCATCGCACTGGCAGCAGTCGCCGGGGCTTATGTCGGAAGTCAGTATCGTCTCATCATCTCCTCCCGAATCATCACAAACAACATCATCATCGCGAACTCGTCTATCTTCTCATGCGCCGCCTGCTCGTCCACTGAAATGAAACAGATGCCGTCGGAACACAAGTCGACCAGATGAATAAGCTGAACATCAACAATCACATGCTGCTGCATGGCATCGGTGAACAGACTCATTGGACACCCGATGAAGAAGTGATCGAGTGCCAACAGTGCTCTCTCCCTTTTGGTATCCTGAGGAGGAGACACCACTGCAGGAACTGCGGAGGTGAGATGCTGTAGAAGATGGAACATGGACCTGATGGAGATCAGGAGTCTTCTGTGGGAATTGTTCCACGGGTAGGATTCCGATGAAGAAGGAAGGAATGGACGAAGAGCTGCACGTTCGTGTGTGCGATGACTGCAACAGCTCATATCACTCACAGTATCGGTGATGTGTCTTCCTAAGAGGTCAAGATGTTCCTCCTTAGTATATAAATGTGAATAGGATCAGAATCTTTCATCTGTTCGTGGTGTATGAGTCTCTCGGTCTTGTCATCTTCCTGGAAGTTCCGCGTTCATAATTTGCGTATTCTTTCCACGGCAGTTTTACGCAGGCAGCATGCTTCTGCATCTTCTCGGCTGTTTGTGCCTCATTTCGAGCGGTCTAGGGACCATCAATTTGAATACAGACCCGTATTATAATTCGACCATTGCCAATCTTCATCCAGAGCGCGATGTAATTCTGGACACAACGACGACCGATAATGCTTTGAATGCAGGTATCATCTGTGCCATCAACGGGAACATCAGCCGGATGGCGGAGATCTTGGATGCCATCTTTTCTGTGCAGGTATACACCACAGATAGTGGACGACACTGGACCCGCTGATACTCTTGCAGGTCAACAGCTCTGGGGGCAATTATGGAAGATATTCTGATACCTTCTCTCCTCTATCTTACAGCGGCAACACAAATACCTTCATCGGTATGTACACATCCATCTGCATCAGAAAGTGTGGAGCAGCTCTGAAGATAGTCTCTGCGAAGACTTATCAATCTTACCTCGCTTCTGTTCGTAAGTGTGAGTGAAATGTACGATCAGATGAGCTCGGCTGACGATGACAGCCATACAATATATAACGGGAAGACAAGCCGGTCCCAGTGCTGTTCCTATCGCATACACGAATATGTATCTAGGCGACATCCACATCTACACCATGTGGGGTGCCATTCTCGGTAATGACACCCTCATTTCGATCGGGCAAAAGATGCTGAAGGCGTGGATCGACCAGACCTCAAATTACGGAGTATCCGAATTCAACGCCCAGAGTTACATGGGCCTCGATCTGGGTCTGTTGCAAGACTTGGCTCGCAACGGACCTCAAGTCATCCGACAAGATGCAGCCACCGCTTTAGACTTATTCTGGAGGGAGATCACCGCCGCTTATTTCCCCGGCGCAGGCCTCACAGGGTGAGCCGTGATCACATGACGCAATCATCCAAATCGACACACGATCGATTGACGCTTCACCAGTGGCTCATCTTCCAGATCGTACCGCTACACTCGCCTCAGGAGTGCCACCTCAGTCTGGTATCCAGCCTTCGAGTTCCCCGGCTGGAACATCTCCGGCCTGTCCACCATCCTCCACGGATCTGGACTCGATCTCTTCTCGGTGGATCTCTTCAGTGAGCCCGACATCGCACCGTGGGGTCCATCAGAGGTCAGCAGGCGGTATCTACAATGGCCCACGAAGAGCTACCGTGGAAGATTCACGTCCATGTGGACGAGACAGTTGGGGAGTGACAGGAGCACTTACGTATCCCCGGGCGTCTCCATCGGAGCAGCTGGTTACTATCACACGGTGAAGTGGCTGTTATGATCATCACACTCACGAGAATCAGGCCGATATTCCTCTGGTCGGGCTGTTTACCAGTTTCTCTCTCCCTCCTCTGTATCTGATGACTGATGTATTGGGTGATCCTTATTGTTCGGGTGCATCATTGATCAACGCACACTGTACGCACCTATCCAACATCAGAGTCAACGTACAGAAGGCAGGAACGATCTTGGCGGGTATCTCGTGGGATAATTCCACTCTGATGGTACGTCTCTACCATTCATATCATCCATGCACTCGACTCTTCTCTTCGTGCTGAAACGAGGGCAGAATTCTATGACTGTATCCACGAACATCATGGTACCATTGGGTGTGGATGAGATTCTCATCAACGGAAGAGCCCCCAGCCTTGCGATGAATACTTCAGTCGATCTGCCCCTCGATACAATCGTCTCAGTCAGGCACAAGAACGGCTCCATCGTATTTCGTGTGCTGAAAGCCACCACGGGAGCAAATGATACATCTTCAGTCACTCTACGATGGATCGTCGAACCTGGAGGACTGAACCGTGAGCCTCAAGACTACCTCACAAAGATTGATCATCCTCTCAGTTGTGGGCAGATTGGCCATCTTTCATCGTCTTCAACCTTCTCTGCGATGGACAGCTGAACAGACTCTGGGACTCGTGGCATTTCAAGCTAAGACCATATCATCACCACAAGACGTATCCGATATGGTCGCCAACTTGCAAGCTGCCACTTACACTTCCAACCTGAATGGAACCAGCTGGGCGGCCAGTGCCGTGTTGGACGGTCACACTCTGGCCTTCAGTAGAGATGTGGCATACATCAATCGTACTCTGATGATCGCCAATCTATCGCGTACAATCGATGGAAAGGACGACAGCAAAAGTATCGGAGGCAGTGAGGGTGACAGATGGCTCTCTCTTACAGTGGATCATCTTGCTCCTGTTTGTCTCACTCGTACGAAAATAAACGTAGTGCTTCAAACGTGTGCAGATTGAGCTGTGAGAAAGATAGAAGGATGTTAGGTCGATTGGCAATCGCTCTGTCTTGAGATTCGCAGATGATCTTACTGCCCAAAACACGGTATCATCAATCTGCTGATATTCAACGAAATAGATGGTGGTGTAGTTCGACAGCTTCTGAGAAGCTGGGGCATATTACGAATAAACTCACAATGGGCAACGCATCGAGCCGCACGATGGCATATAAGGAGGCACTCTCCAAATGTAAGAAGTCCTGATAGATCTGCTCTCCTCTGACGTCGTGCAGTTGATGCTGATGAACTGAAAGAACTGACAAAAACCTTCAAGATGTTAGCGAAACACACAGAACCTACAAATAAGATTGACACTGCAACGATCCGGAAGGTGATCGATCCATCGATCTGTATCGCAACCATTCTAATATAAAACAGCACCACCATCAATTGGAAGAACTATTGGCAAATCAAATCTGTTACGGGTATCTGAAGAGGTCGACCCAGCCGGGTTCTGATGGTCTGATTGATTACCAGAGTTACGTGTCGGGGGTAGCCATGTGAGCTGTTCTTTCCTCTGATGAATATCGACAAACAAATAGGTGCTGCAGAGGAGAGGAAGACATCAAGATCCAGTGTGAGGAGATGTTCACGTGTCTTCGACAACTCACGTCACACAGATCTGTACGATCTGTTCGATATGCATCATCATGGTGATCTCTCCTTCGCTTCTCATCCTCCTCAACTTTGTCGATAGGTCAAGTGTCTTTTCTCGATGCAGAGACCGTGCTATACAACATCTGCAGATCGGCTCACGTGATGTTGGAGACAGATGTCTTATCGATGGAAGGAGGAGAAGAAGAACTCGACATGGACGATGTGGAGGGTCTAAAGAGGAGGGTCATGATGCACCTGCGAAACTCTTTCGGCAATCAATCTTCCATTCCCTTCGCCCACTTCAAACGATGGATCGTCAACAAGACAAAGATCAGAGACTTCATCACTTTTGTCATCGGCAGGTGATCGACTCATCCTCTTTACGTCTCTCACTTGACGCAGAGAATTCGAACCCGAGAAAGAGATGCCACTGTCCCTACAAGGCTCCACGATATCCACTCCAATCAATCTACTCAGCTCCAGCGAGCTCATCGACGAAGCCATCACTCGAAAGGTATCATTTCATCTCCTCAAAGAGACTGACTCGAGCGTTGTAGATCAAGAAGGCCTTGCCCAACGAATATCAGACGATGAACATGATGAAACTGTACAGTTCCACGGTGAACGGATACTCTCTAACAACGATGACCCATCTGGTCACCACGAAGAAGAGGGACATCAAGAACCCGACACTCATCATCATCCGCGATCAGGGTGATCAGGTGATCATGATGACATGCACCTCCAAATCGCGTAGTATATACCTCCATCTCTATCGTGAAAGATTCCATTCACCCACCCGATTTTATTTGATTTTAATTCCTTGTCATCACATCACGAATCATAAACTAACGATGAAACAAGATCTTCGGTGCCTTCGTCACAGATCTGTGGAGGAAATTCTCTCGTGAACCCTACGGAAACGTAGACACCTTCCTCTTCTCCATCCAACAATCACGTGAGTCCTTGTCCTCCACATATCTCATTATTCTAACGACGAATAACTTTCATAAGAGGTACAAGTGTATCCGGCGAAGATAAAGTGGAGTGAAGGGAAGACAGCAGAGAACGCCGAGGCCGCTCTGAAGAATTTTGTCTTCTCTGATGAGACCGGAGCCGCCATCGGTGGCGTCAAGTGAGTCACGAAGGCATTCGAAAGAAGCTGAAATTGGACAGGAACTACCACGGCATCTTCTTGGACGAAGCCTTCTTAAAGTGAGAACCATCGCGATGACGTAGTCTGATGGTGATGCAGGGGACACTCTCATCCGTGTAGAACGTTCGGCAGTCCGTCTCTGTCTTCTACACCAGAGTTCAAGATCAAGACGGTGGAGTGTTGGGGTTTTATCGAGAAGGCCAAGGTGGCATTCATCCAAGAGGAAAAGACAAACGAAGATGGAGGTGGACCCAAGAGTGTGTTGGACAACAAGGACAGCAGCTTCATGTTGGATCTACTGGGGAAGAATTATTCGGCTATGGTTCGAGATTAAACATGTGGATCTTGTCGAGTGTCTTGTGCATGTGCTGCGTGTGTCGGTTCTGATGTATGAATGTAAATTGTGTTTGTTAACAGAATTACAGTTGTGGTTTGTAGATCAGCTCAAATCATTGAGCACCGAAACCTTCTTTGAAACGTCGCGACAAGTCTCTGGCTACGTTTCACATCATCAACATACACACGAGATGCTATCTCTACACAAGTCCACTGTCAAACAATGGTTCGTCTCTTCACACGCGTATCAGATCTCGAATGATAACAATGCATAGCGATATAAGTTTGAAGTTGGCACTCAACAGGATGAACATCCATAAGAATAGAAAAATCGAAGCCTGCATGAGAGCTAAACGAGAGGTGAAGCGATCGACTGATGTGTACGTTGACGTTCCCAAGATCTCTTCCTTGATTGATGCGGGCAAAGACGCAGCAGCAAAGACAAAGGTCACTACAGTCATCCAAGATGATTACATGATAGAGGTCACCTCTCCCATTCCCACGTCATCTGACTCTTCCAGGTATTCAACTTGATGGAATATTATTGTCAGGCGATCGCCGTTCGATTAGAGCTGATCTCCATCTCGCAAGAGTGTCCAGAGGACCTCTTAGAAGCAGTCGGAAGTCTCATCTATACGGCACCTTATCTCTCTAACGACGCCAGATTCGGTGAACCCGAACTGATGAAGGTGAAGAGGGGACGACATCACCATCCATCGAATGAGCTCGTCTAGGTGCGACAGTTTCTATTGGACAAATTCGGTCCAAGTTTCATGGCTGAGATGGCGGCCGGAGGTTACATCAATCCAAAGGTGAGGTGGATGACGCTGGAGGTGATGGTCCGACTCTGTCCTGCAGTTGATTCGGGATCTATCTGGAAAGATTCCTCCAGATTCTCTCATCGATTTCTACCTCCATGTCCTTCGCAACAAACAAGATCTCAGCTGGGACAAGATGCTGGTGATCTCACCATCATCTTCGCAACGACGCGTGCGATTTCGAGTCTCAATGCTTCACAGAACTCTCAGGGAAGAGAAGAAGAATGCTGCCACGAAGAAGAAGATCCTCAACCCACCACCAGCACCTTCATCGGCAAGGTCTCATCGCATCATCTCATCACCATCTCATCATCTTCCAGATCATGACAGACACGAACGGCCACCTGTGGGCAGTCTCTCTCGGTACTCCCTTTCTTCTCTTTCATTCTGAAAAATAATAGACGAATCGTGGGATCCCATCTACATCGCTGTAGATCGATCGAATGGAGGAGAAGAGGGAGACACTGTGACCGTTCAACTACACGTGAGGCACGATGGTGTTCGATCTGGAGACGTATTGCACGTGCTGGAGAAGAAGGAGGTGGAGAATTTTACCGGAATATTCCGCGTCGACATGGACGGACATCGATGGGTGGTGGGAGAGGGGGGTGCTCTATTTATAGCACCCGATGGAGGGGGTGAGGCCGGGGAGGGTGATCGAGTGAAGGCGATCGTACGTAAGAGTCCAGTGAGTGTGGTACGCACGAGGATGAAATTTCTGAGAAAACTCGAGGAAGGACATCGAGTGGGGCAAATCGTCCAAGTCGAAACCAGAAATTTCCCAGAAAATGTTTCGAACGTCGTGCAGACATCTGTAAGTGTAACGAAGACGGACGATCTACACGAACAAATGAAGGTACTCGTTCTCTCATCATCAGTGAAAGTGACACGTGTGGGATACTGATCACAGACAGATCGCAGCGGAAGAGAAGAACAGAACGGAAGGAACGAACGAGATGGAGGACAGTCTTGCGGCCATCCGGTGAGTGTCACCTTCTCTCCTCTCTGAATGTACAAAGACTGGCCATGGAGAAACTCAAAGCCGCATCGACACAGAACCCAGACCAATCTAACATCGATCATCTACAACGCCCCCCCGTTACACACGGAAATTCCGATGAAAAAACAAACATCCCTTACTTCCCGTCTGTTCCGAGGAGAGAAGATCCCGAGAAAGATCAAATCGTTTTTCCTCAGCCACCTTCGAGTGACGTACATCCACTCTCACCCCCCACCTTACCTTCTATCCCTTCCGATCAGCTGGTGATATTTCGTGGAAAATTCCACGAACTTCTCGTGAATTTTCTGACCCCAGCCAGAGTCTGGTGGGACAAGTTCTCACCGATGGTAATCACCTGTGGTTGAAAGTTCAAGAAAAATTCCTACCCGTTCCGCAGAACCAGTTCGACCTCCAGGCCGGTGACGTCATCACCGCCACGCAGGAAGGCCCCACGATCGCGGTACAATCCATCCTGTCACGGTACCAACCGCAGACGTTCACGTCGAGGGCCAAGGTGAGGCCGTTCCCGCCTTTTTCAACCCCTGAACTTCGAGCAGGTGGACGGAGGTCACTGTTGGGTCCGAGAAGGAGAAGATTTCGTGTATGTCTATCCACCATCTGATGTCACTGTGGAAGATGGAGATATCATAACAGTCACACCGGATAGGCCCAGGATAGACGGTAGACGTACGTCTCGTTACGTACGCACCACAGAGAAGGTGATGAAACCCACGAAAGCCATCGGTATCGTGCAGGTAAGTCACACTACAACGAGCCACATCTGATCTCCCAACAGAGAGACGACGTAGGTCACCTGTGGATGGCTCCTGGCGTCTGTAACGAGAGAGAACTATTCGACAGACTATCAAAGGAATCGATGAACAAGGTGGCTAACGTGTACGTACTCCCAGCGGAGGGTGTGACCCACAATGACGTCATCGCTGTCAACGTCAGCACGGTGAACGGTAGGGCCGTAGGGGAATTGATCCGGGTGAGTTGGATTCTTCCGGAGCGTTGTAGATGACACCAGAAGGTCCTGCGGGGTGGAGCTGATTCACCGATCGTCCGTCCCATGAAGGAAGACATCCTGTCGACGTCGACAAGTGGCGTGGAGGATGTGTGGGAAGATCCCAAGGAATTACCCGACGAAGAACCGAGATAAACCTTAAAACTCGGTACAATCGTTTATATTCTTCGTGTCACGAGATCAGTTCTTCTTCGTGTTGTAGTAAGCTTTGTAGCTGCGGATGCGCATGATGCTGTCTTCCTTCGGTGGTCCTTCTGTCCAGAATTTTCCGGCGTTGCTCCAATTGTTGACGACAAACTTGGATGGATTCTGAGAAGAATACTTTTCAAAGGTGACGGAGCTCTCGCCGTAGGTGTAAGTGGTCGTGTTGCGATCCCACTCGATGCGGAAGACATTGAAGTCGGCGGTGGGATCGAAGCCGTAATCGACGACTTGATTCTGTTGACGATCGTGTTCTCCGGTGGGGAATGCGTTCCAGCTGGTGAGTTGCAGACCCGCTTTGATGTTGTCGCTCGCCTCCGTGTAATGACCGGTTAGCATCTCGATGTCCTGCTCGTCCTTCTGAGCGGGGAATCCAGGGTTGGCCTGGGTGAAAATGGCCTGGCAAGTTCCTGGTACCTGCGTACATTTTCAGTTCATTTCTTAAGACTCATGGTACTCACGGCGGAGGTCTGTGCGACGATCTCAAAGACTCCAGAGACGATGAACTCGGAACCCACGAAGCGGATCTGTGCATCGCGTGAGTCGTTAAATTATGCGTGATAGCTCACTTGAGAGGTGGAGATAGTCTCTCCGTCTAGTTTTCCACCTGGTACGGCGAGCTCGAGCACGCCATTTTTCACGTATACATTTTGGGGGTCGAACAGACATCTCGTGCTGTTGGGATCAGGCTTAGCACAGCTGTAGGTTCCATCCTCTCCTCCTGTTTCCTTTCAGACAAGATGATACCTCGTGGTGAAATGGATCTCACCTTCGTCAGCGGCGATCCAAAACATATCAGAGAACAAGGGATCGGTAGAAGGCACGTCAAAGTCGACCTTCGAAAAGTCTACCTCTACGCATCGCTCATACTTGCACTCCTTATCGTTCAGAATGTTCAGCCAGGGCTGAATGGGGACGGTAACGCTCAAGACCGTGGCGACGAGGCAGAGGGCGAGTAGAAGGACCTTCATCCTGCGGCTGTTGTTCGTTTGTAAAGGACAACGCTGAAAACTCCGATGTAAGGCGGACCGCAGATCGCACCAGGCAACATGTGGCTGCCACTCTTCGCAGATATCTCCGCCCTTACGGAGTTTTCAGAATTTCTGAAGAAAGGATTAAAAAAAATCAGAATCATCTATTTCTAAGAACTGAGCGAAAACTGAGTACTTTTATTTTATTGGTGTGAAAACGAACCCGCCGAACAATACATCGTGGAGTGTGATGCATTAAATTATAAGTCTTATAAAGAACAGTTTGTCCTCTAAAATGGATCTCTCTTCTGTGATATCGAAAACATGAAGGCTTATTCTTTCAAATGGATACATATATGGTCTTTTACGGGTCATTTCGTGTATCATGGAGACGCTACTGCTGATTCTACCACATGGATTGCCTTGTGTGGGTGCAGGGAAGCTTTTGAACCTTCTTTGTTTCAGTTCCACAAAGAAGAGACAGCCCTCGTCAGCGTGGAGCTACCGGAAGTTCAGTTTTCAGGGAATTTTCGTTTTCTCAAGACGAGCCTGGGAATGCCGGAGTAGCTGATCTGATTGAAGAAGAGGGCACGATTGGAAGACCTCTTTGAGCATCAGAGGGTCGTCTCAATCCAATACCTTGGAAGACAGGTCTGTGTATATATACGACGGGAGGTAACATCACACTGGAAGCATCGAAGGAGTGATGCAGAATGTCGTAGCGAATCTATTGAAGGAGGTGAGACTATTTGATCGATAGAATGAACACCGTGTTCCACCTCTGATCGAATCGATTATCGTCGATTGCAGAGGTCACATCCATTCTACTTCTTCCTACGATATTCCACAATACTCCCTCATAATCCATTTTTGAAGATAGAAATTCATTCAATCTTCTTTTCCATTCCCACGACATACCCGATGTTTTAGATACGCACTGTCCATCACCACATCGCGATCACAAACACATTCTATAACATGAAAAGAGAAGAAATGAACACCGATGACGAATTCTCCTCTACCATCTCTTTCTCACGTTGAAAATGCAGATCACAGCAGCCATCCGAAGCGCCACCTTCGACGAAACCGTTCTGGGAAAGATCGAAGAGCTCTCTGCGAACAACCTCGGGGCATCGTATCACTTCTTTGACAAGTTTGCCGAGATCCAAAGTGCAGACATCACGGACCTACAGGTGATCTCATCAGCTTCACACTTCCTCACATCGATCTCATCAGGTGTCCGTGTTGATTCAATACCTCCATCGACTGTTGCCCGTGTTCGGTCATGAAAAATTGAGTCCGTGGCATCACATGCTCCTGCAGAGACAGAGATCACAACACACGGGCCTGCTCTCTGTATTGAATCCTCTATGCACGGAACTGATCGCGAGAGATCATGCATTCAGGGCCCAATTCATCGGGACCTACTTTTCATCCTACAAGATTTGCTCCACTCAGGTGAAGGTCACGTGGAACGTTTGTTGTTGAGACGAGGCAGGATCCACAGTACAGTGGACCCATCATGAACTGCAAGAGCAGAAAGAGTGAAGAAGAATATCGCGTGGACAACATCGTTCGAATCATCGTCTCCTTATCCATGACAAAAGCGAGGGTGAGAGAAAATGTTTATTCCACGACGAATCTTTCCTTCGATTCATTTTTCTCTACACCTTTCACGTATCAACTCTCATTCGATTTCCAGCTGGTTTTTCTCAACGTGAATGAATGGTTCGTCAAGCCAGCCACTCGTCAAGCTTCTCTAGATCTATTGGTCAGAATCATCCAAGAACAAGGCCACAGGTTACACGAGATCGCAGAGACGGACCTCCTCCACAATCTCCTCCAACTCTTGATGGTGCGTCCTTCCTTCTTCCCCTCTCATCCCTTCAGAGCGAAAAAGATAAGAGGTTGATGTCCGTTGGGCTGATGACCGTGACCATGTTGCTACCCAAGATCCTCCACTCCATGAGAAACATCTACCAAGACCTGTTCTCCATCTTTCTCAGGGCTTGTTCGTGGAGCTTGCGACACCCCGAAGGCGTGGGAGAGGTGCAGGACAGCGAGGACGTTCCCTTACAAGAGAACTTGTCTGTGTCGGTGGAGAAGATCACAAATTACCTGGCCGATCTGAAGGAAAAGGGTGAGGTGAGAGAGGAATTCACGACTTAAAGGGACAGCGTATCACGTGGGAGATACGTCCAGATTGGAGGAATGTCTGTCCACTATGACGCAGTATAAAAAGTGGATACTGCAGAAGATGCAGAACGCATCGGACTCACCGAACGAGCTGTCGAAAATTACAGAGGTGAATCTTTTTCCTTGTTCTTCTCTGTACATTTTATTCTCTTCGACTGAGCCTCATCTCCATACTTTTCTCAACACACTTTATAAAATGAGATGACTGAAGATGGATGCAGGTGTTGAACCAACTGTCATCAGTAAGTGCTACTGTTCAGAATTTCATCATCAACGAATCCGACTTGACCAAAGTCACAAAGGTAAAACCCATCGAAATCTCCATGAAATCTCACTCACATCCACAGACGCGAGTGCAAGAGTTTGGTGATTCGAGGCCACCAGAAGAATGGACCGAGACACTCTACGTTTTATTCGAACACTTGTACAGTATATTTCCATGCACCTTCTACTCCCACCTCCGCAGCGAGTGTCTCTCCGATCGAGGCATGAAGGCCTGCGTGACGGTACGTATTGTACGTAAGAAGGTTGTTGATTGACGCGTTCAGCCCTTCATGATGAAAGCCAGGCTCGCCTTGATCTTCTTATCGAGCAGAGAGAAAGAGCTGTCGACAGATAGAGATTGGGATGCGATCAAGAACAATTATCATATGCCCGCCACCTTTCAGATGCCCTCCCTGCACACTCCACCCGAAATCTTCTCCGAAGATTCGGTGGAAAATTCCAGGAAAAAGGAAGAGACGTTCGAGGAATTGAGGCGGGAAAATCTGACGCAAGAGAATGCGTCGATCGTGGATAGTGGGTTGTGACGAGAGAATGACAGCTGATGACATCAGATCACGTGACTCGAAAGATATTAGAGATACAGAAGATGATCGAAGAGAAAGTGCTGGGCCCAGCTCATGAGCTGAGCAGATCTTCCGGTAGTTTAGACAAGACCATATTGGGTGAAGTCCTCTACTCACACCTCAACGCCTGACATCGTGTCAGCTTCAAAGAACACAGAATCAGTGAGACAGTTTCTGTGCCTGAAGAACCAACTGCTCTTGGAGAAATATCTCAAACAAGAATTCATCAGGAGGTTCTACAACGCACACAAGAAACTCATGCAGTCGGAAGCCAAACGACACAACGCTCAATCTCTCGTGTGTTCCCGTCCATTCAACTCGAACTGACTCGTTGTAGATCAGCCGATTGCAAGATCAGCAGTCCATGATGCATCAGATGAAGTTGATGTTCCAGAAGGAAGATCAAGACAAACAATTGTTACGCAGTGAGATGATGAAGCAGAGCAGCAACATCACCGCGAAGCTTCATCAACTGACAGAAGAGAACACAAAGTACAGGAACGAGGCAGAGGTGAAGGTGGAGGGGGAACACAGGATTGACATGTAATAGATGTTACGCATGGAGAAGAGTCGAATTGAAGAGGATCTCGTGTCTACGCAGATCCGCCTCAGAGAATCTCACCTCAAGTGAGTTATCACACCATACGATTCAAATCCTCTTCATTTACATTGTACTCTCTTCTTCATCTATACTACACTCTTCATTTACTATACTCTCTTCTTCATCTATACTTAACTCTTCATTCACATCCTACTGTCCTTATCATTCACACTGTACTCTTCATACTCTATGAGACACTCAATATCAACAGGAACAGAGAATACGAGATGAAGAGTGCTGGTATCACCACTGGAAGACAGCAGATGGAAGAACTGAGGCGTCTCAACGAGAGCCTCAACGGTCAACTCTTAGCCTCCCGTCACCAACACAAGAAACTGCAAGAGCTCCTCGATCGAGAGAAGAAGAACACCTCCACCCTCGACTACTACAGAGACCTCTCCGAACAGCTCTCCCACCGCTTGGAGACAACACAGAGACAGCACATGGAGGTCGAGAGGAAGATGAGCCTTCCGTCATCTCCGCTGATGACGAGTGGACCCCACGAAGAAGAGGGGAACGGCATCAGTGGTGACGTCTTACGGCATCAGCACGCAGTGTGGGAGGACAAGATGAAGGCGATGGAGGAAAAGTATAAGAATCTGAAGGGAATACACTTGGGAATGGAGGTGAAAGTGTATGTACAAGAAAACCTTGACTGAGGGGAGCAGAAGAGGATCATTGAATTGGAATCAGCCAACGAGAGGTGGAAGAACAATACTTTGCCTCCCAACCAGATAAAGTGATCAGAAGATTCTCACCCTGCGACCTGTAACACTGTCACCTTCTTCTCGTCTTCATGATGATGATGTTGATGTCGTCGATCGGATGAAGAGTTGATGAGATGGACTCACTGGGATGAGTTCTTCTCAAGAGGTTCGCATTGGACAGCTGTCTCACTCCCAATCTACTCCTGGAGATGTTCCTCCTCTCTAAAACTCTCATCCTGACCGCCTGTGTCGTGTCATTGGATCATCTTCTGTGATGGACGTTACCCTTCTGTTGGGAACTGACTCGGGGGGGTTATCGATCTCTTCGTTGGTGGTGAAGGGTACCGCAGGTTCTTCTTCATCGCTGGAGATGGGGTAGTGCTCGTGGACGCTGGGTCCGAATCGAACTGTAGAGGTCAGCATGAGACGGGACGGAGGTGATCGTGAGGTGATGGACGTGAGATGATATGTACCTCCGAGGGAGAGGGATTGGAGGGTGGCCAGCTGGATGTCTCTCATGCCACCCCTTCTCGTGAAGCTGTCTTCGTCGGAATCGGAATCACTGTGCTCATCGTCTGATTCTATGCTCGATCAGTGAATGATGTGGATGAGAGGCACGCACCGAGGTCGGAATCAAAGATCAAGTCTGCGGGGTTCAAGTAGAAATCGTCAGAACAGATGAGATACCTCCTGTCCAATTTCTTGACTTCGATCGTCTTGCGTTGATTGTTCTGATGGAAGGTGAGATCAGAGCACGATGAGTGAAACCCCACTTCGTGGCAGGAGATGGAATGAAATTCTTTGTTGCAGAAGGGACACACGTTGGCGGTCTCGCTCCATTTCAAAATGCAGGAGGCACAGAAGACGTGAGGGCATTTGTCCATACATCCACGCTTCTGGGGAATCTCTAGACAGATTCCACACCTGTCCTTCTTTTTTGAAACCTGTATAGAATTCAGATGGAGGGGGTCGTGCAAGAACAAGTACCTCTTCATGTCTGACTGTTGACTCCGAACCTTTAAAGTGTCGTCGTGCCTGTATCTTGAGTCAGATCAAATCCATATCTAGATTAAGTCGCAGCTCACGTGGTTCTTCTTTGTAACTTGCGATTGTCTTATGTCTTGTGCCGGCATGTCTGACTCGATGGTCAACGTGTACGTGTCTCTGTCGGTTGTGGGTTATTGAGATTTCCTTTTCGGTAAAAATGCTGAAATTTCCCCCAAGCCTTTATTTTATTTTCGTTTTACAAACCAACCGGACGATGAGACAATGGTTTCATTCCTTCTGCCTTCTTTGTCTCTTTTCCATCTTTCATTTCCGCAACTTTTTCTTAGCTTGGGCTTGGAGGCAACAACGATGTAAGAGAATACTCAAGATGAGGATAAAGACGCGATGCAAAGGCTGACGATAAAGTACCGATCTGACTGACTGTCACATAATCTTGGACAAACATCATCGTATTGCCTTTAATAAGTTCGCAATCCTCTCTCATTACGTGCACCGATGGCGTAGATAGAGAAAAGTGCAATAGGTTTGTAAATCCAAGGAAAACACCTACTGTCGTACAACAGACACGGGAAACTTTTATCCTCTCACAGCTACGATCACACCTGGATGAAGACCCACGATCCCATGCCGAACTCGTCAGGTAAGCAGCCGTGGGCGATGTCAGTACTGTGATGGGTGACCGCACGGGAAGCCATCGTATCGTAGCTTTTTCTTCTCTCAACAATCCTTTGGCTGTCATGCTTGGAGACGATGGTGATGATGCATGTACACGCGAGATGCGATCATCAACAGAAGGTGCAAGTTGATGAAGTAAAGAAGGGAACTGAACTTTTCAACCTCAACATGTAAGTTGAACGGGTGAACAGTTGCAGTTACTGCTCGTGGTGATCCTCAAATTCTGTCACAACCCAACTTATGTGGGTCGTTGGAACAAATGATGTATTGACACTTGTGGGATTTATCGTATATCTACAACGTTGTAGATCTATTTTCCTAATATCGCTCTAAAATTGTCTAAAAATCGTGTTATCACGGTAGAAAGGGTACAGAAAGGTTCCAAATAGCCAGTACAGGTCACAACAGGTAAAAGAGCTCCCCGACCGGGAATTGAACCCGGGTCCCAAGCGATCTGTACGCTGCGCGTATTTGACAGGCTTGTATACTCACCACTATACTATCGAGGAGTGGTGAGCGTTGGCGCGCTTAGATCAGATCAAACTGACAGTCTTGTCGACAAGTCTCTTGGCTCACCAGCGTCCCTTTCCTGGGCATCGATATAGCTTGTGGATCTGTATGGATGCATTATAACCGGTGATGTTCACTCACGTAGATGTGGCATCGATCGCACCTTTCATCACAAGTGTTCCTTGCAAGGCTTCTGTCCAACTCTCGTCTCAGCACGGGTGAGGCTGGATGTGCACGATATGGGTCCATCCATACACGATGTACGGATAATATGTACTTCCCACAAGAAGGCACAAAGCCAAAAGAGATGGATAGAATCTTCTTGTGGAATCGACGTTCTCTTGCGTCTGAAAAAGTTGTCCCGATACATGGGTCAACCGCTTTTGAATTTTGAAGACGGCGGGATTTATACCTCGTCTACAGCGTTTTTATTTCATTATCACATGAACCTACTCCGAGGACGCTTCATGCTTTATCACAGCTATGGATTTGAGCGTCCTGGTGCCTCTTACCATGATGCTGCTCTTCTACGGCGTTGTCAATCTTCCCAATTCTGGTGAATGGCCTTCGTTTGATCCGAATCAAACGCTGTCACTGTCAATCTTTGGTGAATCTTGTTGGGTCACCTAAACCCTTCACGTTTATTAACGGGGAGTATCTCGATTGGGTGAGCTGATCCGATTACGATGAAACAGAAATCGTTGTCTTCACGGACCCAAAAGAATCTTCGCGTGAGTTACCGTACAGCCTCTGCATAAGGGCATATGCCGCGGTTCCTTCTTGACCTTTTCATTCTCTTCTCATACAGCAAAGATCCATCCAACTCTTCAGTCATGAGGTCCTCCCTTCTCCTTCTGTGCATCGCTCTCTTCGGCTCAGCCTTAGCCCTGGCTAAATGCGCGGTCAACGGTGTCTGCTGCTACTGCCCCAACAGCTCGACCTGCGACCAATTCAACTCCAATCCCTCCGCTGGACGCTGTGACGATGGTTCAGTCTGCCAGACCTGCCCTTCGTCCACCACCTCGACCTCTTCTGGATCATCCAACGGTCAGTATGCCAGTCTTGCCGGTACCTACAAGACGTCCGACACCGCTTGCTCTTCTTCGTTCTGGGCCGATGGCTACTCCCTCACCCCCTCAGGAACCAACTCGTATGTGTTGACCGCCAGTGACAACAACCACCAGGGAGGAACCGTCATACAGTACAGCGACAGCACTTTCTCTATCTTCCAGGATGGAACTGCCACCTGTTCTGGAGTGAAGACAGATGCACACAAGGCCAAGGTGGCCTGCATCAACGGATGCTCTGCCACTCTGACCGGAGGAAGTGGAATGGTAGTGGCCAACATCTTCTTGGTCGTCGCTGCTGTCTCTGCTCTATTGGCCTTGTAATCTTTCAATACACAAGCCTCTTAGAGTCAAATTTTGATACTTTGAATATACTGTTCTTCATCAGGGATTCGATTCGAATCGTTGTGTTTGAAAGATGTGAATATATCCATTCATACACGAGGTATATAACTAAATACTTTCACTACGGGATTATATCTATGAAGGCATTGAATCATCGAAGGCAATCAACGGAATGGAAGAGTGTAAAACTTCACGTTACCACAAGAGATAATCGAAGATTCTACGTACGTATAGAGCCTTCATGAAGAATCGGCGTTCTCTTGCGTCTGAAAAAGTAGTCTCTTCCTCGATGCATGGGCCAACTGCTTTTAAATTTTGAAGACGGCGGAATTTACACTCTTGAGTATCACACACGGCTCCGAGGACGCTTCATGCATCAGCACAGCTTCGCAGTCGAGCGCCCTGCTGCCTCACCACTCTTCCAATGGTATATCATATATATGTCTTTTATGGCGCTGTCAATCTTCCTCATTCTTGTGAACTACCACCTGAATCTTCACATTTGTTATCGTGAAGCATCTCGGTTGGGTGTCCCGAGCTCGCCCGATTAAGATGAAACAGAAATCGTTGACTTCACGAACCCAAAATATTGTTCGCTTGAGTTACCGTGTGACTTCTGCATAAGGACACTTCTTCATCTTTTTGATTGTCTTCTCAGACAGCAAAGACCGAGCCAACTCTTCATGAAGTCCTTTCTTCTCCTTGGCTGCTGTTTGGTGTTGAGCAACGACGACCGAAAAGAGAACATGTGTGTTGGAAGTGGGCGTGGCGGAATATTTAAAATCCATAGTGAAGTATTCTGTGTGAATCCTGATGCAGCCGCACTTGATCGAACAAGTGATCTGTCCGGGTTAAATCAAAAAGGGGTGTCACGTGAGGTCGTGTAGTGAGATGACACATCGTCAATCAATTGAATGATTGCTTGGAACACAGGCAGCTCATCGCTTCGTCTATGGACAACAAGGTAACAGAGGAGACAAAAAGAAAATATCATACCTGCGATAATTGTAGGAGTTCCCATGTTTCTTGCGATTTGGGTGATGGAGTACGATTCGACCGATGTATTGAAGATCTAGCAGGACAACCCTGCAGTAGATGTTCTAGGAGAAACACGACCTGCTCATACAGCGCACCCAAGAAGAGAGCATCGACGAAGAAGCCAAAGGTCACGAACGAAGAACCTCTTGCCATCTCCAGTAATCCATTCGCGACGTCAGCTGGTGACAAACTCCTCAAGACATCACAAAATGCATCCACGGGATCGGGGTCGATCTATTCTAACCTCCCGAGTTTCCTTACGGTGAGAGGAGACCATCGAAAGAAGTTGATCGTCGCAGGATCTGATGGCCGAGGACCTCCGCCCACTCTTGAATGTGGACGGAATGCCTCTGCGGTATACTTCTCCCTTCCCAGCTTCTCTCGATTCTTCTCCACAAGATGGATTAGGTGATTGACTCAATCTACTCATTCACATTGCGTGTAGTGATCCTCTACGATAGACGCTTAACCATACTATCCCATTTCACCCTCTTACCGTATTCTAACATTGACACAGCAGTGGATCCCACTGATCCTTATCATCCCAATCAAGAGCTGAAGAAAGAGATGCAACGCAATTTTATCCGACAAGCTCGGCTAATGTGATGTCATCTCATCTGACCCTCTCATCTCACTCTTCCTCTACAGAGGATGGTACACCAACGACGTACACCTCCACAAGATCGACAACTACTACACCCAAATGAAGGACAGACAAGAGAGAGTGGCCAATTTCTTCACCGAAGAGCAGGCACGACAGATGAGGGAAGACCTCCGAGGCCAATTAGAGGTGCTGTCTGTCTCTCTCCTCTCTGTGACTCGATACAGAGATGCGTGGAAGGATCCGACCAGACGGACGTGCCCACTATGGTCTCTCTACAATTCGGGGTCGTGCATCACGTCAACCAGGCTTTTCGTGATTTCACGGGGTTCTGTGAGGCCACCCCGACACCTTACGATCGGTTTCTGTGGATGGAGTCGTTCCGTTACACTTTCAAGTCGTTCGATTACCAGAGGGTGATCTCCTCATGATCATCATCATCGATGAGATTCATCACATCTTCTCTTCACTTGTATGAAATATCGATATAAAACACTCTGCTGACGATTTAAACAGAATTTCATCAACAATGAGAACAACTATTGCTCCTCACGATTCGTCATGTATCCGGGGGAGGTGAGGGAGTGGCTGATTGTAGACACTCAATCGATGGCAGCTGAAGATATGGAACAATCAGCTGTCTTTACCCGTCACTGAGAGAGAAAGTCCCATTACAAAGGAGAAGGAATTTTTCATCGAATGTGAGCGGCACAAGATGGCGCGTTGTGGATGACGAGAGCAGGTGTGATGACTCTGACGGTGAAGAAAGACATGATGGGAGTGCCGATCATCTTCATCGCTTCCTTCGTACCATCCACATCAGCTCTCCTGAAGATGTATCCCATTTCATGAGATACTCGTGCCTTCAGAGGACGATGGAAAGATGACACACATTGCAGAAGCGAAGTATGGAGAGGACAGTGGTGGACCGGAGACGAGAAGATAAAGTTTTGATAACGTGTTGAGTGGATCTTACATCATCATCGGCCGGAGTCTATTGAAAAGATTACAAGGCCAAAAGGGCCGAGACAGCAGTGACAACCAAGAAGATGTTGGCCACTACCATTCCACTTCCTGAGGTCCAAATGGCAGAGCAGCCGTTAATGCAAGTTACCATGGTCGAGCGTGCGTCGGTCTTCACTCCGGAACAGCTGGCAGAACCCTGGTAGATGGAGAACGTGCTGTCGCTGGACTGTATGATATTTCCTACCACGAGATGGTATTTGTCATTTGTGATTAGGACGTAGGTGTTTGTTCCTGAGAGGGTGATGGAGTAGCCGTCGGCCCAGAATGAAGAAGAGCAAGCTATTTTGGTTGTCTTGTATGTACCAGCAAGACTGACGTACTGACCGTTGGATGATCCGGAAGAGGATGCGAAGAGAGAGAGGCACAGGAGTTCTGTCTTCCTCTGGCTTCAAAGAATGGCTGCTGCCTTATCGTGAAAATCCTTTATGTTGCTGATTCAGTGTGGGCCCAGCGGGATGGAGAATTAGGTACTATATAAGATTGGGCCCAACATTCTGTTCCACTTCCGTGTCCCTCTCGAAAATAGAACGACAGCCTCCTCCTGGTCGTCCATATTTTCAAAACATTCTCGCCCCAGCCCGCACAGACATACCACAACCATGTCTAGCGCCCTTGGACATAAGACTCATTACAGTGCATCAACCCTGGTGTCTAACAATTGGTTCGAAGAGAGGGCCATCCAAGAATTGAACTCACAGAGGGTGAGGTGATGCGGATGTAGAGTGTGGCTGACGGAGCCTGTCAGCGATTGATCGAGACCGGAGAGCCCGAACGATTCAAGAATGCAACGACCAATGCAGGATTGTCTAACGGAGATCTGTTCGGCCACGGACCAGACAAAGAGGCACTCCATCGTCGCCGCCTGCGCAGTGAATATCAACACAGAATGACGCCACCATCATCTTCGGAATTGGATCCAGCTGGATTTACGGAATCCAGACCTGCATCATCATGGGTGAGTCTCAACTCTCGTTCTTCTCTTTGGAGATCAAGTCCATTGACAATATCATGCAGTCGTCTAGCAACACCTCCTGGTCTAGTGAGACACTGAGCACAGACTCATCGTCTTCTTCTCTGGGATCGACGTCACCTCTTCAGAGGTCACCCAAGTTGCACCGTCACAGCAGCACCATCGAGCTGCCGGTCGTGACCAGCAACATGGGATCGAAGAGAGCAGCTCAGATAACAAAACTACAGAACGGTGTCTTCCAAGCAAGACACTTGCAATTAAGAGGAGGAGAAAAGTCGTCATCTCTTCCAGCAAGCAAGATGAACCGAAGCACGTAGATGATTGATGCATCATCCAATCACGAGGGAAGGGGCTCGCTCATCATGTTGCCACGATTCACCTTGCACAACGAGCGAAAGAATATATAAAAAAGAGGAGACGATGTGTTCATCACGAAACCCTCTTTATAACCTCTCGAATCTGTGATGACACGTCCTCATTCTCTCGGTTGTCCTCCTCCATCGAACGCAGACTTTTGACCAATCGTTCGTTCAATCCCAACGCCTTCACTTGCTTCCTCTGATCTTCTCTCTCCAAGAGTACCTCCAAGATTTTCACTGTTGTTTTATTCAGTTTTATTCTCCATCTATAATCATTCTCACCTGTCTTCTCTCTCAAGTCGTTGTCCTTGTGTTTTTCTAAGAGGTGGACGAGGCATTCGATCGCGACTCCCTCCTTTCCCTTCGTGTAAGCTTCGGGCAGGATGAACAGCAGCTTATAGAGGACGTGGGTCACTCTTCTGGCCAATCTGAGCCACAATATCCTGTCACTCTCCTTCGTGTCGTTGTAGTCTGTGGTTCCGGGGGCTAATCTCGCCCTCGCTCGACTCTTTTGAAGCTCGCGGGCGCGAAGTGCGACCTGCGAGGATGAGATGATGACAGCGACATCATGATTACCTGATCCTCTACATCTAGAAAGACCTTTCCGGTCTGTTGGGAGTCTACGGCCTCGAGAGCGTCCACTCGTTCCAAGATCCTCCTGTCTTCATCGATGTTCTCCTCCCCGGAGATGATCCGCTTGTGGGCCTGCTCCCTCGCATGTTGAAGGGGGTCCAATTTGGACACGTCCAACTTTAAGAGTTGAAATAGACAAGTGAAGCCTCCGTTTTCTCTAAACGACTCGATGAACTGGGTCGAATGAGATACACGATGATGTGAAAATGATCACCGATGGGTTTTCGAAGAGAGCGGAAGCGACTGCGATGAGTTTTGAGATCAAGTTGAGGTCTCCTCTCTCCGTTAATTCTGTGTCAGAGAATCCCTCTTGACTGTCCATCTGCGAATTACGTCAGACGATGAAAAATGAGACGAGTATGTGATGTGAATAGATCTCACCAGTTTGAAGAGTTGATTGGTTTCGTCTTTGAGAGCGTCGGTGACGGCTTTCTCTCCTCCTGCTTTCGAAATGGCTTCTTGCAAATTGGGATTATTCTGTGCGGCAGTAGATAGAACCCAAGCGCAGCCCGTTCTAACTGAAGGAGTTCTAAAGTTGGGTCGGTCATCGTACTGAATTCCTGGTGGAGTCAGGTCAATTCGGTATGAGATCACCGATTATAGGCACCTTTCAACAGAGGATTCAGACCGTCGACTGTCCCGTGAGATATATCAGAGGCATTGTCTATCGTCTGAACATAAAACTCCAACTCCTCCAGAGCGACCTCTTTGGCCTCAACTGTAGAGGTCGGTGAGACATACATGTCCACCAGTCCCTTCATCTTGCTGGCATCGGTTCTAATCGCCGCATTGAGAAACTCTCTGTCAGATGCTGAGATCTCTCTTCTCTGCGCAGGTGGTGCTGACTCATTAGAGCCTTGGTTCGCTGCCGCTTGGTGCTGGATAGACCATTGGAATAATTCATGAAGCGATGCCATCGTGATTGTGTCTCTTTCTTTTCTGGCCAGAGTGAATCTTTTGTGGTGCATTTCCTGGATCGCGAGAGTTCACCGAAATTTCTCATGTATTTTTCTTCATCTCTCTACAACGGATGATGAATACATTTTCTTCTTCTCACTCCCCTTCGTGTGGAGACACCATGCATGTCCTATAACGGTCGTCATAGACAGTATACAAACTGTGTGAAGCATGATAGACCATTTCAACTCGATCTTATAGGAAGTGCGAGTACGAAATTAAAACGCAATGAGCCGAAGATTCAATAGCACCCGCAAGATTGCAGGCAAGCTAAAGAGGCGTAAGTGGACTCCCCTGGGATGAAAAGCAGGAGACGTTTGGAGGTATTTTCTCTACCTCCAGCCTCCAGCGTCACGATGACCAGGCTATCTCACAGCACAGACGATCACCTGGTCAGCTTGACTGTACAGAGGAAGAATGCTCCTCTATCTCCAACTCTTTCGGCTAAAGATGTTTCACGAGGAAAGGTTCACAGAGGTTCCACGTCCACATTGACGGTGGATACCGAGCTACCTTCTATCGTAAAGGTCAAAAAGAGCCCTAGCACTGTGTCATTCAACGTGGTCGAGTGCATCTTCAACGACGCTCCGATTGAAACTGTTTTGGTGCCGCCAGGGGTGAGTGATGCGAGGACAGAAGGAAGAGGTGCTAACGGAATCAGTCCAAGAAATGCTTCAGAAGATCGAAATCGATGAACCACACAGAGACGACGGCATACATCAACCAAGTGAACCAGATCTTACAGCCAGACAAACTATCCACGTCACTCTCGACGTTCGATGTGAAGAGAAGGATGTCAGATCCGTACGATGTCAGAGCGTTTCAACCCACAGTTCATCGAGACATGCACATAAGGTAACACGAAGAGATAAAAAGGATGTTGATGACTCAATGAAAGTCAGATTATCACCCATCTTGGAAAAAGAACCGCAGATGGCTCTTCATACACCCAAAAAAGTGTTTCGAACGGAATCGAAACCGTCCTTCATCGGATACATCCAAGAGGCAAGATAGGCAGGATCATTAACACTACAATGGAATCCTGTTCGATCCTTCACACGCGTGTGAGGCAGCTCGGGTGAGGACCGTATCTACCGGTGGTTTAGCTATCACTGAATTACAAAATAAACGGTTCTACTATCATCTGTCGACGATCGCTCATCATTCGCACCGTGAACATCATGTAAGCCTGTCGTTCTCACCGTCTCATGTGATAAAACTTAGTTGTTGATGAGATGAAGAGGACACCATCTCGTAAAAAAACGCACTATTCGGATGAGCTGGGAGAAGAAAAAGGCTACGATACGATGGCTTCCCGTGCGGTCACCCATCACAGTACTACATCGCCCACGGCTGCTTACCTGACGAGTTCGACCTGGGATCGTGAGTGTTCATCCAGGTGTGATCGTAGCTCTCTGTATCGTTCACAGATGCAGTCATCATGGCGACATCATCGAGCAGTTTCACGTGCAGTAATTCTCCCCACACTTTTTTATGTTACATTCAAAGGAAGTACACGGATACGAAGATTACAGAGAGGAGGAGGTACAAAGAGGTGTGTTGCATCACCGAGGTGGCATCTGATCTGTCTGGAAAAGGAGTGCTACCAGAAGGGCAGAACTCCATCTGTAGGTGTCATCGCCATGATCGGACGCGATCGTCTCACCTCGTATTGTACAGTTCCCGCCGGGCAAGCGTGTAGCCCGACTCCATCATCTGGTACACGTCACGTGACGTCATAAACCGTAAATCCCACCGTACGAATACGCGTAGACCCCGGGAGACATCCTGTGTACGGCTCGTACGTAATTCGAGTTCTCTATCGGACCGGCCTTACACTCTTGAGCTGTGACACATCCTTGACTCTGCAGACAATTTGTCGGATTCGGAGTTGGACAGCACATCATGAGGGCCGGACCTACTGACCGTTACTCTCGGCGCCAATTTCAAAATTCAAATTCACCTGATGCCTCCGACATGCCGAAACCGAACGGATCGCTGTACGTCAGCCTCTTGCACGGTGACATGCAGCCCAGCGTCATGTTGTTCTTCCTGTATCTCAAGTCTAAATTCTTCATGGACAAGCCGTCGAAGCTGTTGTAGAGGCCGCCGTTGCTGGCGTCCTCACTTCTGGGGCAGCTGGCCAAGTCCAAACGTGAGGCATCGATGAGCTGAATCAGATTGAGAGGAGGGGACGATGGAGGACTTACCGTTAGAGCGGGACAGTTGGTGCCGCTGCAGTCACACTTGTTCGTCTCACCGTAGAGGTGCACTTGGTATGGAATGGTCCAGCCGTCCACCTTTCGTGTCACACGTCAGACGATGTGGTGATGGAAGATGTGATGATGCAAAATATGTGATGTCGAGAGATGATGATGGTGCGATCGGTCTGTGATGATGTAGAGTACACACCTGAGATGTATCCCACCATGTGGTTGGATTCTGAGTGTTACAGCTGGATCCTGGCTCACAGCCCCAAGTAGCCTCGAAGAGACTGTCTATAGGTGGCTGACAACCTCCCAGGGGACATCCTAAAGAGGATCATTCACATGTGACTCTCGATCGTTTCGTCACCTCCGTCGGGCCAATATTGCATGGAATCACCGATGAGACAGTTTCGACCATTATCATCGCCTGAAGATGAAATCAGATCATTGATGGGCGAAAGGATGACTCACAGCCGTATTTGGCCCAGAAACGAGTGCTCTGTGCGCCCGTTGCGGGAATATCAAATGAGACGGACTGTCCAGGATCGACTCTGCTTTGGTCAACGAAATGATATATCATCTGTGATGGATGGAAGTGCACCTGGTGAAGGTGGTGGAATGACCTGGAAGTGGCTGACCCTGCGCTCCCATTCTCCCTTCGATGTAGAGCTTTTTGGAATCAAATCAAACGGTTCCGTGATGGACTCACAGTGACAGAGCAACTGTTGACCATTGTCAGATCCGAGCGTGAAGAGCGCGGCTGATTATCATCGCCAAGGCAAAAGTCTATCAGGAAGACGGAGAACACCAACAGGATGGCGCTGCTTGTCAATCTCAATACCCCCATTCGATTTCGATGTTATGTCTCGTGGAAACAGGTAAGTGAGGGGCTCTTCCAGGCGGAATAATTATTCTCTCTGGAAACGGATACAAGGAAATGTCTGTCCTATTGACATGGACGAGCGGCTGTCTCAATGGTCGGCGTTGACATCATATATCCTTCCGAACGGTGCGAATGCGAACGGCAGAATGGCTCAATTTGCGAACGAGGCTGCATGACAAGCCTCCGGCACCGTGCCGTTCCTGAGGATACAATGTGAAGACACACCTAGACCAAAAGTTGGAGCGAGTGTCGCTGGGTGTCGTCATATCCGGGCAGATTGGTATCGAGAGTCGTGCGATCTAGACGAGGAAGTGGATGAGTCAGTTGAAGAAGTTAACGACCTGAGGGCGGGGTGCACATCAAGTGTTGTATTTGAGAAGGTGAGCCAAATGCAAAAGATGAAGACGTACAGACAAGGGGAGCATGCAGATCTGCAATGAGAAGGGATACTAAACGCTTTTATAGTTACATCCTCTGCGTCTCAGCATCAGGTGCAAGACGAGACTTATTCAGGTTTTCTTTTAGACAACAGACTGTTCAGATCAGATAATTCATGCATCTCTCCTCTCACGCTTGTATAAATCTAGTTTGCTCCTCCATCAGCACCTTCTGTCCTTCCATCATCTTCTTCTGCATATCGAATGCATGACTTTGTGCCTCCATCATGATGGTCAATTTGTTGACTTGCTCTTGCAGAGCGGATTGGCTCCTCGATGACTCGATCGTTGCATCTCGGATCATGGATTCCATCTTGTCTCCCTCTCTGCCCGTCCGGCACGATATACATATCTCATCGATTTGTTCTTCGGAGAGGTAGATGTGAGACTGCAATTTATCAGCAACTTGTTGTCACCTCATGCGACATCACCGTTACGACATTCTCCGTGATCTTGTTGATCAGCCATTTGTACTGATCTTTTAATACGCCGAGCAGGCTCAACCTCTTCTTGATCTTGTTCCATATGGTCCTGTACTTCAATCTCTTCTTGATGTCCTTCGAATACAACAAGGAGATAGAAACCTCCCATCGATAGACGCTCTCCTCACTGTGCTTGGCATACACTTCGTTCAGTACGGCAATGACCTGATCGGATCGTGAGTTCACTGATCGGTCGATTGTCTCACCAGATTCAGCAGGATGATGTTCTCGAACACAGCGAATCCTACGTAGAAGATCGGACCAAATATAGGGGCAACGGCAGTGATGGATGAATATTGCGATTCCCCCAGGAGTGCCCTCATAGAGCTGAGAATCGAATCGTAATACGTCTTGTTGCCATCCGTCGTGAAGCCGAAGACGATGTGATAGGCGACGGCCCACATGAGAGTGAGGTAGATGAAGAATACACCGAATAGAACGAATCTCTTGTCAAGTACAGTCTGGAAGAGATGAGCTTCATCTTGATGTACGAATCATCATCGTGACACTCACTCTCACGTAAGCCGAGACGACTGGACCTGTGTAGGGGAGAACTTTGAAATGCTGCAACGTTTTTATGGCCATAGCTCCCACAAAGAAAGCGGTGAGACAATACTGTGCGTATTGTACTTGAAAGAGAAATATATAATCGTAATACTCGGTGGACGGTACCGACAGATCCAGCGCGATGTAAGTGTAACTGTTATCATCACCTTTCTGTGTAGACAAGATGAATCTCCTTACCCAATACAGACGAGCTCGAGTATGATAATGACAGAGAACGTAGCCACCAACAGTAATTCATACCAGTTCCAGATATTTTTGAAATAATTCCACCTCGAGATCGATTAGATTTTCCACTTTTATCGAGAGACTCACCTCTTTCGAATCATCTTAGAAATGACTTTGATCAACACGGCATAAGTGACGAAATAGATTAAGATGTACGCTTCCATAAATCCCAGCATCTGTGTCGTTGAGATACTTTGACGTCATCTCACTCACCGACGCTGTGATACCTCTGTATCGCAGTCCTTTTTGGATATAAATGGCATTGCTAGTCCTACCCGACCCGATCGCTCCAAATTCTGCGCCAAGTGTGATCGAAGCCCATTTGTTCGCACCAGTATTCCACAGTGTGAATGAAACAGTCACCATCTGCGTCCGCTCGTCCAGCCAACCGCGATCCAATTTCTCTTGCAGGATCTGTCGGCTCCGGTTGATGTCTGACATCATGTGAGTGTTTTGTACGGTGGCAAGAGATGACTCACTCGGGTATAAAACGAAGGAATAGCCGCCCGAAGGCCAATGGAAACGGTCGATACCGTAGTAATCACTGCCGAGATTGGCATAAGTGAAGGCGGAATCCGTCTCGCTGGGGCCGAAATCCCTTTGGTCGTATTGTGGTGTTGAAGAAGGGATGCAAACGGTCAGGTTCTGGTCTAATTCGGATGGAATTGAACAGATATTGAGAGGCGATCGATGCTGATGGAGTGAGCGAGAACCATCAGATATTCAATCACCTGACGAATCAATATAGCTCCCATCAATCGATTGGGATTACCAGTCGAGGTGTTTGGTGGATTCTCATCATCGTACCAGTCTGTAGCTGCAACCCAAGGCAGAAGAGTGTCGTTCATCCAGATAGGCACGTCAGTCGACGAGGAGATACCGTTCCAAGATGTCGAAGTGGTTAGGCCATTCATGATGTGTTCGTACAAGACGTAATTGCTGGGCTCGTTCGCAGTACTTCCACCGATGGCGCCTGTCGATGATTAACCGACATGGTATCGAATGTTGCACTGTACAGTGCGAAGCTCACTCAGTGCGATGGCGAACAGCCAGAAGAAGAAGGGTATAGATCTCTCTATGAAGCGTCTCACGGCAAACAGGGTCCTGTGGTTCACCAACTTTCGATTGAACATGTCCACGATCTCATCGCGGTGAGAGTGCATCTGTTTGTGGCTCTCCAGCAGCCACAGCTCATCGGGTACCTTGTAATAGTCTCCCAATCTCTTGATGCCTTCAGCATACAACATGGTGACACGATCGTAGGGCGTGTAGCCTGTCCCCTTCTCTTCGGATAACAGTTTCGGTTGGGGGTGATGATTGAGGAGGGATTTGACGCAGGATAAAGAGTCCGATGAAAAGTGGCCTTCCATGCGATGGTCGAACCTGTGAGCTTGAGATCGGGACATCTATTGGGACTCACGTTTCCCGCCATTCTCTCTCTGAGAGAGGTTCCCCCGAGTTGGAGTCGAGAGAAGTGGCATCACCGTGGCGGATGGGTGTCTCATTCAAGTTGAAAGCGTAACTGAGTGGTGTTCTTCCGTGAGCATCTGGTCGATTGATGATGCTGTCGTCCTCTCTATTCTCTCTCTGCGGTGTCTCTTGTTTCTCCTCCTTCAGAGAGGTCTCTTTCATCTGCAAGATCTTTTGGACACCATTCACGTGAGCGTGAAAGACTGCATAATGGAGCATCATCCATCCTCTCGTTCTCTCGCTCCAGGGTGTGTCCTTTGTGACCTGAACGTAAGGATCGTGGTCGATGTATCCCTCTTCGAGGTCCGTATATGAACCCTCTTGATAAGCCCTCAATGCCACTGGCTGATTTGGTTCATGATCTGACACCCCTTGAGATTGCATCCACAGTGTGAAGCATTCAAGTTGATGCCCCGGTCGAGCGAACATGCACGACCACACTGCTGTGTGATTGTAGTTGAGAGGTAGTACAATGAAGTGCTCCAGGAAATCTTTGTCGTCGTACACGACACGTTCCATGACGAATCTGTTCTGTTTCAGATGATAGTGATCGTGATAGTTCACCTCTCAGCTCTCTCGTTCAATCGCAATCGATTGCCATCTTTGCCCTCTAACAAGAGAAGAAGGTCCTTCAGAAAGTTCCAATTCTGCATCTCCAAGGCAGTACAGACGGCATTCGCGATGAACTCCGCGTGCCTCTCTATCTTCAGTCCTTGGCACAGATACTGTTTGAGATCGACCATTATGGGTTGCAATTCTCCGATGTAAGCGTAACACTCGAGGTATTCGAGGACGTTGCCCGAGGATCGATTGGCACTATCCCACACATCAGCCACTAACTGTTCACGTCAGTTGAGGGAACGCATCGTCTCCACACCGAAGTCGTATCACTCTCCAATCGAGAATAAGCTCTGTGTGAAAAGTTACCGCTGTAACCGTGGTGACGAATCCACATTGCGACGTTTCTGGTGTTCATATCGTGTTCGAATGACTGACGATGTCAGGAGATGATGAGAAAGGATTCACCTTCAAGACCGGAAGATTTGGATTGCCGGTGATGATCTCCCAATCACGCATGCTTCTGTGCGTCTCCACGTTCCCGGATATGTGATAGGTGAGCGTTCGTGGGGTGTACCTGTGGTCTCATCGGTCGATGACTTCACCGTCGACTCACCGCAGGAGGTTTCCTTCGAAGCGAACTATGGGCTCGAAGTTGACCAGTGAATAGACGGATATATCCTCGTCTGTCTGAAAGACAAAGAGATCGCCGTGCAGAAACATCTTGCGCAGGGTGATTCCAGAGGGTAGTTTGATCTTGCACAACACGTCGCCGGCGCGGTTCTTCAATTGCAGTGATGATTCTACTCTCCACACCCAAAAGTCATTGTAGATCAGCCACAGCTCGCCGTTGTGAAGTTCTTCTCTCGTGATCTCTCCCATGTGGTACACGTCCATCATCGATGAAGTGAACAATTGGATGGTATTGTTCTTCTCGTCGGATCTTACGAAGAGGTATCTGTCGTCTCGGTTGGCTGGGCGGAATGTTTGAAGATATTCGTAACGGTCGATGCTGGAGTTGATTCGTCTGAAGACGACGGCAGTTCCATCTGAGATGGCCACAATGTGACGTCCGATCGTGATGCAGGACGACGGATCGATGGTGAGACGGCTCTCAGTGTGTATGGGTATGAGTCCTCTCTTGGTGATGTAGTGGCAGGGTTGCCCGGCTNAAGACAACGGCAGTTCCATCTGAGATGGCCACAATGTGACGTCCGATCGTGATGCAGGACGACGGATCGACGGTGAGACGGCTCTCAGTGTGTATGGGTATGAGTCCTCTCTTGGTGATGTAGTGGCAGGGTTGCCCGGCTGGGATGGAGTAAGTCTCGATGTCGTGATTTGGACGCCAGATCATCTGGGTGTCGCCGGTGACCACGTGAAACCACTTTTTCTTCGCTCGGATGATGCTGTCTGAACCCGAAGGTGTCTCCAGATGTTGTATCTCCTGGCGAGAACAGAGATCATAGAGGATGATTTTGTCCAATGTGGAATACAAGATGTAACCACCGAGGACCTGTTCATTGTTGAGACGCGATGAAGCTGATAGACTCACTGCAAAGTTGAAGATGCCTGGAAGATACCATTCTGAACTCCCTCGAGAGCGAGCCTTCTAATTCGAGTTAGACGAGGCGCATCATACTTCAGGAATCATCACCAGAGACCACTTGTGGAGGTAGTCGTTCTTGTGTGTCGTGTATAACGCAGACTTGTCGTCCGCCATGACCATGTTGGTGATCTCTGAAGGATGTTCCTCCCATCGTTCCGGAGGCTCATCTTCTTGAATGGACCAGACGGACCTTCCAATGGCAGCATATGTCACACCGTCGTGAAATTCGATCCGTTCAGAACGGTATCGATTCCTCTTCTCTCTTCGAATCGGCCGTGCTCGAAGGAGACCTTGGTCCAATGGTGACATCCACTTTGCTTTGATGTGAGATGCCGATCTGCTCCTGTTAGATTCATGGGTTGGAGGGGGCGTATTTGGTAGAGAGAAGAGTGTCGGACTGTTAGAAGGAGATACTTCAACGTGCTCTGTGGCATCTCTCATCAACTGCTCCATGACAAACAGATCGTCCTTTGATCGTCAGTCAGATGCGAGGGCCTCCACTCACTTGTGAGGCTCTCGAAGCCTGCATGCAGCTCTCCCCTGTGGTGTATTTTTATACATCAGGTCAAACCTGAACACAGCTTCCCATTGGCGTATCCGTTGGCTGTTTCTTGATAATCGGTATCCATGGCTTCGTCTTAGATCGGCATGCATCCTAAGCTGATACCTTGGTACCATAAATACACGGTGTGGTAACAAGGAGCTATCTGTCAGCTTCTTTACAATAAAGCATCATTTTAAATCGTACGGTATATTTTATCAGATATAGTAGATGTGACGAAACTCATTTAAATAGGTCTTACATATACATCCTGTTTTTCAATGGTTCACCTTGCAACAGTTGGCTATGGTTGATTTCAATAGAATCTAGCTCGTGTTGTCGCGCGACTGTTCAACATTTCCTGTCTTTACCAAATTTTCGTTAAATCGCTGTGTGAACAAGAAACAAACGGGAAGGTCACAACCCATTCTACTCCAATGGCTGAACTGGTACCATCCGATGTGAGCGACTATCAGTGCAATCGGATGCGAATGCTGAAATGGCTCAGGTTTGGCAGCAAATCATGCTGTCAGGGTTGAGTACAGCTGATATCATTAAGATGGGACAAGTCTGTCGATCGTTTCACTCCGCATCGTTGAGTCCTTACCTCTGGAAGATGCGTTGGATTCGTAGATTTGGAAATGCAAAACCAGAGGAATCGACTCCAGTATCACCGTCGCAGGTGCGTCTCTAGAGTCGTAAGTCAATTGATGTCTGTAGTCACCCCCGTTGGTCGATGATGTCTTTGATGATATCGAAGATCTTTTAAAACCTTTCGAATTGGAGGAGTCTTCTCTATCAGAAGAGTATCACTGGCGGCATCATTATCTGCTCCGAACCGATGTCTTTTATAAACGACATATGGAATGCCTGAAAGACGAGAGCACGATGCTGGTGAGAGCCAGCAACTCTGGTTGGATATGGACGGGAACAAACGAAAACATCATCCGAGCGGGTCAGACCAACATCATCCGGGGGCAGGTGATCACGACACGATGGCCCTCCATCTCTAACTCGAAAGGTGTGGATCAAAACTACGACAGACACGCTGACGAGGAACATCACTCTGCGATTGCTCATGTTCTATGGGCCACCAGATCCCACGAAGAGATTAGAGAAGAAGGTGTGATCATCGTCGTGTCATTCGAATGACATCACAAGGTTCGATTCGATATCAATATTCCTCACTCATGCTTTCGATGGCCGGCGGCTTTCCATGGATTGGTGAGACAAGATGGACCTTCCATCATCGATGGACTTTTTTGACATCGCACCAGCTGTGGAAGACGATACCTGCGGGGAAGATATGGAGGATACCTTTCAAATACGAAATGAAAGCCATGGATATTCCAGACACGATGAAAGACTGCAACTGTGAGACATCATCATCTCGATCGTATCGTCAAAATGATGACATTCGAGACAGTCGGTAGCTATTCAAAGTTATACTTGAGAGCTTCATTAGAGAGCAAGGTGAGCGTCTCAGATGTTCCGTTCACCGAATGATTTCGGGCTAAGATTCCGTTGCTGGGTGACCCCAAAGTCTTCGCATTTCCCATGAGAGTACGTAGAGTTACGCACCCCTCCGCTCCCGCCAAAAAGGCCGTCTCGGTGATTGTCGACGTGGAAACTTATCGGAAATTCTGATCCCTGCAGGGTAGTAAGAAGTGGACCTGGCCCGGTGGTGACTCGATGTCTTTCGTCGTCAAGATGAAAAAGAATTTCTTTCAACCGGGCGAAGCCGTTCCAATGGTATTTTACGTTCTCAACGAGGCCATGCAGAGGGTGGGTTCCATCTACATCGTTGTAGATGCGGAAATGACTGATTGTAGATACCGGATCCACGTCAGTGGGAATTGTCTCTGTACTGTGGACTGACGTTGGTCGATCACTTGGAGTTTGCATCGCAATCGAACCTGGCGGTGTGGTTCTACAACGTTGTAGATGTACTGAAGAGAGGTCAGACCCGAAAGATGTACGAGCTGAACGGATTCCATGTTCCTCTCGATTACAAACCGTCAGCAGAAGAGCACACTATTAAGATTCATTTAAGAGGACACACGCAACCCATTCACGTTGAAGTACCAATCACGATTCTGTCGAAACAGAACGAAATGTAATTAAATCGGTAGATGATGCGTCTCATTGGTAATGTGTTTGTGTCATCTGATCGAGCCACATCATGATACCTCGTACTCGACGAAAAGACAAAAGATAAAACTCCAACAGGAGAACAATTGAAATCATTCACTTCTCATCGGATGAGATGACACGAACTCCCTTTATACAATTCATCTCCTCCATTCGAATCAAGACGCTCCGTTGACTAATCTCTTCATCCAATCGGGCAGGACCTCCTCGAATCAGTCTCCCTTCTCTTCTCCCTCTCACCTTCTTCAGTCCACTCTTGTCTGTCCTATTCTTGAACATGTCCCTCGCTTTCGATCCCGTTCTCTTCATCTCCCTCTTCTCTTCTTCCTTCTCTTCTTTGCTGCTGTGGACATCTATAAAAAATCAGATCGTGCCAGCTGATGGGATGATGATGTGATTACCGATCTCGCTGGATGAGTGGACCATTCTGGGCTTTCTAAGTGACTCTTTCCTCGGAACTGTTTTATATTTAGAGGTGGAAATAAAGAGGTGGAGCTCACCTGGAGAAGTCACGGGCCGTATCTCGGCGGTGGCAGTGCTGATCGTGATGAGCCACGATGATGATGGTGGTGGTGATTCTCACCTAGCTATGTCTCCTCCCTTCAGAGATCCTCCGCGGTAGATCTTCTTTGACTTTTTTGACTTTGAAGATTTCTTACTCATCTGATGATAGACATGAGACGATGGAGCGTCTTTGAGATGATGCGATCACCTCGATCTCGTCATCGATGCGTTGCGATGTGTCCTTCATGAAGGTGAACAAGTCGTGGATGAGACGATACCGAATGTCATCTTCCGGCGTGTATCTCTTGATCTCATTGAAGAGTAAGACGTACCGAGGAACGCGTTGCACTGTTGACATCGTGAGACGATGATCGAGTTGATGATGATGATCGCAAAGAACATGTGAGATGATCGTCATGCGTTCGGATCGTGATGATGACATCAGTGGGGAGTGATCATGGCATGAAAGAAACGAAGATGACGATGATGATCATCTACCTGGCGTGATGAGGCAGCTGGGTAAGTGTCTCGGTATCTCCGGTGCCATGGAAACCAGCGATTCCTGTTGAACGTCACACACTCCAAGTCTTTCATCTTCTCACGTGAACGATACGGTTGAATGATTCTGAATCTTGGTGCGCGGAATAGATCTTATTTGATAGGGGGTAATTGAATACGTACTGTACGTACAGACCGACGGCGTTGGACTGTGCGGAGGTGAGGAAGAGGACATCACGTTACGTTCACCTCGAAATTTCTGCGGAATATCGAGTCGATGAGGTGTTCTGAAGGATGGCTCCAGTGGGCCCTCTTTAGTTCCCCCAGTAGATGTTCGTGAAACTTCAAGATCTCATCGCTGTTGCCAAACATCATGTCGAGATCGGCGGCAGTCAGACGGTTCTTAGAGTGGAGAGGGAGACTGGCTCGCCTGCATGATGTCGATATGGAGGTGAGATGAAGAGATGTCACTTGTTGGATGATGCCATCCGAAAGTTTCCATTCGATGGATCGATGCTGCCCAGATTCCCTTTGATGTGCTGAAGGATGTTTAGAATGGATGAAGAAGGGAACGGTATCACCTGCAACAGACGCAATAGCTGCACGTATACTTCTTCAGATGAGATCAGTTCCCTCCATGCTGCATTTCTCTTCTTCTGCATCTTGACTGTTTGTAAGTTCAGCATCACAATCCGGGATGAACGAGTCTACCGTCTACGTCTTTGGAGAGCGTGGCTCTCACGGCGTATCCTCTATAGACTCTCTGAATGTCGATGGCGGCTGTCTGTTGATTGTTTTCTTCGTGTATTCTTCTCGGTGACGAGGGTCTGGGTGACTCCATCTTCGTGCGAAAGAGAGGAATGCTCATCTTGTCCATAGGGATGGACATCCGATCCATCCTCTTACGGGCCTGATGCTGGCGTCAATGGTCACGAAGACGGACCATCTCACTTGGATCTGTTCTCTTATCATCTTCAACCTGTCCTCCGCATCGTTCAATTTCATCTGAAGGGATGTCCTCTCCACGTCGTCACAACGCATCAACTGTATCAAGGTCGTGTCTATCACATCTCCTGCACAATGTCAGCCCAAAGAAGAAGACATACCCTCTCAAGGATCATCCATCTCACCCAATGTACTCGCTGCCACTTCTAATTCGAAGAGACCATCTTCGGGCATCTTAGAGAAGCACCTGTTGCTTCGAGCTGATTTCTCGTTTGCTGGAGATCCGGCACGAGTCAATCTGACGTTCTAGACAGTTGCGACCCTCGCAACAGATCCGCCCACGCAACGGGTGGATGAATCTTCCAACCAAATGCTCCTTTCATGCCCTTGTTGACGGAGTTAAGGGACGACTGCATAGTGACGAGCAGGTCGCGTTAGGATGAAAGGAGTTTCCTGAAACTGCATTTGGGATGCTGAGGAGGCTGTCATACCATGGATCTGTTGAAAGTGTGCAAACGAATTTGCCGGCGAATTTTCTTTGTGCATCGCCTCCACTGAGTGATGCTGTGAGTCCACATCTTGAAAACCGTGACATGATGTTCATTGCTGACGCTCTTCAAAGTAAGAAATGCACTGAGTTCCATCATAGCATCCTCGTCTACTGTTTCATAGGTCCGAATGAATGGGGACTCTGCTGTTGGCAATCGTAAAGGTGAAAGCCCAACTTCATTTTCTAAATAGAGACTCTCTTATCCTCTGTCATCGCACCGATCGATCACACCATCGCGCTTGTCTTCACGACGGCGTGAGGGCGCTCTCAATATCGTCATTTTTCATTCCTGATAAAGAACATAGGTAATAATCTGTAGCACTTCAGGCGAAAGGTGGTGTTGATAACGCCGATAACCTGCCCGACAGATAAGGTATTCTGAATACCGGGGTATGGTAGGGTGGATAAACTTGAGATTATCTTCAGACATTCAATCGACATGAGACCTTATCACATCGACCTTCTCTGCCTCCTCTTCACCCTCTCTACCGTTTCGGCTGCAAGCATCTCGTGGAACAGTAATCAAGCCGGTTGCTCTGCCTCCAGCGGCTATATTGATTTCAATACGGTAGCGTGCTGGAATGGAGGGGTCGTGCGTGTTAGACGATGCACCTTCTTTAACTGAAGGAATGCAGATTCCGTCTTTCAACGATGCGGCCGTCATCTCGGTCAACACTCTCTCCTTTGGTGTCTCTATCTCTTCTGATATCAAACTCGTTACTCTCAGTGTCACAAAGTCCCTTGTGATGATCTCATCCAATCATACAGAGGTGAATGCGACTCGATCGGCTCAAAATTTTGCATGACGTCCGATAGATTCAAACCGTTTATGTGAGTGAGGGAGGAAAGGTCGTCTTCAACGCAACCACCGCGACGTCCACCAGCCTGACAGTGATCTCGAATAGCGTCGCGTCACTTCTTTCATCCCAACTGTCCCTGTCCAACTTGAATCTTCAGGACGGCATTTTAGACCTGGGAAATCTGAAGCAGTTCATCCTCGTTTGTTCTGGCATACAAGTCACCCAGAGTGCCGCCATTTTGAGTTCAGGGGCGAACATCACGTGGATCGCGTGCGTAGTCCTTGTCACGCACCATCACTCACATGAACGTAGTGGTGGCGTAACGATCAACGGTAACATCACAGAAAATGCCGGAAACAATCACACCTACACCATCAACTCCCAATATGGAAAAATTGTCACTGCCAATTACCCAATGATCAACAGTGAACCCATCTATCTGTGGGGGCCTCAGTCTAACGTCCGTTTTTCCTCAGCCGACTACATAGTGCAAGGAGGTCAAGTCATTCTGGCCAAATCTGTTACATTCGATCGAGGTAGTAGTCTTCTCTTGGATCAAACTGTCGAAGAAGAATTTCCGATGATTGTGGCATCCACGTTGACTCTATCTTATGTCGCTTATGTCATCATGAATTTCACTTCATTCTATCGAAGTGGGTGAGACATGCATAATACCTCTGAATGCAGACAGAGGATATAACTATGATCCATTCGAGTCAACTCAACGTGGACATTTCACAAGTACACATCGATCAAGGCGTTCAGATTGACTTCAAGTGTCTAAACCCTGCGATCGTGAAGAGTGATCTACTTCCAACTCACCGTCTCATCGTTAACTTCATCAGCTGTAAATCAAGACCTCACCTTATACATCGATGCATACAGACCAACCTCGGTGAACGACTTCAAGATGACCAGGGGTAGCACGTCTGATTCTGCCATCGCAACTTTCACTCCCATCTCTGACCCTTGTGTCTCTAACGTGAATCTTTCTCATGTCTCTGCACGAATCGACGATATTTCAGTTGAGTTATGTTGTCAGAGACGCGATTGGAAACGGTCACTCGATTGATAACGTGGTGGGACCAGCTCCAGTGAGGACGATTCAAACGGTTCATGTGATGACGTCCGCGCAGGTCTCCGCTCGGTTATTTGGCCTGCCGAATGGAACGTACACGTACAAGTTGACCTATTCTTACAGCCACTCTCCTCTCCTCGATCTCAATCTCAATGGTGTGAGCAACTCGTACACTTATACTAACAGCGCTGGAGGTGAGAATCTTTCAAATTGTTCTATTTTCGTGCTGAATGAAGGTAGTGGCGAGCGCTTGCCTCGTTTTGATCTTTGCTGCAATGACTCTGCTCTGAAGGCCGAGAGAATCAAAATACAATTCATCATCAAGTCTATGGATTCTAAGTGTGATAAAACTATCACTAGAAAGAATTGCCTTTCATCAACATCTTGTCCATGACCTCATCAAGGAAGTTTCCAAAACTTCATCATCGATGTCGATGTTACAACAAACACGTCTGATCGTCTCCTTCCTCACTCACCTTCATGGGCAATGAACATCACAATGGATGGTCGATTGAAAAGAAAAAGTTGCATGAGTGGGCGGGAAGAGATGGGACCCCAGCGACAGGTCCAGTCCACGTTTTTCAACGAATTCGCCGTAAAACGGCCAAAGGAACAGAATTTATCCTCCGAAACGTAGACGACCAGGAAGGAAGAAAACGAGCTCCGATCATCTTTCGCAACACAGATCGAACACAAACATCATCATGTCGCACAACATCCACGCCGAGCTCGATACCGCCCACGCGAGCGCTTCTGGTGAGATGATTATGGATGGGAAATCGATCAGATGCCTGAAGATGAACAGAACCCGCCATCAATGCACACACGGAGGTGCAGAGAGAAATTAAGGAGACCGTCGCAACTGTTGCAGCTGCTCTCCACGGAGATACGTTGACTACATCTCATCCAGTTGCTGGAACGACCACCACCTCTTTCACAGAGGCTTTCGTCGCCATTTTGAAGAAGAACCCTCTCTATCCCAAGGGTACGTAACTGATCTCGCGATCATATTCATATCCATTTCTCTCTTCTACTCTCAGAGGGACTTGAAACACTCCAATTTGTATTTTAAAAATTAACACACTCTCCAGCTTCAGCTCTCTTCCACTGGACCGATCCCGCCAGAAGTGGTACTGTCTTCGGCTGCATCACCCTCGCATACTTCCTCGTCAATTTCTGGGGCTTCACCTTCTTGACTCTTTTCTCTTACGCCGCTCTCATTCTTCTCATCGCCTGCATCGGTTACGTCAACTACATAGTTCTCAAGGCTCAATACGGACAAGACAGAGCCGTTGAGAACCCATTCAAGTGAGACATAACTCTCTCACCCTCCATCGTCAACGACATGCATTATCATTCCATTTCCACCGACCATCTCTGATCGTGTTCCCAGGGCCCTCTTCCACCAGAACCAATTCCAAGTGAGCCGACAGGAGGCCCAGCCCCATTTGGACACCCTGCTCGATCTCGTCAATCTGTTCCTCTCCACCATCCGCGAGATCTTCTTTGTCACGGACAACGTTCGATCTTTCTCTGCCCTCGGCTTCTTCTTCTTCACCGCCAACTTTGGAAACTGGTTCGGTGATCTCACCATCATCTACCTGGGTGAGATCATCATCATGATGGACGTCTAAACGGAACTGACCGTGTCGATAGCTACCTTGGGTCTCTTCGTGTGGCCCAGACTGTACCAAGAGAAGAAGAACGAGATCGACCAGGGTTACGCCAAGTTCCAGGCAGAGAAGGACAAGTACGTTCAGCTCGCACTCAGCAAGGTACCACCTGCCCTCCAGCAGAGACTTGCCTTCTTGAAGCCCAAGTCCGCTTGAATGCAATAGATACACGCTTCTCTTTTTGTAATCATGATCAACATTAGATGTCGCGATGGTGAGACGTCATTGTCGAAGCTGATCGCCATGAGGTGAAGAATAGGATCTGAAGATGGTCGTTGATTTGAAAGAAATTGATCGTCGCATGATCTGATGAGTGGGGATCCCATTATTGAATGTGAGAATATCTCTGCGTTACACAATAACACACAGTGCACAGTGCACACTACTACATGTCTCATATAAGGCAATGAACGCTAGGAGTGTGTATTACACTTACACTCTGAAGTTGATAGAAATCCCACCGTCTTCAAAATTCAAAAGCTATCGATTCTATTATCCGAATGATCTCCCATCACCACATCCATCCAGCATTCTCCTGTGAAACAGCACCGATTTGTCATCTTCTAATTCTTTTTGAGCCGGTCCGTAGCCCTCACTCGGTGCTGAGACCACTCGACAGAAGACATGCGGGGTACCCTCCGAATGATCGACGGTCCATTCACCTGAGTGTATACCACTGGCCGCAACACAGTTCGATGGACCCACACGTGGTTCGATCTGCCGCGTAGAAAGGGATGGAGGAATACTCTCTGGCAGATACTGGAGGAGAGCAACGACGGAACTTATGTACAGTCTTTTATCTCGATGCGTTACGATTTGATCGTGTTGTTGATCAACATCACCATTCCACAGACGATGATGGCGGGAACAGCTGCGTTTGACCACCAACTGAACGGAACAGGGGCTGTAGCCATCGATCCAATGTCATCTTCATCTGATTCGGATCTCTCCAGGGGCATCGATGTCCCCATATCACCTTCCCTATCGTGATCCTCAAATGTGTTGAGATGATGTTCACGCGTAATGTCTGTATCCTCTTCGTATCGTTCGTTCACTCGAATGTGTCGAGAGGCGTTCGGTTCTGCCACATGCTGAGGAAGCATGGTCTCGTTGGTGTCAAAAAAACGCAGTGAAGATATTTTCGTCATCTACAACGTGAACACGAACCCGATGGATAGAGATCACATCTGCTCGGGTCCACACAGAGAGTCTATCGGTACACCGACGACACGACACGAATATGTCGCGCAATTCTCTCCTGGACCAGATTCAGAAGGGAAAAAAGTTAAACAAAGCAACTACAAATGATCGCAGCACACCCGTCCTAGCCCCAGGTGAATCAAATTACCTTGACCTCTTCATCCTCTCCCTTTTCACAACTCAAACGACGCGTGGAGATATCATAATGCATCCGTCATCCTATCTCATTATCTTTAGAAAAGTCTGGTGGTGGCGGAGGTGGCGGCGGTGGTATGTTCCCAGGCGGTGCACCACGTCTGCCTGGAAAATCAGCGGCAGCCCCAGCACCTCGCCCAGGTCAACCTGCTCCTCCTGGAAGAGCCCCTCCTCCGTCTCGAGGAGGTGAGTCCATTCGAAAATGATTCGAACATCGATCGATGACACGAAATGCAGCTCCTCCTGCACCAGGTAGAGGTCCTCCGCCTGCTCCTGCACCCAGTGAGTATTTCTACTACCTCCGATTCCATCTACAACGAGCCAAAACTGATCGTCTTCTCAGCCAGAGGTCCACCTCCACCAGCGGCACCCGCACCAGGTGACCCAGCCATTCTGAAATCTCGACGAGAATTCGACTTCTTACGCTCTGTACAGGTCGAGGTCCACCACCCAGACCTGGGGCTCCAGCTCCACCCGTTCCCACGGCAACGGCGGCACCACCCCCTCCTTTGGGAAGACCCGGAGGTCCACCACCTCCACCGGCCGGCCGCCCCGCTCAGCCTCCTCCACCTTCCGTGCGTCTCATCTTCACGATCGTCATCATCATCTTCTCCTCTCACCATCTCATCTCTTCATCTTCTCATCTCTTCATCCTCTCACCATCTCATCTCATCATCTTCTTATCAACAACAGTCGAGACCTCCCCCTCCCAGCGGTCCCGCCCCAGGCCGCGCTCCTCCACCGTCTCGTGGAGCCGTACCGCCCCCTCCATCAGGAAGGCCGCCCCCGCCCGCCGCGAACAACCGCCCACCCCCGCCGGCGGGAGCTCCCCCTGCCCCGGCCGCAGTTTCCCGCCCACCCCCACCCCCTGCACACCACCCTCCCGCCCAACACTACGACGGTGACGAATGATGACGTCATCTGACGTGTCACCTGACGACCCACAGAGCCGGAGGCTGAGGAGCCACAAGAGGGCAGATGGTCCTTCCATTCGGTGAACGAATTCCCCGCCCCCCCTCAGTTCAAGGGTGAGTGGATTTGGCTCATTGTAGATGGCTGAGAATGGCGTGAAGGTACACCCAAGGCTTATCCCAGTCGTTCGGCAGGGCGAGGAGCAGCACCTGCGGCGGGTAGGAAGCCACCTCCGGGACCTCCTGGAGGTGCTAGACCTCCTCCACCTCCCGGTGTGAGACCGCCCCCACGCCCTTAATCAAATAAATTCGTCTGTAGATTTATCTGGATTTCGCATGATGAAGAGATGACGGTGTGGAGATGGAATTGTCGTTTTGTTTGTGCCTCATGATGATTCACTATAACTGATGTGATCAAGGACATGTAGTTCTCCGTCAGCTGCTGATGGTAGGCGAATACTCTTCGATCTGTGGTTTGGTTTGAACACTATCCGTTCCATCGAGGCGTGTGGTGTTTGGCACTCGTTTTCCTGGAAATTGAAACTTTTTTATCATCACGCACGACAAACGAAGGGAGCCATCCGAATGGTCAAACACATCCTCTTGGAAGCCATCTCAGAGGGAGATAGTACGGAGGAAGAAGAGACGTGGCCCAGATTCCCTATAGTGAGACATTGGAACATTCGGATGGTGACGATCTAAATGATCCAAGACAGAGGAAGAACCTGTTATCATTGGAAGAGGTGGTATCCCAGGTACAGATTCAGACAAGCGGATTAGTAAGAGACAGTTGGAGATCACACTCCAAGATAATCAACTCTTCATTCAACGGGTGATCATCACAATCCTTTCTTATTATCACTTCCTTCCGTTTACCTGATGATTATTGTTACATTTGTGTGAGATGGACATTGAATCATCCATCAGCTCGGATCGAATCCAAGCTCTTACAGAAGGGGTAACAGCTCTTGGGAAGTTTTAGAAAAAGGAGACAAGATCAAGATCGAATCATCTCACACTTTCGCCCTCCTCGTCCAACTCTATCCATTCAAATTGCATCTCAGCGGCAACAGGTGACGTCCATCACTCCCATCTCTCAATCTCATCTTTCACAGCGAGAAGAGAAGAGTCGAAGACAAAGAACCTCCCAAGGAGACCAAACAAAAGACAAAGCCACTCGAAGAAGAGAAGAGGGAGTTCGTCTTAGACGAGGTCGTCGGTGATCTGTTCTCATCAGAAGATTCTCTCGGACACTGCGTGAGCGAAGGTGAAGGAGGCCGTATAACATTTAAAATGAAATAAATACCATATAGATTTCCACATGGGCAAGGGCATCGCTGCCGAATTCCTCAGCCGATTCAAAGGACAAGAAGAATTGAGACAGACGAAGACCAAGATGGGAGGTTGCACCTTCTTGAAGAGGAACGATCGTTACATATAGTGAGTGTCATCTTTCTCATCTGCATCATCAACATGACATCTCTTCAGCTATCTCGTCACGAAAGAAAAGTTCTACAACAAACCTCTTTATCCCACTCTGAAGCAGTCTCTGTGCTCCATGAGAGATCTCATGTCCCAACATGACGTCACAAAAATCAGCGTACCCCTTTTAGGTCAGCATCCCACACGATCATTAGAAACGATCGAAATGGATTGACACTATTTATAGGTTGTGGGTTAGATCATCTACAATGGGGGAAAGTCAGAGAAATGATCAAGGAGGTCTTCGAGGGCACGGCAGTGCACATGAAAGTGTACACTCTTCCCTCCAAAAACGACAAAAAAGGCGGGAAAATCGTCGAAGCGGCCGTGAAAGAGGCGAAAGGTGAAGGGAAGGAGGGTGAGTCTGTGAAATCTCGTCGAAATCTCATAGAAATTCAGAGGAAGAGGCATCAGAAAAGCCCATGGCCGCAGACTGGAAGACTTTCTCTTGGAGAGAAGACGATTCTCTGTTGATCTACAACTCGCCACGCATACCACCATCCAATCGAATCGCCGCCTTCGACATGGTGAGATTTTTGTTATTTCATTTTTTTATACAAAATGAAATAAAATGTAGAATAAAAACATCTGAAGACAAAGATGATCACAAGCATCGAATCGATAGATGATGATGGGTGTGAAAACATGAAGCTGAAGTTGATAGGATGGAACCTTAATCACAACGAAGAGTGGAAGGAAGCATCCAGCGAACGAAACCGATTGGAAGTTTCTGTACGATGAAATCATCGAAACCAAATTGAAGGAACTTCACAAGCAGGGGTGAATGTGATGACGTCACACGTCACGTGACTTCATTCAGGTACAAGATCGTCCTCTTTACGAACCAAGCGGGTGTAGGTAAACAACAGACAGCATCCAGCATCCAAAACAAGGTGAAGCCTTACAAGTATCAAATTCATGACGAACGAAAAATGACTCGTTGTAGATCGCCAAAATATTACGTACGATCAACGTTCCCGCCCAAGTTTTAGTTGCAACGAAGAAGGATCAATTCAGGAAGCCCAGCAGCCTCCTGTGGAGAAAATTCATCGAAAATCTGAACCGAGGGGTAGAAGCAGGTCAGTACCCATACGTACTTTGCGTAAGAGTATTCTGAGAAGATTCAGACGTAAAGCGATCGTTTTACGTGGGAGATGCTGCGGGGAGACCTGGTGGCTGGAAGGTGAAAGTGAACAAGGACTTCTCGTGTGCTGACAGGTGACATCGATCGACATCATCCACCCTCACCTCATGATGATCTCCTCGCCTCATCATATCCATGATGATGATGATGATGATGCGACATCCATGATGATGCGATCATCTCTCGAGTGTCTATATAGAGGAGAGGAGCTGACGGTGTGATAGATCCTTCGCCCACAATATTGGATTGACCTTTCACACACCGGAGGAATATTTCCTGGGAGAAGAAGAATGGCCGTTGAACAAAGTGAGACGAGATGAACGTCATTGGATCTGAAGATTACAAACAGGTATTTTGGGACGGTTTAGACGCGGAGAAGCTGATCGAAATGGCGGGAAAATCGACGCCCTTCCACACCGACCGTGAGAACTCAAACTCGTTTTCCCGCCAAAACCAATTTTGGGACAGATTTGGGACCCAAAGGTAGACAAGAAATCATAGTCTGCGTGGGCAGCCCCGCGTCCGGTAAATCGACCTTCACTCAGAAGTACCTCGTACGTGATAGAGGGTGCATGCGGTTATTACGTAACGTAACTCACGTCATCAGTTACGTGCGCGTCAACCGTGACACCCTCCATAGCAAAGAAAAATGTGTTGCCGTGGCGAGATCATCGCTCAGCGAAGGAAAGAGCGTTGTAGTGGACAATACGAATCCCGATGGCGAGTTGTAGATCGGAATTCGTCCTGACTCGTTGTAGTGGAGACGAGAAAGTTGTACGTCGATCTGGCCCGTCAGTTTGGTGTTTCCGTGAGGTGTCTGAGATTCACGGCAGGGCCCGAGCTCGTCAGTCATCTCAATTTATTCAGAAACGTGAGATCTTCACTTCATCTTCGCATCATCTTCATCATCTTCATCATCTTCTCATCATAACCTCCTTCGTCACACTCTCATCACATCGACTTCGCGTGTCATCATCGTCCACGAGATGATGATGCATCTGACGGAGAACGACAGAAGGTGACAAAGGGAGAGACAGATCGATTGCCAGACATTGCATTCCGGAGTTACCGCTCAAAGTTGAAAGGTGAACTCGTCCACCACGATGGACGCTGACACGAAGCAGAACCGACAAGGGCGGAGGGGTTCGAAGAGATCATCCAAATCAATTGGTCTCCTTCTTTCTCATCAGATGAGAACCGCAAGCTTTTCATGGAGAAGATATAAACGTTCGATATTCGGATCAATTCGATGTTTTATTCGATTTATTTCGAGAGAGTTCATGTGTGTCGGTTCGTCTTGGATGAGAAGGGGACTGGTGCGATGACATAGAGTATGTATTTATCCTCCATCGGATGGGGCACGTAAACGATATCTACCTCTATCAACACGTCCGCTGTCTTGCGCATGGCTGCAGGCGGGATGTTACACTTCTGAAAGAAAAACTTCGGACGCCTCTGTTGATTCTCATAATTTATGTATGTTTATACACAGCTAAGTACATAGTACGTTTTTGTCTGCGGTCGGATGATTTCGTCCTCTGTTTCATCCATCGACCATCAATAGTGGTATGTGTATGTTGTACACCTTGCGACAGCTATTCTACAGCGATATCCGTTGCTTCTTATTGTCTTGTCTCAGACTGATGTTGTCGATGCTGATTCTCCTCGACGATGACTCGCACTCGATGGTAAGAGGACCCAACAGACTGCAACTCCGTCAGTCCATGACTCCATAGAGTTTGAACCTCACCATGCTATCCGTTGTTCGACCGGCGTTGTGGGTTTGAAGTAGAAGGGTGTCGCTCGACACAGGGCTCTTCCATTGTCCATGTCGCTGCTGCTCCTCTCTCTGTTTCTCTGAATGAACATGTCTTCTTCTCTTCTGCGTGACCCACGAATGAACTCGTTCGGCTTTATTCTCTCCTCTGTCGGGCCAGATAGAGGATTTATCCAATTGAGTAAACCAAGAGTTCTCCGATAGATTCGGCAGACCTGTCAGACTATAACAATCAGCCCAGGCCTTACGCTGACATTTCATGTAGAACTACACTGAAATACGATAACGATGCCTCAATCTACTAGAGGTGTTCTCCGTTGAGTCAGGCAAACTTGATCAGTGAAGTCGGCAAGTGCACTGGCATCGCAGCTGATAGAGATGCGTGGAAAAGCTGAACTGAACGTGGAACGGAGACTATCTCTTTCATCATAGAGGATGAAGACCTGTCTCTTCTGATAAGGAAACGGTCCGCAGTGTTTTCACGCTGGCAATACTCGAATTCATCCGTACTCTCGGTTCTCTATCAACGCGCATTTTATTGTTGCTGTTTGAGCAGCTTGCCCGCTTCGATCAAGTGAGGGACCTCGGCAGCCATCCAAGGGGCGAGCTGTGATGTGGTCAGGGACTTAAGGTTAAGTGGCCTCTCACTCCCAGTGCGAGGGCGTGGGCGAGCCCAAATTTTGGTGTGTTCTTTGCCCATAGAGGCTTGAAGTGGATGTCCAAGCATATTTTGCCACCTCTGTAGAACATTTCAGTTACCATAACGAAATTGGCAGCTCGTGTGGCATCTTCGCGAGAAGTCCAGAGACATCACCTGTACATCTTTGGGGTTAGACCCTCTAACTCGGGCAGCTCCAGCTCGACGGGGGAGACGGGATAAGACACGGGCACCTGCGCATGTTAGAGGAGAGAAATGTGATGATGCTCACGTCGAACTGTAAGTCGAATTCGTACTTGACAAAGTTGTGGATGTACCAACACTTGCCCGTCCATCTGTGTGGGTTTAGAATGCATGAAAATGCATCACGATCGGGATGGTCTGTGGATCGGATGGTGTGTCGCGAAGATTCTATCTCGTCTCGACGTATTGATGGAGGGAGAATGAGAGATGTGTCCGATTCGATGTCGAACATCACCTGGTGCCCTCAGGATTCGCCTCCAACGTGAACCAATCGTTGTCAGAGTCTTTGTTATTCTTGATGTAAGCGATCAGAGCCGTGTATTCCTCCTTCAATCGAGCGATCCATTTGTCTCCGTCTCTCGGTCCAGCATTGACCGTGAGGAGAGGTAATTTAGATACAGTGGCTTTGGTTCCTGCGTCCATTTTGTGGATGCGATGTCGGTGATGTGTGGAGAATGATCTGATCTGCGCGGTGTAGTCACAATTTTTCGGACCATCTGTGATCACATCCTGTATCATGTCACAGACACTCACACAATTGGTCGAGAGTGGATCTTTAGACGATTTGAGACAACAGGTCACATCTCGAATCCATGATGAAGGAGTAGCCGCACTGTCAGCCGCTCTGAAAGCCAAGAATGTAGAGGCAACTGAGGTGTGCTGGCTAACGTCGTTCTTCATAACCAGCATGCAGATCCTGTTGTCCGCCGGTGTCTCATTGGGATTAGCCGACGGCAATGGATTGTACCCTATCGAACAAGTGACGGCTGCAGAAATGTCCAGAAGAGGCGGAAGAAGAGGTGACAACATGCACCTATCATCCATTTTCGTGATGCATCGGACAGCGACGGCACAACCGCTTCAGACCTTACGAGTCGTACTAAAGTACAACCCCGGACCCGAAGGCTTCAGCCCCTCCATCCGATTAGCCGCTTCACAGGTGATCCATCATCTCGCATCGAGATCGCAATCTCCATCTTGGGCCATCGCATCTGAAGACATTCAAGGGTAGACACGACATCGTTTCCCTCTTATTCGATCACTGCAAGAGATGCGACCTCCCGATCGATCTGGAGAATATAGATAAAGAGACGGGCAACACCGCCCTCCTTTCCGCCATCAGCTACCACGACACGAAGGCAGAGTGAGGTGTCGATGTTTGTGAGACGAGCTGACGCAGAGACAAAGGATGGTGTCTCTCTTGCTCCAATCGGGAGCAAATGCGAACGCGATCAACTCGCGGGGAAACACTTGTCTGCACAAATTGGCGACAAAGACAGATTTGAAGGAAGAGCAGAAACAAATGGTCGAGATGTTGATCGAGAAGGTGAGACTCGGCCGTTACGTTTGAATTTTGAACGTGAAACAGGGCGCACAATTGGCACCGAGGAACGCACAGGGAGGTGAGACTAGAAATTTCTCGGAAGATTATGGCGGGAAACTGACACCGACAGACACGCCTCTGATCAAGGCGGCTCGTCAGGGTAACACGAGCCTCATTCGATTGCTCCTTCCTCGCATGTCAGAAGAGCAGGTCATCATCTACAACCAGCCAGGTGATATCACCTCCGAGATTCATTCACTGAACGAACCAGGCTACACTGCAGCACACGAAGCCTCTATCTGGTGTCAATCTGACGTCATAAGCCTCCTTGCAGAGAAATTTCCCGGAATTTTCTCCGTCGGAGACAGAGATAACGGTGACCTCCCCCTTCACCTCGTCGGCGACGAGAAATTAGTGGTTCGTTGTAGATGGATGAAGTCACGTGACGTACGACAGGGTAAAGGGTTCTACCTGGGTGAGACGAGGATCGCTCCCATCAATCGATCAGAGGCTGAAGCGTGGGGTTCTATAAATGGAACAAACTACAACGCTGTAGTCGAGACCGTTCGGAACATTTTGAAGGCAGGAAACGATCCGAAGCAGAGGAACCAGTGAGAAAATTCGACTCGAATGCGTAGGGTACGTACGTATTGAAATTTCCAGGAAAGGGGCGACGACTTTTCACCGGATGAGCGTACCGTGGTGCAAGATCGAGACTCTCTTGGAGAATTGTGAAGACAAATTCGGTGCGTTAACTACCGCAGACCATCACGGTAACACTCCCTTCCTCAACGCGGTACAATTGGGCCGAGTCGAACACGTTCAGAGAATGCTCCAGTGTATTTCGGGTAATTTTCTTCCAAAATTCGCGGAAGATTCACGGAACATAGGAGCCAACGAGATCACTTGGGAGTCCACCAGGGTGAGTTTGAATCGAATGAAACGCGTACTGAAGAACGAGAAAGATACGAGAATTGATCCAAAGTCTCCCTGCCTTCACCCAACATCACCTCGGAGATTCCGCGAATTTTCTACGTAATGCATGCCGTATGGAAGAGAATTCGACCCTCGTCGAGGTACGTAACGTACGCATCGTACGTAATGAACGTCCCACAGGTACTCCTCAGAGAGGGAGGGTTTGCTCCGTTGATCAACCACAGAGACGAGAGGGGAGCAACGGCAGTTCACGCCGCAGCAGAGTCCAACTGTTCTCACGTTCTGAGAATTTTATTGGAACACGGGGGTGACCCCCACATCGAGGCCGTTCCCGCCAAAAAAGTGAGGGGTCAAAAGACGATATACAGATAGAAATACGTCATTCTTATATATCGTGCTGATGTACGCAGACATACCAAGTGAAGCAGAGCGTTGTAGATACGATGCTGAAGGATGCCGCATCCAACAGTGAGGTTGAACTTTCTATGAATATTCTGACCCCACAGTCACGGACCTTCCGCCGGCATCTGATTTCGACACCGGAAGAATTCACCGGGATTCATCCGAGCCACTGAACGCTCTGCTGACAGCCCTGTACAGTCTATCCACTCACACCCTTCTCATTCTTTTGAAACACATGTACAAGGACAACCAGGCGTGTCGGTGAGAATTACACGAAATTTCACCAAACAGTCGATGACGTCATCAGTACCTCGAAGGATGCGAATATTCTGAGAGATTTCACGGATTCCAGCGGTAGTAGCTTGTTACACAGGGCAGTGGCTGATGCAGATGTGGAATCATTGTCCGATCTCTTGCAGTGGACAGACATGGACGTCAACACGTGTAAGACACAAGTAGACGCCTATGCTGATGGTGGGACCCCCCTCCACACTGGTGAGAAAAAAAAGAGTCGGGGAACGGGGATTGAAGCCGGGACAGCAGCACAGAACGATCAGTTACGTTGCGCTGAGGTCTTAGTGGAGGCTGGGGCGGACGTAAACAACGTGTCGAATTACGAGGCGAACAGTCCACTTCACGTGGCGGCACGATTCGGTAGTTCATCCGTATTACGATTGTTACTCGAGAGGGGGGCAGACGTGAGCTTGTTGAACCAAGAAGGAGAGGACGCGATGGACTTGGCTGCTTATGGGGACAGCGAAGAGTGTATGACTCTATTGAGAGAGGCGAAGAAATGACGCTCAATATAATAATGCCAGTGGCGTTCGACTTCGTATGCTGCATCACACGATCAGTGTGGCACCACACGCTGAATGGTTTGTACCTGCATGTCTCTCTCCTTTTCTCTCCACAGTCACATTCTGTCGCTGTACTGCCAGCCAGATGAATTCAATTATGCGGATGATGTGTGTCGGAGGCAGCTGTTAAATTCACCAAGTTGCATCGGGAAGGTGAGCTCTGTATGGGTCAGCGCTGATGATGTCATATCACCTCTTAATACATCAAGACGATGGAGATGATCACCTTCCCTTCGTCGTACGGGTCGATGAGGTTAGATGATCACATGGAGATCAGGATCGCAAGACCAAGGCTGACGAGATAACTCTCTACAGGTACTGTTTCGAGCAAAGGAGAAGAAGGGAATGGTCCTTTACGAGTGAGATTAACCACTAAATCTTCGGGACCATCACATGACTATATATTTCAAGACAATCGCGTTATGTAATCAGAACGGCGTCGATTGGACGTCAGATGGTAGATGGAGTCCTATTCATTCCAGCATTCACTACCTACTCGTCGTGCATTCTAGTGACATAGAAGCGTGAAATGGTTTATGATAACTTGCCGTGAAAAAAAGAAGCTCACTGGGTCACGCACAAAACAAAAAGGCAACCGAAATCAACGATGAAAGATCAAATAGAACATGAGGCGGTGTCTCTACGTGAGGTAATATTCCCGGCGACTTATCTGTCAGATGAAATATGCACCATAGTTCGGCGTGGTGTGTCGCAACTTTACGCCTTGCCATGAAAAACGGGAGAAACACGAAACTGGGTGTCACGCTCTATGAAGAACACTAATCATGTGTGATCGAAAACTTTTAGACGATGAAGACGAAAAAAGATACTAATTCGTGGTTAATAACAATTTTATGTCGTGATGAGTCGACCCAATGATCATTGGGTTCTATAATGTGTTTTTGTCATCTCTACTAGGCCATGAGTGGCCTGCAAATTCTAAAATACTTGCTAGCAGCTCGCTGCCCGAATAAATAACGGCCTGCGTTGCACTGATGTTCCATGTGCTTTTGCATGCATCTGCCGCCGTGATCTGTTGCTCTCAGTACCGCACATGGTGTTGGCGCATCTGGAGCCCCTTGATACGGCTGGCCACACTCCTGGTGGCCTCTATAGACTCAGCTGCCCCTCCTCCTCCTCGGTCCTCCTCCTTCGAATAATAAGAAGAGGGCTCGCTGTGGTGTCCCAATCAAAATTGGGTTTTCCACCATTTTTTCGACCATTTCTTTCTTTGCGTGCGCGTTCTGAAGTCTCCGTGAGGGATCCACCTTACGCACGAGACACGTCGGTGAACGGTTTTTATTTAGAGATGGAAGCTCATGATGATCCTGTTGAAAGGAAGGTCTGAGGAGGGGTGCCACAGGATCGAGCAGATTGTGGAGATTGAACGACACACATGCATTTCTTAACGTCCAGATGTTGAGTAGTTTTACGTCGCATTCAGCTGTGATGATGTAGAGGTCAGATGACTCTCACGAAGAAGGAGTCGTCACAGCACATACACCACTCCATCATCATCATCTACATCTTGTTTATTTGATCGCAACGTTGTTCTTCTTTGCATTCGACAACTTCTTCGAGTTGGTCGGTTGGCTCACGTTGAGACGGAGGGCGAAATCCCTTGGTATCTCTAAATCGGACCACTCTTCACTCTCTGCTTCATCTGATGAGCCCGTGGACTGGTGCGTCCTCTTGATGACCAACGGCTTCTCGCTGGGGAAGTCTAAATCAGACCATTCTTCACTGTCCGTCGCCATCGTTCCCTGCACGAGACGTTAGACGATGAGTCGCATGGTGTCGCTGTCACCTTGCCGGCCTTGGGAGTTCGAGGGGGTGTCTGGTTCTTCTTCTTGATTCGGAACGAACCGTTATCGGGCAATTTGAGGTCGGTATCGGTCCACTCTTCTACGTCCTTGTCTATAAAGAGGATGAGTCATCACATCATCTCTGAATGAGATCTCATAAGAGATCTCATGTGTGTGAGATCTCATAAGAGATCTCAAGTGTATGAGATCTCAAGTGATGGAACTCACCGAAAGCGTCGTCGAGCTCCGAAGACGTGACGACAAACTTTCCCAACTTTCGGCTCATGGTGGCTGTTCCTGATGGAAGCAGCTGTTTGGCCCGAGGGTTCGAGATCGAGATGGTCTTCTGATGAGAATGTGTTGTAGAAAAGTCTTCCAAGTCTTCATCATCATCGGAATCGAACCTGATAGACTCATTAGAAGTCGAACGTCTCGAGGATGGACGTGATGTCTGTGATGGACGCATGTCTCCGTGATGATGTTCGTGATGGACTCACTTGGCGTCACCGTCCTTCTTTATGGATTGAACGGAGCCCATGGTGCCGCTAGAGAAAGAGAGATTGCTTCCCATGCTGTTTGTGGACGACGTGCGGTTCAAGGTCTTGATTCGGCTGAAATCGACTACGACATCACCGAAGCCGTCGTCATCATCGTCTTTGTACTGGTTGAGCGCGTCCGGTTTCGTCTGATGGAGAGTCAGTCTGTGATGGAAGGTGATGCGATGTGATGTCCGATGTTGCAATGTGATGTGATGTGATGCATTGGGATGACATGGATGATGATGATGGTACCGGTGTCGGTGTGTCTGTTGCTTCTGCCGATGGAGCTATCAGTACGTCAGGGGCATCCTCTGCGGTCTGTATCACGTCAGCGTTGTAGACGAACATAAATCGACGAAAATTCACCTTGACTTTGAGACCGGACGGAATGTCAACGTCGTCCCAATCTTCCGCATCGATCGACTGAAAAATCCGTGAACGTTCGATCTACAACGATGTAGGCGCACCTTCTTCCTCTCTAGTGAGGGGACGGAAGACGAGCCTCTGGGAGAGGTCGCCAAGACTTCACCCAAGCCCGACTCTCTCATCACCGACCTCCTCGAAAATCTGCCGCACGTCAATCTACACCGTTGTAGACGATCATATATTTCGATATATCCAAACGCAGGCCAAGTGAAAGATTGAAATGAAAATAAGATAGAATAAATTGTCCGTCATCAGACGATCACTCACTTGACGGGCACAGGACTGGCCAGAGAGGCAGAGGGGCTGAGAGTGTGAAGAGAAGGAATGGACGGAGGTGAAGGAGGTGGTATCATCAGAACTGCCGCCGCAGCCGACGCCTTCTTCGCCTGACTCACGATACGATTCACGGCCATCTGGAACGTTCAGAGAAATTTCCATCTACAACGAGCCCACCCCGCGGATATCGTTGAAGTGGTCGCGATCGTTCTTGTCCCCTGGGCCATCTAAAAGCCAAGCTCCCAACTTCTTGTGCTCCTCCTCCCAATCACGAAACGATTTGACCAGATCCGTGATGTTGAATTCGCCCTCGCTGACCTGCGGCGACACGTCAGATGTCTAAAGACACGGAGGGTGACTCACCTTGAAGGAGTGTTGGGAGTCTAAGTCGTCTAAGCCTTCAAAAATGTCGATGGACTCTTCGTTTCCCTGCCATTTCATCGTCTCGGGGTCGAACATCATTCCATCCGTGACTGCCAAGTGGATCAGACTACAACGAGCCGTGACGTCAAACTACAACGCGTCGATCCGTCGCACTACAACGAGCCACAATGGAAAGTGAAACTCACTTATGGCCTGATCTGCTTCCATCGGTTGTATGTTCTGAATGTTCAGTCCAAATTTCTTCAAGTCTTTCTCGTTGCCGATCCACTTCTGCTCCACTGGATCGAAGACCATGTCACCCACAACTGAGACCGTTGAGCGTACGTTACGTTCCATATATTTCACCTTGTGGCTTGTCCTTGTCGTGTCCGACGTTTCTAATGAGAGGAATCGCCCCGCCGACCTTCTGAAAGACGTCCAGCTCTTGTTCGTTGCCTTTCGAAATTTGAATTTCGAAATTCCCGCCATTTCTGACTCACCCGTCCATACGTTCCTCACGGGGTCGTATTCCATATTTCCCATGACCATTTTATTCTTCTTTTTGTTGACTGGCTTGATCAACTTTGGGCCCGGCCGCTGGAAGAGGTGAGAGAGGATGAGAGGAGACGCTCACCTTCTTCATGGACATGTCTGGACTGTCCAATCGGTCGACGATGACGTCATCGGCGGTCATCATGGCCAGCTCCTTCTGAATGAACGATTCGATCTCAGTGATAGTCTGTCTTTGTTCAGTGTGGGGAACGAGAGAGGATGGTGAATAAAAGGAAATAAAATAGAGACGGGTCGCTTGTTATGTAGGATAGATCATGAGATGGATGGAGAAGTGAGGTGTGTGTATGTCGAAGAGATGCATCGAGAACGCTTTGTCCAATGGGAACGAATGATCAGAGGAGATCGACATTGTGATTTGACATCATGTGCTCACCTGTTTCGCTTTCTGTATGCTATCTCCGTGACCTGGAGAAGAGGAGGTGGGCTCTATACCGGCGGCGGCGTTCATCATGGGGAGAATGGACATGACTGATTTTCGACTGCCTTTAGAAGATGAAGACGAGATGGAAGACGTCGATCCGATGGTGCTACCCGGTGTAACATCGGGGGAGACACGGCTCGATGGGCTGCGGAATATGAGTCCATGAAGTTCTGGGTGTTAGCGGGTGGAGGATTTACCTGAGGGTATTGGACGCCTTCTTTCCAGCATTTATACTCTTTCTACGCCGAGAATCAGTGTTTCTATTGATGATAATACGAAGAGATAATGGAATGTGTTAATGTTAATGATAAAGCTACGAGTCATAACGAAAAAACTCTAGAGACTGGCAACGAAAGAAAGACATTTTAGACGATTTTAAGTCCATCTCGACTCACCTCTGTTCCGCAGTGATCGTCTTATTATTCCGCGAGACCTCTGAAGTCTTTCTCCCTTTAAACCCATGTCAACGACGGCCGTTCTAATGATAATGCATAATCACCCGCATCTTCCTTCGATGGGCTCGTGGCTTCAATGGGTGGTGAATCTTTCGTCCATCCGAATAGATTCCAGAACTTCTTTGGCTTGGCGGCTGCGTTGGGCCCGCTCATGTTTGCTGTTGTTGTTCCGTCGGGTGGTGGTGATCGTGTTCGCAGATGCGATTTCACCAACGGAACATTTTGCCGTTATGCGACGCAGACAGTGCACCACCATCGACGATCTTGAATGTGCACACATCCCAAAGATTGGATCTGACGTGCTTGGAAGAGGATATGAAGGTGCTCCCATAGCTCTCGTGGAAGGAAGGGGAGGGAGCTGTTCTTGATTTACAGGATCCTGTTCTGTCAGCTCATTCCAGATGACGAGAGAAGATGAAGGGACAGGCAGGCTCTGTGCATAGAGGCACATTCAACATAATCTTTACCCTCCGAGACCAGTTATGGCTAAGAGCTGATGTGTTCTCTTTATTCACATCAAAAGAGATAGCCACACTCTGGGCTGCCCGGTCGCAAGCCCGCCCTCTGCATGCTCATCATCATCTCCTTCACTTCGTCGATGACTGGATTATGAGAAGGACAAGGTCGCCGGTCGATGTCTACGATCTAACGGAAAATCAACGGTCTGAATTCAAAATTTGAAACTTCACCTCTCCACCCAATCTCCTTCTCACTTCTTCTGCAGCTAACACGACCGCTCTGGCCAGCGTGAACGGGTATCTACAATGAGGCAGGAAGAATTGAAAGGAGAGACTGGACAGCCTGGCCTGCGGGTCCGTCATAGCCGTTTGGCTCAAGTTCTCCATGCCAGTACTGCCCACGACCTATCACATGTGTCAGATTGTCCCACGCATTCTCCACGAATCTCTCACCTCCATCAGCCCCGATTCTTCCTCTTCTTCGTCCTCCTACCATCCATTCAGTCTACAACGAGACATTCCATCTCACTTCAGGCTCTGGCCTCCTCGGCCTGCCCCCTCTGATTGGGTTGATCTTCTTCTTCTTGTTGTAATCTCTCTTCAGTTGAGACAAATGGTCCGTCAGGTCCATGAGGAACTGCTTGCTCTCCGGCTCATAAGTAAACCCTAAAGACACCAACGTATCGTACAACTGTGGTCCGGAAAATCCGCTGAAATCTCGTCAGCCCGCTGGGTAGTTCCACTTGAATGCGAACACACCCCCGTGGAGCGAGCAGCTCGATTCCGGTCACGTGATCGCAGAAGTCGATGGTCTCAGCCAACGTCTCCGCCCTCTTTGCTCCGTCTGCTGCTGGTTCTTCTGGTGCGATTTTGGCCTTCTTATCGTAGTTCTTTGTTGCTTCTTGCACTTGGACCAACAACTTTTGGAGGTCCTCCCTGCCGATGAGCTCGGGTTCTAATTCGCGGTCGTCGTTGAAGAGTTCCACGACTTCGATCTCTCCCTGGATCATGATGAGCCGATGTGAAGATGGGATTGCATGATGTTGAATGAGTGTCGTGTTGATGGAGATGGAGTGTGGAGGTTGTGTGATGGATGAAAAGATAGATGAAAAGATGTAGAATAGAGGACGACCTCTGAATTGGGCTGGGCGTCCATCGCTTGGTCTTCCTCTTGCATCTCTTCTTCCTCCTCTTCTTCTTCATCAGAAAGGTCTTCTACACTGTGATATGTTCTCGATATCAATTTGACGACGACCAAGATCTTGGGATGTCAGTGGTGATGCACGATGATGTCTATCCACACATCTTGGAACTTCTTCGGGCGTTTGGGTTTACGGTTGGGCATGGTCACCTTATATTGCTCAGGTTCCTCTCCACATTCTCTCATCAGAAACTGTTCGATTTATCAGATGACGTCTGATAGCAAGTCGATGATGATGCAAGAGAGGTATTCAATCTATTCTCGCTGACCTTTTCACCAAATAACTCGGACTGATTGCCATCTGCACTGAAACCGAGAAAACTGACTGCGCCAGGAAAACCTGTTCCATCCCCACCGTGACTCGAGAGCTTCACATTCTTATAGACTGTCCTTCATCAGTCTCTTTCAATTGTCTCCTCGTGATGATGATAATCACCTTCCCACAGTTCTTTCTCCGATTGGGGTTTACTCAGGTTGATGTTAATGGCCCACTCCATTCCTTTCTCTTCTCTCGCTGTCACCTTCTTCCTCTGCCACATGACATCATTCTCCACATCTAAAGACAGATCGAGGTGAGGAATGGGCTCAGCCCTGGGAATCTCATCGTCTGACATCTTCTCTTCTTCTTTGTGGTGATCATCTCACCTTCCGATGTCTGAATCTTGCGAATCGCCACATCACCTGACCTCGAATCATTTCAAACATGAGCGAAACTGAGGTCACATTAGACTCTCTCTCACAGAGATTGCGCCGATTAGAGGAACAGCTCGTCGGTGGAGAGAAGACAGGTACGGATCAGAGGGACCTGATCGAGACGATTGGTATCATACAGAAGCAGGCGACGGATGTTTTGAATACACCTGGAGTCAGCACTTTCCTCGATACATGTGAGAATGTTCTGAAAGAGCCCGTCTAATGCATTCTTCTAGATGCAGAGACGCGGCCCATTTTAGAGAATCCAGTGTCTTCCGATATATTAGGAGTTTTGTCGAAACAAAGTATCGTTCTATCGAGCGAGGGTAGAATGAGACAATCATGTCGAGATCTGGAGACGATCCAATCACTCGATCCTTACATCAACTCTGAGAGATTGAGAGGTGAGAGTGAAGACGATCGTGTCACACAACAACAACATCTTTCATCGTCACTGGATTCTCACGTCTTTCAGCCGTTCCACAACTGATCGAAAGATTGGTTCCATTAGAGATCGAGCACCTCAAGCAATGTGACGATGTATCGACCGTCAACACGCGACATTTGGAGGACCTTCTGAACGCATACAACGACATTGTATCCACACATGATCTCATATCTCTCATCCTCTATGCTCCTTGACTCTCGCAGATCAGTCTCCTTTCTGAAAAGTTTGTCTATTGGGACTCATCTATCAACGCATGGGAGAAGAAACTCGACACGCTGAAGAATAAATAGATCATGTAACAGCTCGATCATGTGCATCACAGAGGAGATACGATGAATGCACCTGCATCACGAGCACAATGAAGACACCATACATGTCACAGACACACATTCTTTATCTCAATGGGTCTGCCTTCTCTAGTTCCTCCTCCTCCACCTTGCATCTGTCGCACATGCAGAGGAATCCTCTCCTCCTTGCGATGACTGCTCGTCTGAGATCTAATCCCCAGGTATTGACGAGAGGGACGTAGCAGACGGTGATCTCTTCATCTTCATCGATCTCCCTGAGGCTGTGGATGGTGAGGTTGTTGCCATTGATCTCCCATCTGCAGTTGGGGTCACAGCTGTGGGATAGGATGCTGGACTGCAGGTATACACCCATTACCTGATGTCCATCAGATGGGAATGGAATGAGAAGACTCACATCGTATCCGAAAGAATTCGCGTTTGTTATCTTGTTGATGTTGAGAAGGTTGTTGTCAAGTAGCCCTCTCAACTTGTCCATCTTCTCCTTCTAATCATGTGTGAGTAATCATGTGATGGAGAGTGTCTCACATATTCGCCCTGTAATTGGGCTGCCACGAGCTCGCCAGCGCTTGTCCAATGCGACTCGTGATCCACAGGTCGATCGGGAAAGACCCTTCCCAGCTGAGAGAACGTCTCTATCTCTTGTAAAGACAGAGAACAGACGGTGTGAAGGATCCTGGTTGAGATGAGTCAGAATGGGAGACTGATATAGAGGAGAGAAGACCTGAGACTATGGACGACAGTGCCACTCTTCCATGCGGCTGGCCAGAGCGAGCAGAATGCATCAATCTCTATATCTTTCCATGGGGGGTTGCATGTGTCACAGAAGGTGGGGGGCAGACGTCCAGCGACATAAGGAACAGCGAGTCCACAGGAGCAGCATCTGAGAAATGAGTGAGATGATTGTGTGTTTGGGACGGTGTATCACGTCTTGAGGATCTTATCCTTCACGGCGTGTATGATAAGGGCCTTCTCTTGAAGGATTTCTGTACCGGCTGAGATCCTCTTCTTTGACACGAGAACGTTTCCCTTCAGAGGATCAAATCGGATAGACCATCTGGCACTCTCTACCCGTCTCGATCAGAGAAACGTTTTAGAATGTTTTCCATCTTACCCTCTAAACCATACCAAGTGTTTTGAGGCAGATGGTGTGTGACCCGAGAGGGCATCACTTGATGGAAGAAGGTGGGACTATCTCTATCAGTGACCATCGCTGTCTCGTGGGGCGATACATCGGATCCATCGGGGGGTTCCTTCTTTCCTTCCATGTGATCCATTGTCGATCGATGTCAGCGTCGACCGTTGCTCATCCACTTCTTCCTCTAAATATCTGCTGTTGCAATGACAACGGCCTGGCACCAAAGTAATTCCTTCCTTCCTCTTCGTCGCTCCTCCTGCCAAAGCCTATCACAATTTTTTGGGATCAAAGCCCGCAGAGCAGTACAGTAGCCCTCTATGCGGTTTTTCCATACGTTCTAACAGCTATAACTCCTTACCTTCACTTCTGAACCCCCGCAGAGCCAAGTGATAGACTTGTGGTGTGAGCGTGCGGTGTCTTGATAATAACACCGAAAAGTCCGACGAGTACTCGTTCGCGTAGGGATAGAAATGCGGGGGAGGTTTCTGAGATGATGGAGGGGATGAAACGCCTCTTCGTTCGTAAGAGAGAGGATCTGGTCGTGATGCAGGAGTTGTATAACGTGTCACATCGAATCAGATCGGATGATTGGATATCGATCACGTGACGATAATAGAAATCATACGACGGATATCAGATCAGACCGAGGACAAAAGTGAGATGGCGCAGGTGGTACGATTCAAGAGACATTCAGGATTACAGAGAGAGGTGAGACGTCCCATTTGACGATCAACGAGGGTCAATGACGAGCAGAAGTCAGGTGCTGAAGTTATATCACGACATGATGACTGTAGCCATCAAGAAACCTCCGCCAAAACACGATCTTAAAGGTAATCTCAGGCCATTCTGACAGTCTCACAACGAGCACGAATTGATATGATTCAGACTTTGGACCAACAAGCAGTTTGTCTAATCACATCAGAAGTATTTTCAAAGAGAGGGCACATACAGTGCAATTTAAAGACATCAATCGAGTCGAATTTTTCCTCAATCAAGGCAGAAGACAATTGAAACAGTTGAAGAAGTCTGAATTCGAAGGTTTGTCTCAAAGCAAAGCGGTCAAGTTGATTCATGTGATCAGGTATCTTTTACGTCACCAGCGATTCAAAGCCTGAGAAGGAGGAGGAGAAGCAAACGACAGAAGGCGAACATTTCACGAGTGCACCGAGGACTTATTGAAATAGAATCTGTATAGAACATCTTTTTATGACACAAGATCGAAGACACTATCATCCCCATCCTCGTCATCCATGTCTAAATCCTTCATGATATCATCCAATCTCGACGATTCCTTCTTCGTGGCGTCGATGGTGATCGTGTCCACCTGCCACCTACTGCCACTGTCTTCGTCAATTCCTCTTCCATGAGAGATCATCGTCTCACTCCTCGATAAACCCAGCGTCGAACATGTTCAGACGGAAAGTTTCACCACTCGTCTGACTCAGAGGTCGGATCAGATGAGCCAGTAGTGACAGCTCTTGTTTCGATGACTCGCTCCTCTCTGCTGGCGGCGCAGTCGGTTGTACCTTCATAGTCGTTGGCTTCGTCACCGTCTCAGCCGCCAGATATCTGATGGAAGGTGAGGTGATGATGAAGATGATGCACGGTGCATGATGTGATGCACTCACACATTCTTCCCCAAGTCTACTGGAGGTGTGTACTGTGTTCGCACGGCATGTTCTACAGGATAATTGAAGCGATCCTCGCTGCTAATGCTTCCATTCGGAGCAAGATAACGAATGGTCCCCGGTTGCTCTACGTGAGGGGGTAGGTGATCTGTCGTGATGAACAACAACAGGAACCGATTTCAGGTCACCTTTTGTCGGCCTGACCAACGTGCCGTTTTTGAGCTGATAGCCTCGATTCAAAAAGAGAGACACGTGTACTCTCCTGTCTTGGAAGAAGCGAAAGAGAGTCCTCCAGATGAGATGTAGCTCTCCGTTGCACATCTTCGAATATTTCTGTAGAGGCCTCAGTCTTGCAGTGTGCGACGGATGTATCGCTTACCGCATCGATCCGAGACGCGAACTGATCCACGGCGGAAATGAGGTTGCGATCTACGATCATCTTCTTGACGGCATTGAGATGGTTCGTCGTCACGGCCTGAAGAGTTGAGTCACATCATCGAATGCAACTTCCTCTCACCAAGAATTGTTCTGGATAAGTGCAACTGAACAATTGCCACTTAACAGTCATCAAGACGAGATCGAACAACTACGTCTGGCTGAGAACGATTGTCTCATGAATTGATGTCGATCACACCATGCTCAGACTACTCTCGTTCAATTTCATCACCGACGAGTGCACCAGTCGATCGATGTATCCTTTCACCATAGCTGGTGTGTGCATCTCTTGAGGTTTGAACAACTCGTCTACGACCTGATGGGATCAACGTCAGATCCATCGTCTACCACCACCTTCGTGTCGAACATGGCTGAGACGATATCACTCAAGACTGAAGCTGTGTGAGGCTGCTATCAAGTCGCGCCCGACACACCTTTCTGCGCTTTCTCTTCTTTAACCACCTGGGCCTTCAATCTTTGTTCTATGATATACAGCATCTCCGTTTGCAGGTTGACGGTCAATAGAGGCATGGTCCAGCATGATGTCATCTCTCTAAACAAACACACACGCCACCGAGCGTTTGCGTTGTAGAATCATTCGTCCAGGAGAAAGAAACATCGAATCAAGTTCCCACCCAAGGTAAGCAGTATTGGCACGTACTACCTCTATGTAATATGGATGAATGATGTTTGCAAGCTTTCCATTCTTTGTTGAGAGCTAGAGGCAATAATAAACCGCTACACAATTCAAACTGTCAAAGGGAACACCAGGGATCGGACGAACGGTCATGATCTTTGAGCTCTAAAGAGTCCATCGAACGTTAAGAACAAGGCTGTCGCTGAGTCTTTCGACGTGTGCGATGGAAGATACAGAAATCTTAAAACCCAGACTGGCTAATGGGGAGCTCTATGAAACGTGGGCGGGTGTTCACACAAGAACTGGTATTCAGGTAGAGTCTTTGTGACCCATCCTCTAAAACCATTTCGATCGACATTGATTTTCTTCTATCGATTCGTCCCATCTTCCCATCCAATCGAGCTCATCGTTCTCTCCTGATATTTACAGGTTCTCGTACTCATTATCGTCAAATCGAAACTGGGCGCTCTACTCGACGAAGACCGATTTCACGAGTACGTCTCTAGAGTTGGGGGCATCAAACACAACAACATCCTCAAATACCACAAGATCGTCCAAAATGACGTTCAGATTGGAATCACATTAGAGTTTCCGATGGTGAGTTCTGATGGAGTAACATGCTGGCTGACCGATGATAGGGGCCTCCTCTGAGGGAATATCTGTTGAACAAACCGAACAAAAGATTGACAGAAGAAGAAGCTCTGGTGTTCTTCAGACAGATGGTCAATGCAGTCGATTACCTCCACAGGAGTAACATCATCGCGAGGATGCTCAGTTTTCATAACGTCTTTGTCTGCAGACAGGTGCATCCAAACCCATCCCTTCATCCCTTAAATCGAAACAGGGAATGGTTAAATTGGGCGATTTCCTCGTAGGAGTCAAAAGCATGGTCACGTATGACAAGACATCGAACCGATTAGAAGATGTCCATCACTTTATGGAACCTGAGATCTGGGGTGATGGTGTCGATGAGGTATCACCTCTATCGGACGTGTGGTCTCTGGGTGAGACACCACTCATCCTAACGTCCAATGACATGATGTGAGGTGTCTTACTCTACGTAATGGTGTGTGGCTGCTATCCATTTCCGGGAGCTTCGAGCGGCAATGTGTACTTGTCTATCAAGAGGGGAAAATTCAAATTCAGAGATGACTTGAGTGACTCGTGTGGCAACCTCATCCGAAACATGATGCAACAGAGATCACATCGCTTCACCCTCGAACAAGTCAAAGTGAGTCTCTCCACCCTCTATATGTCATCCCGTGTATCACCATCCATGCATCATCTCCCCGACGAAATCCGCCGAAACAATTTTATTTCATTTTAAACTTTTTCTCGAGCAGTATTGACTCCATGTAGAACCATAACTGGATGGTGGCTCCTCCGAAACAGAACCCACTGTCCATCTCATGTGATGACCCTACATCACCTACCACCCGTAGAAATGCCGATGCATCTTCTCTCCTCAACTCACCATCACTCTCAAACAGTGAGAGCTTCACGGAGGTGAGTCTACAACGCTGTAGATCGAGGCTGAGACGAGGCAGAGTCCAGTCAGCCGAACGATGTCACCGTTCGAATCGTACTACCTGAGATCGACCGAAGACATCATACAGACACCCGTGAGATATCTCTTCGACGATGCTTTTATTTGCTATTTTATTTTTTTAAAATTTGGGACAGGAGTACGGCGCGTACGATTCCAATCACGGTCTCGTTCCAAATACTTACGGGACCCACAATCCTTCATCTACAACGAGCCAAGAGCCGTTTGATCCCTGGCTCATGATCAACCAGAAGGGCTTCCCAGAGGAAAAAAAGACAAATAATCCGCCTTATCTGAAGAGCGTTGTAGACGGACGACAGAGGAAGAGAAGCGCCGGTGAATCGGGTGCGATCCGCCCCGCCCACTGGGCCATAGAAAACACGGTGAAATTTCATCTCGTACAACTTTTCCCGCCATTTTTTCCCGCCAAAACTGACTCGATCAGCCTCAGAATTATCCGAGGAACACCCCCACGTCCCCCGTTAGGCCGAATAATCGGACAATGAGACGACAAAATACGTCACCCTCCCTGGTCAAGGTACCGTCCATCCCATCTACAACCAGCCAGATCGAAATTCCCGCCGAAAATTTCGAGGAAGGAAATCGACCGGTGAAGAGGACCAACAGCAGTCAGAACCTCTTGGCCTCAGAGGTGAGTGGCTCGTTGTAGATGAAGACCCATTCGGACAGATGGTCAACCCGATGAGCCAGAGCATGGGAAGCATCGGCAATATGCCGTACGAGCCACTACAACCAGCCATGATTCAACCCTCACAGCCCTTCAACTATGCTGCCGAAACCTTCATTATGGGTGAGACAATCATGACATCTTACATGTGACATCTTACAGGTGATCCAAATGCCATGAGGATGATACCTCCATACAACTCGAAAGCTGGAGCCAATTTGGGACGGTGAGTTTTCGAGATGTCACGTGTTTTCGATGAGATATCATATCGTCCATACCTTTTTCATCTCTTACGATACATACACCATGATATCGAATAAGATATCACACGATTCCCCGTGGTATCGAATATGATATCACATCACGTCATTCGACTATCATTCTATCCACGCCACGATATGATATCACGTAAGATATCATCTGACCCAATCAGACGCTTCACCGTAAGCTCTTACACTCCCGTTCGAATCGATGCGAACCCAACCGAAGACCCCTTCCACCTGCCCAATTCTTTGGTCCCCCACCCTCCCCCCGACCACTCCCTCATCCCCCCCAGCCTCCTCCAATCCGACTACAACGCTCCACCCGTGGACCACACCCACGGCAATCTCCACAATCTACAACCCGAAAAGAATTTCCACGAGAACATCAACGCTCCACGCCGCAACAGCATCGGCCGTAGGGGCTCTATCTCTCGATCACAAAGAGCACCGAACATGTCCCCCGCCCTCCGTATCTCAAACAACGACATCCCCACCATGAGTGGTGGCATGGGCAACGTCCTCTCTAGATCTTACAGCGGAGAGTACGCGTCGCAGTTGTTCAGCCCGTCTCAGGCTTTACGGCCTTCGATCAGCGAGGGGGTGAGTGATGATGATGACGATGTGATGATGATAATGGGCAGAGCTTGCAGCCGTTCGAGGCGTGGAATCCAGAGTTGGGAGGTCACAATGATTCGGGACATTTATTGTCGTTCTACAACGGCAACACGGACCATCCCATCAACTACAACCAGGCGGAAAGTTTCATACGACAGATGGAATCTGAATTTCCCAATATATAAAGTATCGTTGTTGTACATCTCAGAAGCCTCATGCGATGTGATGGATTGTCGTCTGCTGATGGTCTTGCAGTTTGGCCTGTGCATCGCGTTCATCTCGGTTGATCTCAAGAACACATCTGACTTCGAACACTGAAATCGACCCAAGAGCTCCTTGTCAGGTCTGAGACGATATCATCACGTCCTAGGATGATTCAACAGGAGACACATCAGTATTACGTTCGCTAATGACTTCCCCATATGACTGGGTCGCAATTGGAAGACAAGCAGTGAGAAGAGGTGGATATCTGTGTCACAGAAGTTTTGCCAGCTGAAGGTGCTTGATTGAAGCCCGAAGGCCTGCTCATGTGAACATCTGGCGAACCGATGGTTCGGGGGTCACTCTACCTTCATCGGTCTAATCTTGCAGCTCTCGTCCCTCCAAGATGATTTCCAAGAGCTGTCTCACTCTCATTCAACCCCCTCGACACTTGCATCTTTCACACATGTTCATCACAAAATGGAGACCCTCTATAAACAGTGCTATTTATAAACTCTTCGAATCATTCCCTCTCCATGAGCGACCGTCGAGTGTGGTACCTCTATCGTCGAGATGTCCGAGACCAGAGATAAGAGAGTGACTCTTACGTCAAGAGGTTCTGAATGGACACGCGAGCTTCTTGTGAGGGTGTACCGATGGGGATGCTGTAGACTGGTGCAGGTACGATATAGATGGGACGGTAGACCATGCGTGACTGGGGCGGCCTGACTTCTAATGGAAAGCCGGCCTGGCGGGTTCGCAGGTACTGCGCGGTCATCCTCGTGTTGTCTCTTCTCATCTTCTTAAACGTTTGGCTAAGTCCCATCATCAACTGTGGCCGTACGGTGTCGAGCAATTTGAGTGTCTCGTTCTGGGTGAGTCTCCTCTTTGTGGTCTTGCTTTGCTCCTGGCAGGTGTTGCTCATCTTTTGCTCTTGCTGTTTTGGGTGCTGAGAAATTATGCTTGCTTCTCACGGATCTCCCATTAGCGCAGCTGCCTTTCTTGCAGTTCGCGATTTCGCCAGATTGAAAGCAGTCCTCGCTGTCTTTCGAGACATTTAACAGATATATCGCGCAGGGTGAGTTGAAAGGTGTGGTAGCTTCGCTGTAGACGCGCTAGTTCAGCCGGGCAGCACACCTTTCGCTAAGGTTGGGAGATCCTTAAACTATGGAGATTTAATTCGTGTAGTTCACAAGCACAGACAACTAAGGCCTAGTCATTTCTTGGGTAACCCCTTTGTCTAGCCAGCTGGGCTCCTCTCAGCAGCTCCAATGATTCATTTTTTTGGTTAGCCTCTTCTGTTGCATGCGATACAGGCGAGTCTGCGTCATTCGGGGCTCGGTGTGATGAATGCATGTGGAGACTCTCTTCCGCTCGATGATACCTCCCGTCAGTCTCTGCGATGCAACAAAACTTGGAATGCCAACGGCTGTTATTGAATAACAGGCAAAGGTGGTTGTTCACAGGTGTGGACGATGGTGGACCACCTCGAAAGCCCTGAAAAAAAGAGGGTCTCTAAGTCCTGGCGCCTCGAAAGACATCGACGCCGAGCTCATACCCGAACAGAAGGGAGACACACGCGCCTGGCAAGCTTATTTGGAGGAGAAGTTGTATCCCTGTGTGGTCAAGGAGAGATGGTTGGATGAACCCAATTACACGAACCTTGTTAACTCCATGTTGAAATCAATGGTGTGGCCGATGCGTTCGCTGGTGGGCTGGCACGTCAGTCACAAGGTCCATAGTTCTCTCTGGGCTCAGGGAACTGCAAGACACTCGGACGATGAGGTGAACACGAACATCACGATGGAGAGCACATCTGACGTCATTCGATCAGATCATGTCTCGAATGGAGGTCGCTGCGGACGACATCTCCAACAAACTGCACACAGACACCCACCTTGGCCGACATCATCACCTACTCCTTTCTCAGCAGCAGTCTCTTGACTACTTTTGACATCCACTGGAACCGAATGGTCTTAAACCGAATCGTTCTGGTCAAGTATTGTCTTCACATGACCGAGCTGCTGTTTCCAGAGTATGCCCCCTGTTGGACAAATTGAGAGAGGCAGAGAAGAATTTGGAAGAGCAACCTCTTAATAGAGATAAAGAATAAACGAATACGTCTAAAGCTTGGTTTCTCGATCTCTTCTTGAGAGACGGAGGTCGATCTGTTTCATCATCATCGAAGATGATCAGCATCGCCACTCATCATCTCGTGTGAGAAGACATCGGTCTCACGGCTCTACACAAAAAGAAAAAGCTACGATACGATGGCTTCCCGTGCGGTCACCCATCACAGTACTGACATCGCCCACGGCTGCTTACCTGACGAGTTCGGCATGGGATCGTGGGTGTTCATCCAGGTGTGATCGTAGCTGTCTGTGTGACTGTGACGATCCATACCATTCATCTCAAAGACAAGTTGAGCTCGTGATGCATCATCATGTCGCGATGATCATCACACGCGAGTGGAAGAGACACGGAGAGATTCGACGTTAAATACAATTTTCGGTTTATGTCTTCGATACAAAATGGTTCGTGCAGCCGTGTCGGACTGCTTCTCCTCTCGTTCTTCTCAATCTACGATCAAGATCTCGTTTTGGTCTCTACACCACACTTTCTTCTTCCTTCCAAATAACTTTGGCCCCACCTATCATCATCATCATCATCATCATCATCATCATCATCATCATCATCATCACGAACACGATGAACGTCATGTTCTAAAGACGATCTCACCTTCTGTGTCCTCCTGTGATACAATCTCACTCGCACACAAGAACGCAGCTCTCTAGGTGGTACAAATCCATTGGGCTTGTGCGACCTCTTGATGGGGGAGAAGTAAGAGGGTGACTGCTTCTGCGGAGAGGGCGTAAAGAGGGGCCGTGTGACACGGTAAGGCGACAGGCGCTGGGGTGAAAGGCCCAGGGAAAGCGTACGTCGCACGGGAGGGGAAGTTACGTCCGATTCTGTATTTCATCAGGATTTCACGCATCGTTGTAGATCTCACCGTGTCGCCGTGTCGTGGGAACGACGTCCGATCGGGTCCGTTGACCCAACTTTGACCGAAGGACGTAAGGTGACTCCTGTTCCCGCTCAGAATTTTCTCGGAAATTTTTCTCGCCCACCGGTGGTTCCCTCGTCCCTTCACTGAATGAACTCATCGTCCTCATCAGAGGTTCGGACACGCAGCACCTCTTAGAATAGTGTCTGTCTATGTCCTCCGGCCTCGGCCTCTTTGGCATCCTCGAGCTGCTGATGTCGATGCTGATGCGGAAACATCGGAGAATTTTCTCTCCCTGGGAAGACGGTGGAGTCTGGGTGGGAGGTGTCTGAGTGGTGGGCGGGGTGTCTTGAATCTGCGAATCTGCGATCTGGGTGTCCTCTATATCTTCTGAATCGGAGGAGTCGTCATCGATGATGATGATGGCGTCTGCATCGATGGGTGCATCGGATGATGTGTCCGAGTCGATGACGATGATGGTGTCGTCTAAAGGACGTGGATCGGATCGCGTGGGGTGTGTCTCTGTAAAGGCGGGCGGTGATGATGATGGTGATGGTGCCGGTGATGATGATGGTGAAGACGATGGTGATGATGATGGTGATGTGCGTGGTGCGATGGGTTTAAGAGGAGAAGAGAGTGTGTCGGCGGGCTCACTGACTGGAATCGAATCATCGAACGTAGCCCACCACGGCCGACTCTCATCTACAACGCCTATCCTCTCTTCAGAAACATTAAAATCGATTAAAATACGAATATTCACCCGTGGGGGTATCGTTTCTGTCAGATTGTCGTTCGACCGTCTTGGCAGGTTGTAGTGCGACCTTTTGTGGTAATATTCCCTTCTCTTGTAACACTGCCATGCTTTCTACGTGTTCCTTGACAATCTGAAATGTCTGCTCCATCCTCTCTCTGTTCTCTCTCTTCTTCGCCTTCTCGATCGGTCGATCTACAACGCGCAGCAGCTCTTCTTCCTCGGACGAGGACATATCATAGGCACCCTTCTTTTTTCCCGCCTTTTTTCCGAAGGGGGAGAGGTGGAGGGGTATGGGAGAAGTGGGTCGCAGACGGGCCGAATGGATCTTGACGGGTGTAGATCTGTCAGATCTGACAGATGTCATTCTGACACCGGACCCGGCGGGGGTACGTATTGCACTGGATTTGCTCCTTGGATTGGGGTCCACGTTCTCGCTGTGAGGCGTACAAGGTGTCCCTGGGATTGGCGCGAAAATAGAATCGAGTGATGTATCGAATGGTTTCGAATCGAATTTATGTGTCTTGAAAGGGTCAGTTGGAGAGGAGAGGAGACACATCACCTGGCTGTTGTCTTCTAAGAAGTGTCTGATGACATCAGACGACCAGAGATGATGACAAGGGGGGAGGGGTGTTGGGTACACTTTCTTCGTTCGAGTGATGACTAGAGAGTGTGAGAAGAATAAAATGAAATAAAATAAATTTCTCTCTCACAGATCTCGCAGCGAGCTGTTGTCCTCACGTGATCGATCTTCTGCACGACGGCTGAGAAAGTTCAGAGAAGATCCATAGAATTTTCCTGGAATTTCACCTTTGAACTTTTCCATGCCAGACTCGTCGACAGAACAAGACAAGAGGTTGATGTACACGAGGTCCTTCAGTTCTATCGACACATCAACGACATGCATGATGAGACATGACTCACTGTGGAGGTGAAGAGACAGAGATCGATTCGTGACTCTTGTAGAGGCCAGCCAGAGCTTCTGCAGGCGGGGGAGGCGTGAAGATTGTGTTCGAGCGTCCAATGCACAGAGATGGGTGATGGTATCGTCGGTGATGCGAGTCTTAGACAGGTTGAGTTCTTCTAAGAGATTGAAATCTAGAGAGGAAACGGTCATTCGGCTGAAGAAGAGATGATGGATGGAATCACTCACTGCTGATGCATGATGTCGATGAATCGGTGACGTTGCAACCGGATAAATCTAATTGTCGAAGAGAGGGAAGATCTGTGGAGATGAGACGGAGGATGGTGAGGTATCTCACCGTTCAGCTTCTTTAACCCATCGTCATCTACTTTCGTTCGACTCAAGTCTAATTTTCGTAAATGCTTCATACCTGTTTAATATTAACACTCGCTTGAGACAGTGATGTCATCCTTACCATTTAAAAATCGGATGGATACAGAATCGAAGAGCTGACATCCAGAAAGATTGAGAGATAAAACAGAGTCTAGGGATGATATTCTCTGAAGACTCTGATTGGACATTTTCCATCCTCTTGCGTCGATTATGGAAGATAGATCGAGGGTTCTCTGTTTACATAAAAGCTCCACCGTGCTCGTGTCCATACGTTTCGTTGTGACGAGTGCATCCAGGAGATCCTTCAGTTCCGATAGATTGAGGGCATCAATCTGCTGCTCCGTCTTGGAATCTGAGAGCTGCCCTTTAGACATCGACCACACGTGGTGGGCAAGGTCGGTGTCCATCATGTTTGTTTGTCTGATCTTTTCTTTCCAGGAAGAGAGGTTCGGATTCCCGCCAAAACGAACCTTCGGAGGGAATTCAAATGAAAGAATGATTCTTCAAATATTTTAAAGCACATCGTCAGCGCTCTGTGATGAAAGAGGTCTCAGAACCTTCCTTTTCCTCGTCTCTGACGTGGTGCTGATCGTAGACGCCATCAACGTTACGTCTAACATCAACGTCTTACAGCTACAACATCTTCACATTGGCGCATCGGAGCATTGAGAGAGTCAATCTCTCGATATAAAGACACGTGAAATGTGAATTCAGCTGCAATTTATCCTTACAACTTTCTGATTTTGGGGAGAGTGAAAGCCACAGCTCGAGTGCCAAAGTCTCCGTTGTCGTTGTAGGTTCCCATCTTGAACTGGTACTTGGTAGAGGTACCAGGGTTGTAAGTCTGATCCACCTGTCTTCTTCAGTGTCTGTCGCCACCACACGTGCGTGTCCACTCACGTTGGCTAGGGTGGTGCTGCCAGTCTTCATGATGATCTTGAACCTCTTTCCGAATGTGACGGTCTGGTTCACGGAGACCCACTGTCCGAATATCTTGGAGTTGTCGATGGTCGCGTAGCTCTGGGCGGAGCCGCTTCCCTGGGGAAGTACCTTCGATTCGACGCCGTAGCCGTTCTGACGGATGCTGTGGGTCAGAGCGGGACCTCCGTCGGCGATGAGCTGATGGACGTGGCACCAGTCACTCGTGACGGGGAAGTTGGAAGGGATGTAAAAGTTCCACTGGTAGTTCCAGGTCTCTCCATCTTTGGCGGTCTGCGTGCGTATGAGAAGATGGCGACGATGTGATGGCTCACGTAATCGTAGATGAGGATCTCGACTCTGGGTCTGCCGGGCTCTCCATCGTGGCCGTCTCCAGTGTGTTGCTGCATCAAGTCAGACGCATGAGATGAAACGATCGACATCTCACGTCTGATCTGACGTTGAACCACAAGCACTGCTGGCCATCAGGTCCGGCGGTCTTTCCACACGATCTGAAGTAGTCACTATCGGAACCTGCATCAGGCCTCTGCAACCCGATCTTGTTGTAAGAGCTTCTCAAGAAGGTGGGGACGTCCACCTGCGATGATGTGAGTCTCTCGTCCATGCGACATCGTATCGACGCTCACGTCGTTGACGGGAGCCACAGTTCTAGAGGACCCCTGAACACACTGAGACGAGCCGGGGGTGGGCGTGCATTTCAGCTTGCCATCGTCAGAGTATTGCTTCGAGCAGCAGGTGCTGGTGCACTCTGAAGAGACGGAACAGAACTCCCAGTCATTCTTCAGAGCCAAAGTGCAGGCGATGAGGCAGAAGATGAAGACGGATCTCTAAAGAGGTGTGAGGGGTGGATCCACACGAAGTCTCTCACCATGTTGCTGCGGCGGAAAATGAGCCCGATAGAAGCTTCGATTGTCGACGTACTCCTACTCTGAAGACAATTGTCAGAAGCACCGCGAGAGTAGAAGTGTAAGGTGTTCTCGTTCACATCTTGCCAATCCTGCGGATCATGTGATATTTCGTCCCCTTAATAGGCTCAGAATGATCCGCAGGATGGACGGGATCTGATCGAGAACACCTTACACTTCTACTCTCGCGGTGCTTCTGACAATTACAGGCTCAGGTGTGTCAGGAACATTGGCCCTACGGACACCCTCTCTGGGTTCGTTACGATGGCATACGGTTACTGAAGATACCATTAGAACACGAAGTTCTGCGGATAAGGTATCAGTTAAATTCCAGTGAAATCTTTTATGTGAAGAGCTTCGACATTGTTGGAGACGATGACGAACAATGCGGGAGGGATACAGCTGAAGACGAAACCCATCACCAGCACGGAGATCTACGCCAACGATAAGACGAGCAGCATGCCCAATCTAGCGAGGAACAGGGCACCGGCCATCTTTCTCTTGCCCAAGAATGAACTGAGGGATGATAACTGGGTCCATCGACATCGTCAACGTCGATGAGAAGACGTGCACGGACCGAATTTAAAACCAATCCATTATAACTATTGATTTCGTGTCACGCGAGCACATGATGTTGCGCGATACACGTCTCAATGATAAGAAAACACACATGTCTTCAACCGAGTTGAATCTATTCACAGTCCATACTTACAGATTCTAATGAGAAGTTTCTGCGATCTCATCTCTATGAACTACACTTTCATCAGCTCAAAGTCTTTCATCCTGTTCGCGTCTCACCTTTGTAGTTGACCTGTCGAATTCGAATGCCCTTGAGAAGGTTTCTCAACACGATCTCCACGGCATTAATATTCATGTCTTTGATCGACTTGTTCCATACGGAGATGCAGCTCTCGTTCTTTCGTACGTTGACAGACACTCCGCAGATATCATCTCCAGACATGATGATGTTGGAGAACTGTTCTCCGATGACGGCAATGAGGACGGTTTGCCAAGCGATCGAAGTGTCTCCACGGTCGATGTGAATGACGACCTCTCCTCCATTGTAATTGGAAGGATCCTCCCAAAGAGGGTAGATGCCGTGCTTCATCAAGTGGAGGCTGCTACGGGGGCCCAATTCAGTTGGTTTGGCCATGTTGTTGAACCATCTCCAAAAGTCCTGGATGAGTGTGAGAAATCATGCAATTGGACCAAAAAACAATCAAAATGATCACTCACAGGAATGCAATCGAAAGATCCCAAAAGGCGAAGAGAAGCCTTGTACTCTTGGAAGGATAGTCCGGGTCCAGGATACTTGTCATACCAGAACGCCCATTCGTTCTCCAGAGCATATTTAGTCAGCTCTTCGACCCTCTTTTTCTCTTCCTCGAGAGTGGGTGAGGGTGTCCTGGGTGGAGGTGATCGAGCGATCACAGACTCTTCATTTCGGGGAGGAGGGGACTGTCTCCTCTTTGGAGAGGTCTTTCTTGGGCGAGGTCTATCCGGTAGACGTGGGGCCTTGAATGGCTCTGGGATGAACCCAGATGGGACCGGCTGGGGGGCCGCGAGAATCATCATCTTGATGTTTGTCCCCTTATAGGGTCGCGAGGTCCGAGGCGGTGTTGCTACCAATGAATGCACCGAAAGAAGAGGAGTTGAAGGAGAATGATACGAATGTGGCTGGCGAGATGGAATGATGCACGCCTGCCGCATCGGGCAGAGTAGTGCATAGAAGAGAGGTACTCATGGTGAGTCCTGCTGAAGTCTTTAGGGCAGGTGGTTTTTGATAAAGTAAAGAAGGTGATGTTGAATTCGCTTCTTTCTTTTTTCTTCTCTCCTTCGTTTCATTGAAATACGCCATTGCATTCGTAGAAGTAATTAAAATGAGAATAAAAACGATCTCGCGCCTATATATCACATTCAGCATCACTGACTACAGTATCGTACGGTGCTGATCATCTGATCACAGAATCAGATGGTACAGCTGTATATAACGGGTCGATCCATAGAGGCGAGAGATGTGGGGTGAGATCGAGACGATCGCCCCAACAAGGACATTTCAAGCAAACTTCTTCAAACATGTGCGTGTCAAGTGGCGATCTACTCGCTGTATGGACAACTGACGCCCCCTTACCGAACAAAACTCCTGCAATATCGACAGGTGAATGCGAAATCCTGCAAGAGTAGTAGCACGCGTCGCATATCGCAGGATGCAGAACAGATCGAGGTTCCGCTTTGGCTTTCAGCGCGTGGTACCTCATTCTCATTCCACCCGATGTCTAGACAGATCGTCTTAGCCTTCGTCGTGGCTTTGGCCATCTCTTCCTGTCTCGGACAGAACCAATGCCTGAAGAACAGACTCTCGGTGATGACCTCCTGATTTCACCAATCGAGAACGATCCATCTCACATTCGACAGGACGTGAAGTCTCGTAAGACTCCCATGAGAGGTGCTAACCTCGGCTCTTGGTTCATCCAGGAAGGATGGATGGTCGGCTGGTTATGGAACGACAAGTGAGAGAACGTCTCACCGTCTCAAACGACTCACAACGTTCAGCAACTGCGACGTCGGTACCTACGCTGGAACCACCAAGCTCGAGCAGTGTCTGGGCAACAAAGTCGCCAGCGTGATGGAGAAGCACTGGTCCACCTTCGTGACCGAGGCCGACTTCCAGAAGCTCGCACAATACAATTTGAACACCGTCAGACTGCCCGTCGGTTGGTGGCAGGTGCATATCGTCAAGTGATGGACGTCGCATTCTGAATCGACGATGCAGATCTACGACCCTCAAGGAGGAGCTGCCAAGGCCAAGTTGAACCAGTACGTCGTGCCCACCAACTATGCCACCGGTGCTCTCAAATACATCGACAAGGCTTTCGAATGGGGCGCCAAATACGGAGTCGGCATCCTTCTCGACCTCCACGCCGCTCCAGGATCTCAGAACGGTACGTCCTCACATCATCTCGTCTTTCCAAAGAAGATGATGATCTCATACACCTCACGATCGTGACTCACACGTTCTCGCAGGAGACGATCACAGCGCTCCTAACGACCCCGGAAAACAATATTGGGACGCTTACTCGGCCAACCAGGCTCAGTCAATCGACTCCCTCGGCCTCTACGCCCAGAGATACGGAAACCACTCTGCCCTCCTCGGTTTCTGCCTTCTGAACGAGCCGAAAGTCAACACGACCACACTCAAAGCGTATTACAAGGCCGCCTACGCCAAGATCAGAAACTACGCTGCGAAGGCACTCATCGTGATCAACCCTCTCATCACGAACCAGAACACCGCCGATCAGGAGTGGACTTCTTTCATGAACCCTCCCAACTATCAGAATGTTCTCATGTCGCATCACTGGTACCACATCTGGGTGACGTCATCTCACCTTCTCTCGGTCTGACCTCTTACACAGGGATTCGAAGGAAAGAGCGACCAAGACAAGCTCAACTACATCAAGTACGACAGAAACGGACAGGTCTCGGAATACATGCAGAAGAACCCCAAACCAGGAGTCATCGACGAGTGGTCCCTTGGAGGCATCGCCGACGGTTACGCCGCCATGCAGGCCCAGTTGGACCCCTTCAACAAGGTGATGCGATCGCATGCGATGTAAGATGGAAACTGATGTGAGGGCAGATCAACGGAGGATGGATCTTCTGGGCTTGGTCTAAGACGTGGGGAGGTGACGCTTGGTCTCTCCAGGCTGCTTTCGAGAAGGGATGGATCAACAAGGGCCAGACCGGTATCGCTTCTTGCTGAATTCTGCCACAATAAAACTCGAAGTTTTTCGCTTCTGATCAGGTTCTCATGTTGTGATGGAGGTTGTCACGTCATTCACTGTGATTCATCTTAAGCAATAGACAATAAACCACATAAAATATTACTTTTATTGTTATACAAACAACGAGGGTCTACATTGTGGAGAAACGTAGACAATCAGGGAAGACGATCGGATCACAATCACACAAGAGGGAACACATTCAGGTGCACCATCGCATTTGCCAGGTGAGTCGGCCACGTCAACAAGAGAGCAATAGGTGGGTCACTCTTTCATCACTCTTCTTCTCCTCTTTCGTGATGACTGAATTATTATAACCTACATTATATGAGTCCAAATGATTCGAATTGTCTTCTGATCCTTCTTCAAACACTATTTCGCTGTGTCTTGATTTCAGATTCTGATTTCATCACAGATCACAAGCCGTGGTCAATACGATACAATAAATGAATACGATCTAATACGTCTCCTCGTATGTTCCTAGTGTTCATACTCACTTAAATGGAATTATTGTGAAGATGTTCGAATCAGTAACGAAGGCTTTGAGAGGGAGCTAACTGTGGTGTGTCCGATTAGCTCGCAGAGAAGTCTCTGACGAAGAACGCCTCTGGATAATCACTTTGGCTCTTCGTCTTCTCATCAGTTGTTTGAGTCAGATTGTCGAGAAGGAAGTGGAGAGGATGAAGCTAGTCATGGAATGACGCCCAAAAAGTCGATTGATATCTCGTACGTACATCACTGACAATCCCACTCATCATCAGATCGATGGAAAGTCACAGTGTGTAGATCTAAATCTTCGTGAAGGGCAAGCATCCTTCCTCTGACAGATCGTCATCATCCACCGTGATCTGTAAGGTCGCCACAGTGGAACGCAGAGTTCATCCATCAGACACAGTGAAACACATAACCTCAATCATACTGAGAGTTTTAGCCTTCAAAGAAGAATAAGAGATCAGAACCGAAACTTTTATTTCTTTTAGTATTGCTTGACGAGTCCCTGCGCATCATCAATACCTCATGCATTCTATCGTTCTCTCACCTTTGCCTTGAAGAAACCCTTCAGATGGGTAATCTGCCAGAGTCCACAGAGCGCCAAGATGGCCGTCTGAATGATACTCCACCACATGACTCTGGCGTTCGTGCTCTCTGACGTGTTTCGGAAGACTTCTTCTCTTCCCTATCGAGCCGTCATTATCCATCCTACTGCACGATACGATCGATATGGAACTCACTCTCTGGTAATTCTGTTCGGCACGGATGTCTCTCAGACGGTTACTCAAACGACGGATTCTGAGCTCGAGGGCTATGAATGATCAGACAATCGTGAATGACGTCAGATCTAAAGTATATCCTCACCGGAAATGTGCTCCTTCTCGACAGCGTCCTTGTAATCGTTGGCGGCCTCTCCGGTCTCGATGTTCAGATAGAACTTCTAAATGGTCGTCGGCGATATGTTTCAATTGGTATGATAATTGGACTCACGATGGGAGTTCTGTGACCGAACCAGTGAGAAGTGTTGGGCTGGAAGCAAAATTGGTGCTCTCCTCCCACGTGACTTGTGAATGAGAAAGTATCTTCGGGCATACGCAGGTCCATATCGATTACAGTCGCCTCAGAAGGGTCTTTGGCAGTGAGTCGAATACCTCTGGGCTCTCCGTCGGGTGTGGCGAGACCTTCGGCCTTGCATTTACCCACAATGAGGGTATCTCTGGGTACTTCCTCGATGAAACATCGAGGCGATCCCTCTTCTAACTGGAAGTAGCTGCCCGCGGTGGCGATACAGCCTGATACCAGTGCGAGCACAAAGAGCGTCTGTAACTTCATCATCGTGAATTTGATGCTACGTTGCCTGATGTGAGACAGCCGTGACCTCCCTTGAGATATCTTAACATGTCAAGTTCATACATCGGGAAGAGCAAATTCATCGCTTCAAACATGACCTTCGCAGAGCTGACATGGGTGAGCGCAGCGCTGATAGAGAGTCTCCTGTGACTGAAGATCATGATAGGACAGTTTTGATTCTGTGAAAGCTCAGACGAAGACCACGACGGCCTTTCGAGAAGACTTTGTGAAGACGTTAGAGAAGCTGAACACGTTATCGGCTTCTTATGCTAAAGGTACACGATGTGATATGGTGTGGACGTAGATGTACTGACGTCGTCAGGACTTCAGGCACTCTCCAAGACGAAGTTACCAAACACTGTGGATGGTGTTCTCTACAGGTGACGTCTTTGCATGTGGTTGCATCCGAATCGATGTTAATGTATCATCAGCACCGTGAAATCCGCATGGGGTGGTATATTAGAGAACATCGAACAGATGGGCACCGTCATCTTCACCTTTTCGGAAGACGTTCAGAGGGTCGTCGATTCCGTCAATCGACAAGAGAAGGACAGAGTCAAGCCGATGAAATCGGTAATCCATCTCTTCTCCTTCTTCGACTCGTCCATCTCGAGACATTCCCATCTCAACGTCATATCACGATTGACCATTGCAGTTGATGACACAAGGAAAGAGTCTCTTGACTGAATTGAAGAAATGCGAAGTCTCCACCGCGAAGGCGAAAGAGAAGTACGTCGCACTGAAGAAGAAGCATGAGGAATCGATGGCAGAATACATGACCGCAAAAGACACGCAGGCGGCCACGGTGGTATCTAAGGTGAAGAATTGAGACGTCATGAGACACACGACCGACATATAACAGTTGGGTAAGAAGGCAGACACGGACGGAAAAGCAGAAGAGAAGGCCGACAAGTGAGTTCGAAAGAGGTTATCATGGATGTTGACTCGATCAGGGAGCTACACAAATCAGTCGAAGTTCTGCGATCTTGCCAAGAGAAAGTCTTCTTGAATGACATGCCAAGCATACTGTTGGTGAGTCTCTCTCATGTCAACGTGATCGATGAGATGATGAAACATACGATAAGATACAATAAAAGTGAAATAAAATACGCGAATGAAACGAGACGTGATAGAGAAATGAAATAGGGGAAAGATGAATCACACTCACAACATAAACCGAAATAAAACAAAATAAAATAAAACAAAATTGACGTCCAGTAGGAGCTAGAGAAGATGGAAAGCGAGAGGATTGATCTCGTCCGCATCGAAATGGGGAACGTCTGTGAGGCTGAATCGAGGGCCGCCCCCAGCATCAAGTCTATATCTGACAAACTATCCAACACCGTCCACAACATCAACCCGCGCACGGACCTCTTAGGCTTCGCAGAGAGAATCTGCACCGGCAGGCAGCTGGTGCTGGCTACGTACCAGAACGTAAACGATCCCCTGGGCGGGCCCAGCAGCTCCGGTTCTTATCCACCGCCGGCAGCTGCCGGTAGTTCGCGGAATCTCAACGCCACGGCCAGCAGCGGTAGCTTGAAGGAGGTCCACGCGACTGCGAATGCGAATGTGACTGCGACTGCGAATGCGAGTGGAGGCACCAAGGAACAAGTCGTATCGCTGTACGCGTACGAGGCTGCCGAGAGCAACGAGCTGTCTTTCCCTGCGCATGCGCAGATCTCAGTCCTCTCGAAAGACGAGTCGGGGTGGTGGCAGGGTGAATACAATGGAAAGAGTGAGTCATCATCATCATCATCTCTCTCGTTTTTCTCTCAAATCCATTCTTTTGCATTCGAACGATTCGATATGTTTTATTCTATTTTATTTCTCTCTCCCATCAGAAGATCACGACCATCATCATCAAGTCATCTCTTCCACACGACTTACGTTCCATCCAGTTGGTATCTTCCCCTACAACTTTGTCGAGCCAGCGGGAGTCAGCTCAACCTCCACGACTCCCCGCGAGGTGTCCACCATCAAAGGAGGTAGATACCAAGCACTGTACGATTATACTGCGCAAGATGAAGAGGAGCTCAGCTTCACGGCCGGGGAGACGTTCAAGCTCGAGTCCGAGAGTGAAGGATGGCTCTTTGTGACCAACGAGAAGGGACAGTTTGGAAGGATACCTTCTACTTATACGACGGAGATGCAATAAAGAGGATGTTTGTCTGAGATGATGGATGGATTTGTGATGGACGATGTGTGGATGATGATGTGGAGTGGGTTGCTGTGATGAGGTGGAGTTTGTCATTTCAGAAGGTTGCACGTCAACAACAATATTTATTCTACTTTGCTTCTCTTGTTTGCCTCCAATAACGTCTTTCTGCTGGCGATGATCTCGTCTAATCTTCTCCTGATGGTCTCATTGTTGGGGTCTTTCTTCAATATGTCTTCGTACTGTTTCGATGATCAGAAGATCGTCGACTCATGAAACGCAATGTACTTGACGCCTCGCAAGGTTATAAAAGTGTTCTTCTCTGGCTTCCTCATCCTCTTCCTCCTCTTCTGAACTCTCTTCTTCTCTGTCTTCTCTCTCGTTCATCGGATGTGTTGGGTGAATTGTGACACAGTTTTACAACTTGGCATCACATCACATCACATCACATTGGAACGAACATGGATGGAATTGGAAGAGCCGGTCTGTTGTCTTCTGATCTTCAGAACCAATCCGAAGATCAGACGAGTCTCTCGTATCGAGATAACATGTGGCTGCAACACAATCCGTTAGATGTGGATACAGTTTTGAATTACTTTAGAGATTCCATCTTCTACGACTGGTGATCTTTGATACCTTCTCACGAATCTAATCATCTTATCAGGCAATGTAATAACGAGCAGCTTCGCATGCAACAGAGAGTTCCTCTACCTCAATCTGCTATCAACGAGAAATTGAAACAGATGAAAGGAATCGAATATGTGGCCACACAGGCCTCCGATGGTGTCTTTCTAATCTATAAACAAGATCGAAGGGATCAAAACATGGTCATCGGTGAGACATCATCTTTCCTTCCTGCCTCTTCTTGTCCTCATGTCTGACGTCGATCAGCCAGAGCCTCCTATTACGTCATCCACGGCACCATCTATCAATCACCTAACATCCATGCCGTCTTGGCATCGAGAGCGGTGAGAAACCATCGCGCACCTTCCGTCTGATCGATCTCTCAGCTCAAAGTCGCTTATCACCTCCAAACCGCTCTCAAAAAGGTGATCCATCCTTATCATCCATCCCCATCATCTAATCATCCACTGTGATAACATCATATCGCACATGATCATCATCGAGTTGACCGTGTCATCAGAGTTGCACCTTCTATCGCTTCGATTGCAGCACCGGTTACACGTGGAACTTTTCGGAGAAAGAAGAGAAGACGATACCCATCTCTCAGAGGACGGCTGCCAAGCAGACCGTTCAGCGGGAGAAGACAGACGAGAAGGCAGTGGACAACATCTTACGCAACCTCTACTCTCAATTCTCCCGTCCCATGCCTTCTCTGACAGCACCGGGTGAGGCGTTGTAGATGAACATTAAAAGAATATAAAATAGTATCATCGCATTATACAATGATATCGTATTGATGGAATGACAGAGGGTGTGCCTCCTACGCCGGAGCAGACGGCCAACGGAACACCATCGCTCCCTCAACCCTCGCCTTCTGTACCGTTCGAACCCGCTCCTCCACCGAAGAACAACAAGAGGTGAGATGATGGAGTCCATCAGATGATGATGGTGACACAATCGCAGGAAAGCCAACGGAAGCGCTCCAGACGGAAAGAAAATGAAGAAGAAATAAAAACTGTAGAAAAAAGTCAGACGTGGCTTGTTCTCGTGATGAAGAATGCATGGCGTCATACCTATGCGATGACTTAATTCAACGGTGATACCGTATATTTAGAATGCTCGTGTGATAGTATAATCACAATGTGGAACAGTCCCATACGGTAATATCACCCGGGCGACAGCTATGGAGACAGATGCTTGAGATATCACGCGGGAGTCGCCTCTGATTAATACGTCCGATAATAGTCTCTCTTCACCCACTTTTTGTTATCGGCATGACGCCACGCCCTTACACCCTTCACGACCCCACCTGAGGAGCCGACGTGTGCGCTCGAAAGTGTAAAACTAGATGACGTTTAGCTCAAAGAGGCAAGTCTGGCCTCTTGCCGAGGAAATAAAAGAACCGGCAACAGATGTCTCCACCGCTCAGGCGTAAAAATCGATCTTTTAAGCGTGATGGAGTGCGTGTAACTCATACGAGGGAGTTATAGGGCCAGAACGTTCGCGAGAAGAGGCGGTTGGATGTGGTGAGCATCGCAAGTTCTTACGGAACTTCCCCCCTCCTCTGACGTGCTCATCCAACCACCTCACAACCAATAGGAGCGAGTCAGCGGAAAATAGTGAGCAATTACGAAGAGTTCATCAGCCAGCATGGGAACACAGACGACGGGAGATGAGAGGCGTGAATATAAGAGCACCAGATGTGGAGCACTGCCTACGGATCTCAACGCTCTCGGTTCAAAGTCAGAAGAGTCCCGAACTGGGTCGAGGTCTTTAGGTACGGTATAGACGATCCCCCCGATGGATAATGATCCGTCAGGTTCCATCGCATCTCTCATAGATGCCACTCTATCCAGTGACTCTGAAGCACAGAGCGACCATTCTAGTCAAGAAGAGAGAGACCCGACGCGGCAGCGTGTGAGAGCTTCATTCGTCTTCGTTGTTAGAGCCGGCATGAATATGCGGGTCCGAGCATTTTTTAAGAGAATCCTTTGCTGACCCTCGACAGGATTTCTTTCGTGGGAGGAAGAGCAAGAGACAGAAGATGTCCATCTACTCCGTGTTAAGTACAGATCCCGAACCGTGTGCCATGTCCGGTATAAATCATACACCATCAGCCATTCGCATTCTAAAGAGGGGACAGAGGAAATCAATTGGAATTGGAAGGTGAAGCCGAAAGAAGATTTGGACGACAGTTCTTTTTCGTGCCGTTGGGGGTCATGCGAACAGACATTCCACACTCGAACGGGCCTCGCCACTCATGTATCTTCTCATCTATCCGAACACCAGCCACGCCAGACGGGTCGGCGGCAGAAGGTGCATTCCAATTATCATCTCAATCTACTCTGATATCATCTCAGACCACATTCTCCTGTGTGTGGGGTAACTGTGATTCACAATTTGGAACACTGAGGAACCTGGCCAAGCATCTGTCTTCATCCAATCACGTCGGTCAGATGCCCTTCCTGACCAAATTGGACGAAACCGATAATACAACAACCTCACAGGAGCAGAAACCAAAGAAAAGATATTTCTGCGGTCATCCCAACTGCTCGAAGAGCTTCACCGATTCCTCCAATCGAAAGGTACTCTCTACTTTCTCATCATCTGAACATCATCTGAACCTCATCAGAAACACGAACGCACGCATGATGCCACCCGCGAGCGGTTTCACTGTGAGGAGCCCGGTTGTACAAAGTCATACTCCACCAGAACCGATCTCAACATCCACCGAAAGATTCACAAGGGAGAATTTCCACACAAATGCACCCACACCAACTGCCAGAAGGCCTTCATTCGTCTGTCCGAACTTTACGCCCACGAGGTGATCGAGAGACGGAACATCGTCATGGTGACGATCTGAACGTCTGCAGAGAACGCACGATAACATATTGCCTCACAGCTGCTCGGTGTGTGGGAGATCCTTTCGTGAGAGGGCCAGATTGCGGAGGCACGAGGAACAGCAGCACAACATCCGATCGTATGATGAGTCATCCGGATCACCTACACCGACTTCGCAATCACCGACCAACCTGCATCCACCGATACCCTCCTTTTCGACAGAGATGATGCAAGCCTATCCTTATCCTTACCCTTACCCTCCGACTTATCCGGGGCAGTACGGTCTCGCTGTGTATCGGCCGCAGTGAATTCTTCAAAATCTTGTACATTAAAGTCGAATTCGAACGTTCTGTGAAACATTTCAAGCGGTTCCAAGAGCTTGATCCAATCGGAGGTCAGCCGTCTCTTAAGAGGTCGGGGGACGATGCACTATCACGTGATGATCGACTGATCTGAACGCATAAAATAGACCAGATGGACGTTAGATGTAATGCAAAGCTTCACGGTAACACGTTCATTACTGTGCAAAGGGGACCCAGATAGCAGCGTAAGGGACGTACCTCTCCATCCGGTGGAGTCAATCTGACACTCGTGACACGACCTCCATAGATTTAAGGGTGGTAGCATTCGACGCTGGTGGTGTTTCGCGTAATGGAGGCCTCGTGCCCTTCTGAATCCTCCAAAGTAAGGAAAAGTTGCACCGGTCGGTTTATATTCTGCATCATACGCAAGCCAACAACATGGACGACACGAAATACGAAAACATGCTTACTCTGGCAAAGAATGTGATGTGCAGCGCATCGAGAGATGGATGTGAGATCACAGAGATGGAGGGAAACTGATGTCAACAGCGGACACGCGGGCGCTCCTCTTAACATACAGAAGGTTCATCACATCAGACGATCTGTTCCAGCTGTGGTATGCACTGTATCCTCCCTCCGTCATAATCTACGTTCTTTCCTTGACCCAAAATAGTGTCGTTCAACTGAAGAAACAGACAGCGATCGTCGAGCAGTGAGCTCCTGATGTGAATGCGAAATACATTTATTGACATTTATAGTTTATCTGAATTCATGATCGCATGGATAAGACTTTTCAACGAAGACATATCTGCAAAGATTCGAGGGAAGATCATCAGCATAGTGGATCGGTTGCCTCACAAGAACGAAGTCAAGCTCCTGGTGCTGAAGGTGGGCGACCCAAGACTTCATGCCACCTGACGCACTCAGTCTTTCCGCTCCCCCTTCTCTAGCTTCAACGGTAGACAGATGGAGATATTGCCTCCGGACAGTAACTCGCTCCTCATCGCACCATACGATGCCGATGTGAGGACCCGTCATCACCGTCACCCACGACATGGTGTCTAATGATCTCGACAGAATGAGGCATTCTGTACCCTCTTAGAATCTCCCAACGCCGAGCCCACTCTATTACCAAACTTCGTGCGGGTTACCTGTGACGATATCGCCGGAGCTCTCACGTTACAGCAGTGGACGTGCTTCATCCAGATCAGACCAGTCGATCTGTTGCGAAAGATCCATTGGGTCGGGAAGGTAACGTCATCAGCTGTACATCTCAACTAATCGGAACAGTCGAAGGACTCTTCTGGCCAAGAGGTCACACCTGAATCACCTCTCGATCACATGATCGAGATGTTCAATCGCATCAGCCATTGGGTCATCAATGAGATTCTCATACAAAAAGAAGGTGCTCTACAACGTGCAGTCCTACAGAAGATGATCCGCATCGCAAAGGTGATCGATCGGACAAGACGATGCAACTCACCTCCTCAGCGTCTGACGAAAATCGGAAATTTCGACGCCACCCTGGCCATCGTGTCTGGTCTCAACAGCTTCGGCATTCAGAGACTGAGAGGACTGTGGTCCAGATTAGACGAGCGCCACTCGGACGACTTCAACAAACTCGACGCCTTGTTCCTACCCGTGGGAAATTTTCGCAACTACAACGCGGCACTTGCCGAGCACAAGGGACCACTCTTACCTTACGTGGGGGTCTTTCTCAGAGACCTCACGTTCGTAGCAGAGAATCCTTCCATCGATTCGAACGGCAAGATCGACTTCTCCGTATGCCGCAGCATCAGCGACCGATGTGACGTCATGATGTCTTACCAGAAGGAGGCGTTCAGATTGCCGGCCTTTCCCGTGAGAAGAGAGGAAGAGATCTGACCTCTGATGATCCGACAGGAGCAGCTGACGGAGTTCTTAAGCGGGCTGACGTTGGTCGAGAAAGACGACGACATCTATCGTCTATCGGTGAAAGCGGAGGCGGCCGCCTGGGGAGAATCTGAGAATCTGGTAAGATCGTTTGAAATGAATGAAATGAAATGGACATCTGATCTTATGATGCAGATCGAGGGAAGGAGCAGGGCAGGAAGCATCTTTAGAAAGTCTCCCAGCGCTCGAAGCAGCACCATCACTGAGATGGCATCACCCAAGATGGATCACTCTGGTGAGTTTGAAATGATTCCCACTCGATTGACGAGATGTTTCAAGATAGATTACACACCATGAGGGAGAGACCGGCGCTCGTCAGTCGATCATCGAGCAATCACCTGACGAGTTCTCCGCGATCCCTGACTCTTCATCACACGACGAGCAAGAGGAACATCACATTCGAACCGAAGATGGAGGTGATGAGAGAGACATCAAGGCACGAATGACACAGGACAGCTCACAAAGATCGTCACCAACCCGGTCGATGCAAGTTGTAAGATGAATGGAGAGAGGGTCATCCTACTGAGGTGAATATGTTGAATCACACGCTATTGAACGCAGACAGTCTCTCTTCATTTGGTTTCGTCGACGGCACCATCAATGAACAGAAATCGTCCGACGATATCACATCTAACGCCGATCTGTTCAGGAGTTTCCTCTACACTTTCGCTTACGTGGCAGGTTCCAGCGATTGTCATCACATCGCAAGAGGAGTACGATTCACCTTGTGATGATTGACAACTCACTCTTATCCAGATTCCATCCGATCGACAGAACCGCTGGCAGATCCAAAGCTTTCGACATGGTTTAGGCAAAATAAGGACGTGGAGTGAGCCTCTCGTCTTGTCCTCAAAATTCTCAATATTGACAGCCGGAAATAACAACGAGGAGCAACGGTTCGAATTGACTCAGATTGGAGAGGAGAGAGAAAGAGCTTGTCTATTGTCTGCCGGTTACGCCGCAGGTTGGAGATCGCGATCGACGAGTGAGTCGTCCCGTTGGGAAGAGTTCCCACTCATTCTTCACAGACAGTGACGTGACGGCGTGGGAGCGGAGATGTAGCTCCACGATCTGTCAGTTTGTCGTGGGAAGTCAAGAGCAGATCGACAAGGTGATCTCGCAGGACAGTTTGAACGGCGGATCCACTGTGAGAAGATTTTCAAATTTTACGCCTGCTCACTTGAAACAGTGTGAGCCGATCAAAGCGAGTCGATATCAATTGATCAAGCCCGGTAAGCTTCCTGCGGAGACAAAGAGAGGTAATCCATTGGATGTCTCCTTCTGTGCTGATCGATGATGCAGTCGATGCTTCCGGTTGGAGGTTCAAAGCGAGCTTGAGATTCTTCCGGTCGAATTCCAGGAACAACAGTCCAACAGAGGAGAAGATCGTCCCCATGATGGAGCCCACGACCGATCATCGAGAGAGGTCTCCCGTCATCGACAGCAGTGACGGAAGCATTCGATTCGGCAAGGATGTACAGCGTCAGTGGGCTGTACGGTGTGGAGTTTTCTCCGAGTTTTACGCATACTTTGAGAAGGCGGGAAAGGTGAGGAGCATCCTTGCATGATGTTATTCTGATATCTTTATAGAACGAGACCTCTCATGCTCTTCTTGCGGCAAAGTATCTGACGGAGATGGGTCGCCATGCAGGACTCATCGACGGGAAGAGATATGACGATCAAGAGACATCGGATCTGAGATCGAGACTGATGGAATTATCAAATGTCTTCACTGAGAGGGGATTCGGACGACTCTCTATCATGTCTGATACCGTCATCAAGGTAGTGGAGACCTCATCACATCGATCGCACCTCCATCACAATCCTCAACGATCGTCCTCTTTCGATGGTGATTGACGTGATGACAGAGCAATCGTAAGACTCTTCTCTTTCGGCTCGAAAACGGTTGCGAGTGCGTGGATAAAGAATGTCATCCGTCACAACAGACCTGCGCTTTCACAGCCGGCTATTTGGGAGGATGGTGCTCTTCAGCTCTTCACACGGACCTCGCATGCGCGGAATCCTTCTGTCATTCGACCATGGGAGGTGATTGCAAGTTCATCGTGTGTGACGCAGACAAGTTGGAGTCCAGAGCGAAAGAGGTGAGCTCATCCGAGTGATGGTGTCTTGTTGAGACGAATTTCAGTTGTCGGTGGGAAGAAGAGAAGAAGTGGAGAAGTCTATCGGCTTGTCTATCCATCGCATGCGAACGGACCACGTTCCCCTTCACGACCTCTTTGTCGTCACAGAGCCGGCGGTATCGTCACCTCGGTTGGGCAACACCATCATGCAATAAATGTTTATTATAGATACGAATAGAAAGACGCCACATGATCGAGACAGACGGTTATGTATCTTTATGGATTCAATTGGAAGGTTTACACGGTTTCGTATCTGGCTTGTCAGCCAAATCCCAGATCTGGATGCCCAAACTGCATCATGTCAGCATGCATCTGTTGACCTCTTCGACTCACGAAAGGAGGCCGACGGCGATACCTAAGATGATGACGGCCCAGCATGCGATCTTCTTCGTGATGGTGATGCGCTCGGCCAACTTCAAGAAGAAGAGGCAGGGGAGGACAAAGTTGACGATGGTAGTGATGTCACCCGTGAAACCTGATGATGAGATCAGATGAGAGTTGAAAATCCCATGCTAATATATTCATTTTCGGTGTAAAAAAATTGTCTGTTGTTCCATGTTCAAAATGAGAGCAGGATGATGATGATTACCAAAGATGACGTCGATCTTTTTGGTGNCAACTTCAAGAAGAAGAGGCAGGGGAGGACAAAGTTGACGATGGTAGTGATGTCACCCGTGAAACCTGATGATGAGATCAGATGAGAGTTGAAAATCATTTTCGGTGTAAAAAATTTGTCTGATGTTCCATGTTCAAAATGAGAGCAGGATGATGATGATTACCAAAGATGACGTCGATCTTTTTGGTGGTGATGGACAATCCGTAAGAGGAGACCAAGAGGAAGATCGTCTCTCCAGTGTGTCGCAGTGTCTGGAAGCGATTGTCGTTGGGGTCAAAGAAGAAGCTGTCCAGAATGTTTCTGCAGGGCCACAATTGGAGAGGGAAAGCCAGAGCTACGTGTGCCGCCTGTGGAGACGATGAGAATCTTTAGACATCACGATGGTCATCGATGAGAGGTAGTATAGAGGATGCAGACTCACCATGGACACACGGCCGATGATGGCGATGATGTCGCTGTCTGCATAATTGCTGACGATGTTGTCACAGGTTTCACCACCGAATTGGAGGTAACCGAAGACGGCAATGATGACGTAAACAGCGAAACAATTCGCATTGCTGAGATAGACGATGGGCTTGATGGCATTCCTCTCGCGGAGAGCAGGTTTTAGCTCATTAAAGATGGGAATGATCTGCGTCTGACATCCAGCTGCGAATGCAAAGAGGGGGACCGATCTCGCGATGCCTTTGATGTTTTCGAAACGGAAGATGTGGACGGAACCCGTTCCGTTGTGAACGAGATGCTGGATGGACCTGTGATTGTGTGAGATGAAGATGGATGATTCGAAATGACCTGAAGACGACAAGAAAGAGGACGACGAGAACGGACAAGATGGCGAGAATAGATGTCTTCTCTAACTGTGCGATTTTAGAACGTAGGATGATGGATTCGATGGTGCACCTGATGGATCTTAGAGAAGAAAGCGAGTGGTAATACAATGAAGACCAATAGAGCAGCCGAGAGTGTCCTTGCATCTGTGTACCAATGATCATGCAGGGCATATTCAGCCACAGGATACGCAAGATCTCCCATGATCTTGCAATACGCTGACAGAGTGCCAAACAAGTTGAGGAAGAGGAAGAACTTGGCCAGACGTGTCCCCGGCAGACCATATGCTGTGAATGCTACCTGATGTTACGTGAGAAGAGGGGAGAGAGAATAAATATATGACACACCTCTTGATATGTCTTTGAGCCTGAGACCTCAGAGCATTTGATCAAAAGGTTGATGGTATAGATGGATACCAGAGTCAAACCGGCGAGAAGAATAGCAGCAAGCGCTACGCCACATTCTTCGAAGGCGGAAGCTTCTCTGAGTCAGCAGATGGAATGGCGTCGGGTTATGATCTTCCCGATGGTGGTCGACTCACGCAATAGAAGAATTCCAGAGCCAATCACACACGTCATGATGTTGAATGTGGTTCCAAAGAAGGATCCATTGCTGTGGTGCTGGATCCCATCATCATTTTCATCGATGAATCGATGTCCTCCCGCAGAGTAACGAATCGATGGGGGTGGTTTAGATGGTATCAGGTGCGCCGTCTCTTCTTCGTCTGGTTGATGCATGGTGCCCTTTTGGATGCTCATGTGTGTTTCGCGATGATCGCGGAAAAAAATGAAGTCTTGTACTTTTTTTTCCAAACGTTTTTCGTGTCACGACACGAGGCTTCGGTTGTCAGCCGGCTACTTTGGACTTTTTGCTCCTTACCGTCTCCTTCTCGTTAACTAACGCCCTGCCTCACGGTACAAGACGTGCTACCACACGGCGGGGATGAAGCTTCACAGAACATCTCAACTTTCTATTCTCTCTTCTCTCTTTGTGTTCCCGCTGTGTGATCCATCCAGCTCGAAAGATTTCTCACGGGCAGTATCAAATTGAACAACTTCAACGATGCTCTGAACATCAAATCCGTCAGCCACGAAGCGGTCGGGCTCCTTTGAACAGATGACATGCCATTGTCGCTCCTCGATGCGATGACCAGAGGATAAGCATACTCTCTCATCTGCCTCTCGTATAACCCAACGGCCGTACGTATCGTACGCTTCCGATCGGAGGGGGAGGTGCTGGGGGAGGTGGCGTCGTCCCACACGTCGCGGATCGCCTCACAGAGCACCACGGCGTCTCTCAATGTCGTGTTGGCTTCGAACCCTGCTCTGGCTGTTTTTTTTTCAACCCCAACGACAGAGGACGGACTCACGTGACGTCGCGTGCACGGCGTCACCTAGCAACGTGGCGGCCGTGGGTTCCCACGGATCCATGGGAACACAGCTCCACTCCGGAGTGGAGAATACAGAATGCGGGTCACTGTCTTCGATCATGTCGATGATGGAGGTGCTGTAGCCCGTTTGTTTCGTGACGTCTATGGCGATGGGCAACATCTCTGAGCCTTCTAGCCTGACGAATTTCTCCGGCAATTTCTCCGACGTAAACCACAGGTTCCAGTATCTTCCGTCGATCATCATCGATCTACAACGAGGCAAGAGGGACTGTGGATCTCCACTGAATTTGCTCCTCTGTGTGTCATCGAGCTGACGGAGTATCTCTTCCATTGGGGTGTAACGAGCGTTGTAGATGACGCCGCCGGACCCATTGGGGCCGTGGAGGTGCGCCACGCTGTCATCGTGGAGGGTTCCCACGGATGCTCCATCACGGCATCGGCCAGAGATGACGATCATCTTGGTGTCGTAGAGTCTGGCGTGAGGCAGGATCTGTTTGCGAACACTCGAGATGATGCCATCGGCACCGACTAACATGAGACATCGATCGGTGGTACCGTCTGTGAGGTGGACTGTGATGAGACCGTCTTCATCTTCTACGTGATGATCGTATGTTCGATCGAAATGGATGTCGTCTTCTAAACCTTCCTTTCAATGAAATGAGATCGATGGAATTGTGAAAGGTTATGAGATACATGAGGAGAGATGGGAATCCATCGTGTAAACGCTCACCAATAAGAGTTGGCGAAGGAGTAATCGAGACATTGCGCGATCGCATCCCTCTGGTGGCACATCCATTCTTCGTTCCATCTTCGATTCGAGGAGTGTGTTGAGCTGTCCATCTACGACGAGGAAGCGATTTAGAGGAATGGCCGATGTCAATTGGAAGATATCAAAGAGATCTTGTGACAAGAGTTCTTTGAGGGCGTGACCACCGATAGAATTGACGCTGATGCGGTAATCTGTGAGCTCACAGTTCTTGACATCGGATTCATAGATGGTGAATGGAATGTTACTTGTCTTAAGACCTCGGGCGAGAGCCAATCCACCCAATCCGGCCCCGATGATGATGACTTTTTCCGTCATACAACGTCGTACAATGATGCGCACGGATTTTGCAACCTTCACTACAACGAGGAGAGATCAGGAGAGCGCCAGTTGTCTCATGATCACCGATGAGTCACTTAAAGACACTCGTGATCGATAATGGTTCGGATCGTATCAAATGGGGATATGCAGGGAAACCTGATACATATAGGTGATTCGATTCGCACAATTCTCTTGCAATAGGAGTCGTTTCTCATCCTTTCGATTCGATTCATTGAGAATCCCTCATCTATCACGATGGAAGGAGACATTTGCACATTATCTTTTTCGTTAATTGAAAATCAGGAGCCACGGTAATTATGTAGCCAAAGTGAAGGGAGACAGAAAGAATTACGTGGGAGACGTAGAGACGGCAAGATCTCAAGCGGGCGTCTGGTTTCGCAGGCCACACGATCGAGTGAGACATCTGATACATCATGCTCTCTTCGTCATCCGAGCAATATGTAATCCATCTCATCATCTCCATCGTCGAACACAGGAAACTGATGTCTAAAAGGGATATCCCATCAACTGGGATGCTCAGAAGGAAATTTGGGATTACGCTTTGGGAGAGGTACGTCTTCCCTTCATCATCCATCACGTTCACATCATCGTCCATCGCATTCACATCATCCATCATCGACGTGCACGGCGATCGTGATACCGATCATGATCATCGACAGTTTGACGCGAGAGAATTCCAGCTGCTGTTGACTGAGCCGATTTTCAACCCAAATTCAGTCAGGAAGGTGCAGGCAGAGATCATCTTTGAAGATTACGCCTTCGACGCCCTGTACACCGCCTCAGGTTCGTTTGGACTCGTTGTAGATCGACGACACCCCCTCACCTACCCTAGCACCCTTCTTCTCGGCCTTCCAGGGAAAAAAGGCGGGAATCACCGAGAATTTCGCGAAATCTCCTTGTCACCTCGTTGTAGATTGCGGATTTTCGTTCACCCACGTCGTACCTTTCTTCGATCTACAAAAAGTGAACCTTTTATTTCGATTTATTCTCTATTTCACCATCTTCACTGTCGTTGCCCAATGTCATCACAGTATCTCATCACAGCATCTCATCACCGTTTTTCTCTTCGTATGAAAACTGAAGAGGGTAGATCAACTATGGCATCAAGAGGATCGACGTAGGGGGTCGTTTCTTAACCAACGCGATGAAAGAAGCCATTTCATTTCGTCAATTGAATCTGTTGGAGGAAACTTATTTGACGAATCTCATCAAGGAGAAGTGCTGTTACGTTCCGATCGATTTCTACAAGGAATTACAGGTGACGATCTACATCGTTGTAGATGGACTAAAACGAGGTAGGTCTGTAAGAAGAAGGGTCCTTTAAACACGGTGGCCGTGGATTACGTATTACCCGATTACGTAAACCACAACGTGGGGTACATACTGGTACGTACGGTACGTACGAGTCAACGGCTGACTTTGACCAGGAGGATAAAGCTTCTCTCAGCGCAGAGGAGAGGGCCAAGATGCAGATATTGAGGCTGAACAACGAGCGTATCTCAATACCGGAGATCCTGTTCAACCCCAAGAACGAGGGTGAGGCCGTTCCCGCCAAAATTCTCCACTCACATCTCTACCAGGAATCAATCAGGCCGGTATCGCAGAGACGATCATACAGAGCGTAGAGAGCTGTCACCCAGACATGCATGCTGCCCTCTACAACAACATCCTGCTGACTGGTGGCAGCGCTTGCTTCAGAGGATTCAGAGATAGAGTGTGAGGGGATCGATTTCCATCGCAGATGCTGATCGCAGATTCCAGTGAGCTCGAGCTGAGGAGTGTGGTATCCAGTCGTTACCAGGTCAACGTGTCCATACCGGAAGAGTGAGGCGGGTTGTAGACGAACGTACTCATACGTAATAGCCCTGTGAGATACGCATGGGACGGAGCGTCGAATTTTCCGGAGGCAGTGGATTGGAGCAAGTGTGTTGTCACGAGAAAGGATTACGAAGAGACTGGAAGTCTGTACTGCTTGAGGAAGCTGTATAATTGAGAGTCGATAAAATGTAAAAGATGAATGTTTCATTGGAAATAACATAATATCGATAAAATGGAGACTATATAGTCGGAACTCATATGTACGAAAATGGATCCATTCACATGTTTCATCATCGATTCCTTTGTCCTCTATAAGACTATATTTCATTCTACCAACCCAGAACATCCGTCCGAGATCTATCCTGTGAACTGACCCATCTTCTCATTCATTTCTATCCTTCTTGATCCGGCGGATCATCACTTCATCTTTGAGCCCTCACTTGATAGGCTGAGATCATAGTGGGACTCCAACAGGAGCCCTACAAGTCCTAAATAATCCCCGTCTACTTAAGTGACCTCTACTGGCTATAATACAGTCTTATATGCCTCACAGGTTTAATCCACAATGATGGGTGCAGCGCAATCGTCCTGCATAATGCACCATCCATCACTGCGGCTGCTCACCACTCCTCGATAGTATAGTGGTGAGTATACAAGCCTGTCATATACGCAGATCGCTTGGGACCCGGGTTCAATTCCCGGTCGGGGAGCTCTTTTACCATCTATAACCTCGGCTTGCCATCTGAAACCTTTTTGTACCCTTTCTACCGTGATGAGAAGATTTTTGGACAACTTTAGCTATTTTTCTGGCGATAACGGGAGAATTAAATAACGATATACAACGTTGTAGATAAACTATAAAAACTCGTCGTCATCGACGTGAACGAACCGAATGCCAATTGCAATCACAGCTTCGTTCTTATCCGTCATTTTCTGCGTGAGTTCCGTGAGTTGAGCCGTCACAAGCAGAGTGATGTTGCTGTTTGAATGTGCATTCCTTGTGCGTTGAAAACTCTCAATCCACCACGAATACAATTCATGAGTGGCAGAACGGTTGGTTCAACATGTGAGCTCATCTTTGATTCACTGGACAAGCCACGCGCGGTATCAATCCATCCACCTTCTGCATGTGACGACGATCGTCTGCGGTGATGACTTCACGCACCGTTTGTGAAAGGACATTACGCAGGAGCTCTGAAGAGGAGAAGAAAAAGCTACGATACGATGGCTTCCCGTACGGTCACCCATCACAGTACTGACATCGCCCACGGCTGCTTACCTGACGAGTTCGGCATGGGATCGTGGGTCTTCATCCAGGTGTGATCATAGCTGTGAGAACCAACGTGTCTCATGTCAATTTGTAATATGTTCGCTCGATTTGAATGATCACATTCTCGTGTACTACATCGCACAACATACAAACCATTCACTTTCGTGATTTCGTTTCGTTTATTGTCAAAATTGATGGTTGTTGGTTCGGTCCTTTCACTCGATCTTCTTACCCTCAGACTCCTGCATCTGCTTGTACAAGCTGCACTCGTCAGTCAAACTCTTCACCATCTCTCATCTCTCACCGGTTGCGATGCACTGCGTTGTTCTGAAGGGTCTCGCTCCTCCATCCAAAGAGAATGAAGAAGATGTAGCGAAGCCTCAGGGGGTTGACGATGAAGAACATGGCGAACCACAAGAGCTGAAGGGTCGGTCAGTACAGACGAGGAAAGGAGGCTGGCTCACCAGCTCGAAGTAAGTGATGAAGGTGAGGGCGGACACAGCTTTCGCGTCTTTTGTCTTCCCTGTAAAGGATGAGTGGTGATCGCATGGTGACGTGACACGATCGCGATCATCGTGACAATGATCGCGATCGTGTCTCGATGATGCGATGGAGGAAGAGTTCTCACATAAGTTGATGAATCTGACCCATACTTGCATCAGCTCGGGGTAAGGTGCAGTGGATGGATCTCCCAAAAAGGTCAACAAGAGACGAGTGTACATTCCCAAGTGAATGTGTCCGGCCGTGGCAACTGCATTCTTAAACGTGCAGTTCAACCTGAAATCGTCATCAGCACATCGTCCATCGCGGACGCGATCTCATCATCGCGAAAACTCACAAGAGGAGGGTGGGGTCTCTCACGGAGAAGACTTGCATGTAGATGTTGGGAGGTGTGAATGGTTCTTCGGTGTATCTCTCGGGCACGAATTTTTGCGTTCCGATGGGTGACTCGAAGCCGGTGGCCATGATGATGACGTCGGCCTCCAATTCTTGGTTGCCGGCACCGGAGGTGTTCTTCGCTCTCTCTGCGATCTTCCTGGGGGATTTCTCTCCCATTTTCTGCACCGTCGATCAGCACAAGTTGAAGGTGGAAGATCATGTGACGATGTGATGATGAGATGGTGAGATGATGAGATGATGAGATGATGTGATGGTGTGAGGATGAGGATGTGACGGCTCACCTCAAACATGACGTCTGCGCTGGAATCGTGTTGGTCGAATAAGATTCCCTTCTCTGTCATCTCGACGAGATCACCACGTCTGAGCGTGGCGTTTCCGGTTCTCATGTGATCGAGGAACTCGCTGTTGACGACGGGAGTCGAAGTGTGAATTCCAAAGCTGGGTGCAAAATCCTACCACCGTCCGTCAGATCCTTCTCGTTTTCGCATGCGATGTCTTCACCTTCAATTCTCTGTAGAAGAAGGTGCGGAGGTACCATTCGGGGAGTTTGCTGAGGAAGATCTGTCTACCGGGATACATAGACAGAGCGGCCTCGAACATGATGTTCCTGGGGATGACCCACTTGTCGCTGCGGGTGAGCATGTCGGTGGATTCGGCTCCCTTGCTGATGGCGAGCTCGACGGCTTCCACTGCAGAAGCTCCACCACCGACGACGATGACTCTCTTTCCGGCAACATCCACATCATCCAGTTGGCTGGAGTGGACAACCTTGCCCTGCGACTCGATCAGACACACTTTCATGTCGGGACGATCGGATGCATTACCTTGAACTTGTCTTGGTTCTTGAATTCTGCCATGCGTGGCTTTCCACAGGTACCGATCGCAACTACGACGGCATCGAATGCGTTCTCTCTGTCTCCGTTGATGTACCAGACGGAAGGAGAAGAGTAGTCGTTGTCGTTCTTCTTTCCTTCTCTCTCGATGGATTTGACTTCACAGCCAAACTTGGTCTTGTTCTGGAGGTGATGCTCGGTCCAGATTCTCTTGATGTTGCCAACGATCTCTTCTTGTTGGGGGTATCCGTTCTGCCACACGATGTCGGGGAAGAATCTGATTGACGATCAGAAGTCGATTCAAGGTGATGGGTGTCCCACCGGTAGAGAGAGGAATGGATCTGCAGGCCACTGGTGCGGTTGACTTCAGCCCAGATACCACCGACATCCTCTTTCGACTCGAAGATGGTGACGTCCCATCCGTGTGAAACGGCGTGAGCGGCGGCAGAGATTCCAGAGATTCCAGCACCTATGACGGCGATCTTGCCATTGCGAAGGTTGTGTCCCGATCTCGGGCGTGCAGGAGTGAAGATCTTGGAGACGAGCGTCTGACCCCAGATGTATAGGGTGAGAAACAGGCGAGTCAGGTAGTCTGTGAGGGGTTGTATCGCCGGGTGCATGTTGTGTGTGCTGGTAGTTTATGAACCGCTTTATTTCCTACGAACCTAGATTTCAGTCAGTTCTACCGCGATGATTAATCCGGGGAAAGGGGGAATTCTTCCGATGACACTGGGAATTGTGAAGATGATCGGCACCGTGTGGCAACTCATACGCGTGAAACACACATATATTGCTCGCTCGGTGCACCCGGTCGCACTCTGATTGTCTTCAGATCTCGGCTCGAAGTGACAATGCAACGTGATTCTGTGACATCACATCCTTTATTGTGCCTGGAGCTCAATGGAATTCGTGAGATCTTCTCCTTTTCCTCTCGTCTTCGTATAAACATAAACGGCCGCCGCGACGATGACAATCGCTGCCACTACACAGGCGATGACGATTCCCGCTATGGCACCAGAACTCAACCTTCCCTGCTGATCGGTTGGTACCATCTCTGCCATCGTGTTCGTGTTGGCTTCGTTGCGAACGGCCACCCAAGTGGTCAAGTGGCCGATATAGAACCGGATCTTGTCGTCAACGTCTATGGCGGGATATTTGGGAGAGCTGTTGGAGTCCTTCACGAGGGTATTGTTGTAAGATACGTAGTACAAGTCCACGTCCCTGAGGCTCAGCAGTTGCTGCGTCGAATCTTTCGAGATGTCCAGTTGTAGTGGCTTGTCTTCATCGAATGTGAAGGGGGATATCTCTTGGTTCACTCCGTTGACTGTGGGAGATGATGAGATGATGAAGATCTCGAGAAAATTCTCACCGGTACCCATGGCAACGATACGTAACACGAGTTGTACGCGAGATCTCACGGATAAACTCATCGTGACGTTCTCCAAAAATGCCTCGTTGTAGTGCGTCGACACGATGGAGATCGAACGGTCCACGTATTCTTCTGCTCCCATCAACTGTAGAGTGTAATTGGTGTGTTTGGCTCCATTCAGCTGAGCCACGTCCCTGCAATTCGCCACGGTTACCGTACAGATCTTGGGAATGGTAGAGAGATCGTCCAAGGTGGTGGCATTACAACGAGCGTCTCCCTCTACGTGAGGATCTGGATCGACGCACGTACATCCGGGGATATTGAGATTCGCGCACTCGTCCTGGTGGAGAATCAATGGGAAGCCGACGTAATGTACGCACGTGATAACAATCGGTGGCGATTCCGATCTCTCTGCATTGGAAGGAGCAGCGGCCGTTGTCTATGTCGCACCGAGCTGATTCGATGTCAAAACTTCATGATAAAGTCTCTCAGAGATAACTCACGTAAGCTGGCCACACGACCGACGATCTGGCTCGTTGTAGAGACGAAATCGACGCTGCATTCTTGTCTCATGGACAATTGATAATCACCGCGGCCAAGTCCACGACAAATGGTCGTGTGTACCGTCTGGTCGGTAATATCGTCGCACGTGGCGTTGGTGGAGTTGGAAGAAGGATCAAACAATTGGACCACGTATCTCTGGAAGATGATTCCACTTCCCGCACAGACCACAGAATCGTTCGCGCTCCATCTACAACCGTCAGTTCAAATTGGATCTCCACGGTGATCCTCTCACTCGACGACCGCTGAGTCTGCCGTGGGTCGGGTGGTGTTGATCGAAATTCCGGGTAGAATTCCCTTTACGTAATAGATTACTGCAGGATCGGAGGCCGCAGAGCTACGTACACTTGCGTCACATAGGTCCCTCACTTCTGCCACGTAAGCGAAAGCCTCTTCCTCGATGACGCAAGAGGCTCCAGTAGTGTTCACAGAACACACGGAACGTATCGTACGGGAGTAATTGTACAGATCGCGAAGCGTGAACTGAAGATGGGATTGACCACCGTTGACCGCAGAAGAATTACAGCCTGCTTCCGGGAACCATGACAAGGTGAAATGCTTCGGATTACCACTGGCCCAGACTGCGGTCAGATCTGTAGAACATGAGAAGGAGGGCGCAAGAGAAATCCCACCGGATGGTGGCTTAGAAATACAGTAGGCGTCTCCAGTGACATACAAGTCGGGATCAACACAAGTCGACCCAGAACAATTGAACGATGAGCATTCATCCACTGTGAAGCGTGAGATCTCTTTCGACTTATGCAATGTGAACGAGTCATTCACCTCCGGTGGAGAAGTCTGTTGTTACGGGTAGAGAATTGATGGCGGCGAAGGAGCATCTACGATAGACAGAAACGTTGTAGTGAGTGCCTGGCTGAAGGTTACCACAGATCGTGCTGGTGACATTCTCGTCCGAGACGGAGGCACACGTCTCGTTGTAGAGAGTCGGCTCCACGTTAGCTTCCCATGCGACGAACACGGCACCCGCTGTGTCACTACAGTCTCTTCCGTTCCTCTTGGAACTAGTCATCCAACTGACCGTTGCCGTGGTAACTGCGGGTTGTACGCTCACCGCTGCTCACATGAGATGTCTTATGAATGACGAAAGGAGTGTCACCTGATAGTGGGTCCGTTGTAGATAGATGAATATCGAGGTCGACCCAGGGTGAGCTGGCCACGTCATTTGAGCATCCCAATCTGACCCGGTAGCTAACCGGAGTGTTCGGCGGGATGTCATCGGAAGGTGCGTACAGTACGCCCGCCGTACGGCTGATGAAGGTGATGTTACTCCATCCACCGTCGTGATTGAACGACCTCTGCACTTGGTACGATTTTTCACCGCACTGTGACGACAGCACGTAATCAGTCGCATCGATGCGTACGAATCCTAATTGGGTCAACCTCAGAGAAGCTCTCAATACGCTGGTGCAGAATTGGTCTCCAGTCATGTTGAAGCTGGGATCGATGCATACAGATCCCGCCGGACAAGTGTTGTGAAGACATTCGTTCTCTGATGAATGTCAGTCGATAATGAAAAAATGAAGATCACCCGTAGTGGAATGGTAGAAGAGAGGAGAAGCGATGGAGTCAGCTTGGCTCCAAAGGCAGTTCTGTCGAACCGAGAAGCCATAAGCAGTGTTGTAGCTCAGGTTCGTACAGTGGATGATGTATGTTCCCGCCGAAGAAGGAGAGATCATACAAGTCTCATTCCCAGATAATATCTGTGCGGACAATGTGACGGACCACTGAGAGGAGCCGCCACCGGATGCCAAGTCGGAGCACAAGTGAGTCACGTAGGAGGTATCCATGACGATCGTCGCGAAATCGTCTCCAACTGCATCCAGAAGAGTCGAATTGGCGGGAAGAGTGTCAGATCGTGTCAATTTGACACTTCCGATGTCTATCGTAATCATCAGAATCTGTCTCCACGAAGATATGGATCGTTCTACCCGAGAAGGAAGAATCCAGAGCTGGATCGGTGCATCTGGCTGCAACACGGTAGAAGATGTCTTGGTCAACTTGTACGGTGATGAAGCAGTTGAGGGTGAGACCGTTTGAATTGCAGATCAAGCTCTCCCATGCAGCGTTATTATCATTCCTCGCTGAGGTCTGTACAACGAGAGAAGTGTTTACCCCGCGAATGTATCTGAACTCTTCAGATGAAAACAAATGAGGAAAGCTTACTTGGAACAGGCTGAATCGTCTCCCGTCGAGGTGTTCAACAAGAGGTACCCCGGGTTACCAAAGATGGCAGAAGATATCGTGGGAGGTTTAGACGTACAATACGCATCGCCGGATGTGTACAGATCTGGTTCGACACAGAGTGTACGATTTTCGCATCCTAACGTGAGACATTCATCTGGAATCCATCAGTTCACCGTATTCGACTGATATCATTACCTTTCGCCTTCAGAAACACGTACACGTCTGCATTCTGGAGGACAGAGATCCTGCCATTCGAGCAGATCAACTGTAATGAAACCGTGACACGTTGTCCAATAGGGATGCCCACAGTGGAGCAGTTCACACTGGTCGTCCCCTCCCCAAAATCATCGCAAGTGAGATTCTGTGGCACTCCACCGGCCGCGTTCCATCGTGCAGAGTACGAAGAAAAGTTTGAAAACGAAGCGGAGCAGTCACTCGTGACTTTCCAGGAGAGCGTCGCGCTGTTATCATCCGACGAATAAGTGGAAGTCAAGTTGGTGATGGACGGATCGACGGGTGGCAGACAGTCGTAGACATTGTGGAGGGTGAGGTTGTTGTCTTTACATTGATAACCGGTGAGGCAGGGGTTGGTGATGCAATCATCGTAAGACCACCACAGACGTATGACCGGTAGGTAATCTACAACGAGTCAGAAACGAGAGAAGATGTCTCATTCTTGTGGATGAACGAGAATCGAATTGTATATGTGTGAGAGATGAAGCCGATGCGTACCTGAACTGGCCAGAAATGGAGCCACTGAATTGTTCGTCGAGCTCAAGCCTTGTGGCACTACGACACCTCTCGTGTAACGATTGGACATGTCTGAGTAGGCAGAAGATCTGTCCACGACGCCTGAAAAACTCAACCGAGTTCCGCACATTTCCACCACTCACTCGAAGATATATTCCACAGGCCTGGTGTGATATAGATAGCTCTACCACCATCGATGGAACCGAGAGAATAATTCACCACCGGATTTAAGCTCATGGCCAACTCTGCCCTCTGTATCCGTTCAGCACCGATCAAGATGATGAAGGATGCTCCAATGTCACTTACCACGAGATTCTTCTGAGTCAGGAAATCCGGCAGATTATAATCGAAACTCCAATAGTCCGGCGTGATGCGACCCAGATTCGTCTCACGGACAGATCTGGGAACGTAGATCCATTCTCCACGGAGAGCGGTGTCGTTGACTTGTGACATGAGAGTTCGTGGATCGTACTTGTTATTGTACACCTCGCAGAACCAATTGGGGGGTCTGTCATGAAGTGACCACGACACAGCGTTGTTGTTGTAAGCGTATTGAGCGCAGATGGGCAGTCCTTGGTCCCTGCTGATAGCGCTGAATTGATAACCTTTCCACTGGTAAAAGTTGGCCACCGGACGCGCCAGAGTGTTGACGGCGTACCAAGCGCAATCGTAAGCGAGGCCGCCGTACGTGACCGTACCTGCATTGTCCGAACAATTGTTGTACAGCGAAGAAGTCGTGGCGTAAGCGTAGAGGTAGTTGGGAGTGGTACATTTCACATCCCCGCTGACGTCGTAATTGGGATCGTAACAAGTGTCACCCTGCGGACAGATGTTGGGAATCTTGCATTCATTGCTGGAGCCGCGCAGGGAGACGAGAGAGTAACCGGTTGATAAGTAACCGCTGTTACCACCGTTACAAGTCTGTCTCACGAGTGCGTAATTACGCGTGTAACCCAGGTTACCTGAGCAAGATGAGTGGAAAATTCGTCGGAATCTCTCACGGTAAGCGTTGATGGCATCGAGGATGGAGACTCTGTATTCCAGGTCGTAAGTTCCATTTGTTTGGAACGGAATCTGAAATTTCGCGTGAATCTTAGAATTCGAAGAGATATCACCTGCACGGAAGTGACACCGTGTGAGCTCGCCCAATTGCCGTCCAATGGATGTCCACAACCGTTGGGTGATGTGCTCTTGTCCAAATTGTACATGTAAAAATCCTGTACAGAGTCATCTTCTATCCTCACGACTTTCCTCACCAGTGTACAAGATAAATTCACACGACTACCCGAACCGATGTTATTGGCATTGGCCCCGGCCGTATTTCTCCACACCCAGTAAGCATCCTGACGAACGTTCAGTCTTCACGATGATGACACGATGATGAAGATCTCACGTAGATGACGTCATCACTATCGAACGGGATGTAATAGGTGCTCCAAGTGGAGTAATTCGGGGAGAAGGAGAACGGCCAAGCGTTGTAACTGCAGGTCTCCACGTTGTCGTACGTGCTCTTGACAACGTTGGCGTTGGAGTACAAAGTCTTTCCTGGGAAATTTCTCAGGACGGAGGTGTTCCGAGGAACGGTCACCTGGGATACCGGTACTATTTTTTGTCGACATGGTGATGGTGGCGTAATCTGAAGTGACCAAAAGTGAACGGCAGAGTGTTCTGACCATGACCTTGTATGCATTGCTGGGGCTCAATGAAATACAAACGATCTGCCCGAATTGTACGGAGCAAGCTCCCGCAAACGAGACGTTACCGATGTAGATGAGAACATCGAAGCCGAGGCCGACCGATTGGCTCGCAGCGCAATCTTGAGTGATGGTCGAGATGTTCATCGAGAGGGAGGCGGAAGTGGAGCTGAAGGGTGAGACTGTGGAGCTTCAGTAGGATAGTTTCCACTGGGAACTCACGCTGAGGGGTCGAAGTCTTAACGGGAGCTAAAAAAGCGTACGTTACGTCGGGGTTCTGCCTGATACCTCCGCACGTGATGGATAAGATCAGATTTCCCTGAGAATTCAGATTTGTGACGTCCACATCAGATAGAGTGTAAATCAAGGTAGAGTTTGTGGACAACTTTGTATCTCCTCCTCCCACGACGACTTGAATACCCGTATAATTGGTACAGCTGGTCGTTGCCGCAGTAAACGAAACGATGATGTCGTAACCTGTGCCGAGGGATACCGAAGAAACTACAAGATGTGAGATATCAATGAATTTGAAAGGAAGACCTTTGAGATCGTTGACGCTACCGTGGCCCATTGATGTCACGCTGAATGGAGCGTAAGAGCAAACTTGAGTGATGCGGGAAGATACGTAGCCCGTGACACTGCAGGAGAAAGTGGCGGAACTGTCGGTAGTTGTCCCACAGATGCTCCACGTGATACCATCGGCTCCTAGGACTTCCACGTCGTATCTCAGAAAATAAACTCCGGTGAAAGAACTGTTGCAATCTCTCGTACCACCTGCGTACATTACGTCCACCCCATTGGAAGTCAACGCGTGCGTCACTGTACTTCACGTTAGTGCCATCGATTTACGTCCTCAATCACGTGTGGGAGCCGTGGGATAGGCGACGCTGAAATTGAATGTGGTGAACTCGGTATTGAATACGGTATTGCTGCATATTTCTGAAATACGTATGGATGTGAGATCCATTGGGGGTATCAAGATGGTGTCCCCTTTGACGAAGAAGTTGACATCCACCCAGCTGCCCTTCTGCCACGTCTGAAGGACGTAACGATTCGTAGTCAGGCTTGGAACGGTGGTACAAGAGCTTCCGTTCAATCTGATGTTGATGTCTTGCGTGAGATCCACCGAAACTGCAATCGAAGATCAATGGGAGGAGAGAAGGTTTCAGCTCACAAGATGGTGGTGGAGGAATGGTCACGTTGAAAGTTATCGCATTCAAGCCCTTCGAATTCGAAGCCGTGACGTCTGTGATGCTCTTGACACAGATGCTAAATTGTGGAGCAGTCAGATAGCTGAAGAACGTGTTGGGAAGACTGCAATTGGCCTGAACGATTCGTCAGAAGAGATGAGAAGACGTATCACCCACCGAAGTGATGGTGATGTCACTCAAATTACCGCAGTCTAGATCTTGAAAAGCTCCACCACCGAGGACCAATTGTACCTGTTCACGTCACGACAGTGGTGGTGTAGATACGTCATACTTGATATCTGCGGAAGGAAGAGCCACCTTCGGCTCTCTTGTTCAATACAGGAGGAGTCCAAGTCATCAGAACGATAGAACCAGATACACCAGCAATCACTGCAGTGAATCAGTTGACATAGTTCGATGATTCTCTCACGTTTCGTGGCTTCTTGATAAGTTGGAATCGAAATATTCACGGGAGCAGAACGAACCGGAATCAATTGAGTGTCCGTGCAGACCTCGCTGATGATCAAATTGAAAGAACTATCCGTCAGTGTTGCTGCTGAACAGCTGAGAGTGCCGCCGACACTGACGCACGACAACTTGGATTCTCCACTGATCTGTCTGGCGAACACATTGTAATTTGCCGTAGAGCTACCGTAGAACTGGCATCCCCTGTCTGATCGATAACTGAGGACGATGTTTCCTCTAGTCAATGTCGCCGAGACAACTGATTCGATGAGTCGACATGCGATGTCACTCTTCTCACTCGATGCTGGCGTCAGACTTGGAATCTGAGTGGCAGCAAAGTTGTAGCCCCTGACGTTGAATTGAGAGAAACTGCACGTCTGAGCCACGATGAACGTGTAGAAGGTATTGACTACGAGTCCGGTACAATTGGCAGCGTTCGTTCTTTCATTTAAGAAATCAGAAGATCCGGGGAGGGGTGAGCAGGACTGGGAGGTGATGGATCCACCTTGCACGGTGACTAGAAATCGATCGAAGGTGAGACGATTGTAGATAGACGTGCAAGTTCCACTGATGTTCCAGCGGATGACGATCCAATTCGATGAGACCGTATCGATCGAAACTGTCGCGGTCAACTCGAGATTTGAAATTTGAATCTCCCGCTTCACGACTCACCGACGGGGGAAGCCAGATCGATGAATTGCGGGAGAGCGACGACATCAGAGACGGGTTGCTGCAGGGTGAGGCCGGTGATATAACAATCCTGCCTGACTCGAATGTTGGTCGTGTTCTTCTTCAGAATCTCCTTCGAAACCGATATCGTCTGCGGGTTACCCAAAATACTGCGAACTGGTGTTTGATTCCAATCGCCCGCGCCACTCTGTATCTCGGTGTACAAGTAATTGTTTGCTCCGGCCACCTTGTCCGAGCAACGGACCGTCAGCCCGGTGAGACTCAAAGAAATGTAGTCCGAGAAGGTAACGGAGGCAACTGCGATGAGTTAGAATGGAGACGGAGATATCTACTGACTCTTGGGAGTGCTGACGGAGGAGGCTGCAAAGATTCCAGGAGCGGCTACGGTGTATTGGTTATTGCTGGCGTCCTGGTTTTATGGTTCAGATTGTGAGATCAGGTGACGATCGTCAGATGATGTCACGATGTGATCGGAGACGTTAAGGTGCTCGTGATCAGATGATGACGAAGATTTCACCTTGCAGAATAGCTGGGTGTCGATCTGGGTGGTTCTCCCTGCGGTCTGTTGAGGAATGTTGTAACAGGTGGTTCCCCTCTTGTTCTCCGCAGCGAAATCGCAAGAAGCCGTGAGACGATTCGATCTGACAAGATGTCAGTCTCCTCTCAGCTGATGAATGGCTCACCCAACCCAATAATAAACCTCCCACTTTTGAAACTGAGGACCACTCAGCAGTAAAACTTCTCACCGTCTCACCTGTAGGTACGTCTTCGCGTCGTTGAGACGCGTGTTCGTGCAGAGTTGTTGGGGTGAGGACCAGGCGACAACGATAGTCTGACTGTCTCCTATGAAATAAGCGGCCGTCGTCAACATACCACCGTTCGTCCAAGGAACTTGCATGTAGTAAGCGCTGCGAGAATTGTACGTCGAGGTAGAACACGTCTCCACGATGGATACGGAATCGATGAGAGCCAGACTGGGTAGTTTCAATTTGCAGCGAAAGGATCTCAGATTGCGATCTCTCATGTTCTGCGCGCTGCAATCGATGGCTTGGCCTGATCGGGTGAGACCCGACCAAGAGTTGAAGCCGGCGCCGAGGACATCGCAGTTCTGTGCGCCACGTTGAATGGTCACTTGAACCGTGCTGGAGTCAATCGCGGTGAGACTGAGAACTAATGATGTTATTGGATGGATCGGACGTTAGAATGAGATTTACGTAAGGTGGGGTCTGCTTGGGGAATCTGGATCTCTTCTATACCCACGGCAGCTGGTCAACGATTAGCATGTTTTCACATTTAACACTTCAATCACCAAAGAGGAGATTCTTAGCCTTTGTCTTTGCGTCGCCGGGACCAGTCAGGATACCGTAAGCATTATATCCTACATGCGATCAACTTTTGGAACATCACATCATCACTCACCAAATTCAGCCGCGCCTATCAGATCTCCAATTGGGTCGTCTACACCGGGAGGTGCATCACATCTGACCGAGGGACAGACGATGAGAATCAAGAGGATCAGCCGGAGGTGAGCTCGCATCTTTCAAGTGATTTGCATATCACCTACACCTTCTGATAGGTCGTGGGGCACATCCACACGTCAACATCTCCGATTCGTGCGGCAGCGCTCGTGCATTTCTCGTGAAAAGGGCTCTTTCGAAGAAGAGATGAATGTTTTTACGAGTTGCAGGGTGAATTCAGGGGATTTTTTGAAACACCTCACACCGTAAGGCTTTGCGACCGTCGTTAGGTATCACGCTCTGTTGAAGTCACACCCTCTTCTCCACAACCACGTAGAAATGGAAGAGACAAAGTCGTCTGATACACGTATGTTTCATTGCGAACAGCGTTGCCATCGCCTCAAGCTTCGATTCTCTTCCATCCACTTCTGTACATTACCACACATGATCACACCGCTCAACCCTTGGCGATGATCGGCAGTCCACTCTTCCTCTTCGTCCCCTCTCTCGATGTTTCCACACGTTCTAAAGATCGACGTCAGCATCATCGCTGGCGTCGTCGTGAACTTCAGTTCTAAATCTCACCTCTGTTTCTCGTCTTTCCAGGCATAGGTAGACTCTGACTACTGGTCGTGATGTGCGCATTCGCCTCCTTCTCTAGCTCTCCTGCAGAGGCAGAAAAAGCTCTCGATCTCCCTATCCGAGCGGGGATGGACGGCAATGGCTCGAATCCATCTTCTAATTCCGGATTCTTCTTCAAACCCTCCATCACCTAAAGACATCATCAGATCACACGATGAATGATGTTCGTGAGATGATCACCGATTCGGCTGTGATGACGGGTGCTTCGGAGCGTTCGACCCACGTGGCTCTGTTCCTGTGAAGCTGTTCGACGACAACGTCTACTTCTGGGATGACTTTCTTCAGGCTCGTGAACATGGGGTTCACCATGTAGTCGATGAATCCGAGGGTCATCTTCGGTTGGTCCATATTGTTTCGGTCCATGTAAGGACTGATGAGCAAGTCTTTCTCTTTCTCCAGATCACCTGATGACATCAGATCTCCGTCATCGGGAGATGTCTTCATCTCACCTTGTCGCATGTTCTCTTCTTGAATGGCGTCACACCATGTCTTTGATAATTCAAAGGGTCTAGTCACGTTAGAGATATCGGCCATGTGCAAGATGATGTTCATGAGGAGCTGTCGTGAATCCGGATTCTTCTGGTTGAACGGTTGGGTGTTGATGTGCGTCGTGAATTTAGACATGAGCTCAAAGTGGTTGGCCATATCCGTAGCCAGTATCGCGCTGACGATGGTTTTTCTGCAGTCTCTATATACGCTCTCGTCCAAGGCAGATAAGATGTTGCTCTCCGAATGATTCAAGATATAGAAGGCTCGCGACGCGTGGTGATTCTCTAACACAGAGATGTCGTTGTATAATAGAGCCAGGTGTGAGCTATCGTTGATCTACCGATTCGATTCAGATCGATCTCTTGGAGATGATCTGAATTTCTCACCTGGAAGTTGTTGTTGAGCCCGGGGTGGTCGATATCGTGACATATCGCGGCCACCATGAGGTTGAGTTGATCGAGTTCGGTCAGATAATCCTGCGCCTTCGTCTTATAGATGATCTTGAAACACATTTGTGATACGTCCACTGCGTGGTAAAAGTTGTGGTAAGGGTTGGTGCGGTAACTCTTACAGATGACTCGCAGGAAGGAGTAAAGACGGTTGAGAGAGATCTTGAAGAAGTCGACGAGTCCCAATTTCTGCAGCATGTGGACGTAGAGGAATTGCAATTCTTCGTGTGTGTGAGCGTGGGCATTGAAATCATATCTGCAAGAGAAGTCAGGAACAATCTCATCGAGGATTAGAATGCGATGATTTCTCACCTCTCGATGCAGTTGATGTCTGAGGGCTCTGGAGGCGGTTGTATCTCCCTCGGCCCTCTTGACGACGTGATCATTCCACTCGCCCTCCTCGATCGATCAAATTCATATAAGATCCAACTCTGCGTCAATGCGTCCATATTGATCTGATCATCATCAGCTCCCTCCACTCCTCTCTCACTCACATCTCCAAAGAGGCCCTGGTATTCCATGACTACCTCGTTCGGATTCATCTGAGTGGCCAGTGAGGCTAAAATGGATTTCAGCCACGGTCGGTTGTCTCGCGAGCGGTCATCCCTCAGCAGAGCTGTCACGACTTGATTCAACGTCTGAAGGGGGGACTCGGTGTTGGCAGGGTCTCGATCACCGTCGCCGCTGTTGTCCAGAGCAGTACGAGACGGAGAGCTTCTGTTCTCTAATTCGAGGAGGAAAATCTTCGAGCAGAGACTGCTGACGTTCTTCTTCACTCCATTCAATTCGTTTTCTTTCGCCATCTGATGAGAAGATCAGGAGAGAAAGACAAAGTCAAACTACCTTTTCGGTCATCAGCTTGCGAACCAACTTGTTCAGTTCAAAATTCTCGTGCTCCAACCTCTTCTTGACCGACTCGATGATCCTCAATTCTTCCTCGATCTTGCCGGCAATGGCATCGTTGCGTGTGGCTGTGATGACTTCTCTCTCTTTCTCAAACTCGGAAGCCAAAGACTGAGTGTGTTCGCTCATCCATATACCATACAAGAAGACCTGTAACGGAATGAGTTGACTTTCTATTGGTATCTCCAACTCACCGTGAGGTGCAGACGGAGGACATCGTAAGAAGTTACACCCTCTGGAGTGTTGTTCAATTGTTTCACGACGTTCTCTAATCCCTCTTGTATGCTGAACGTCATGAATGGAACGCCCGCATTATTCTTCTTGAAGACCTTTTGAAATTGAGTGCGATGACGTCATCATTCATCACCTCTAAAAAGTTGGAGTCGTTCGAGGCCAATATCTCCGGTAGAACCTTCGCCGAGCAGATCACACTCAGGAATCTCTTCTTCGACAACATCTCTGCGGCCTCGAGAGGCTCCACGCAGACCGCTACAGACGGTCAATCGCAATCAGCTCCTCTCATCTCACCTCTATACTTTTTCGAAGTCAGGTGAAGTAGCACTCTGTCCAGTAACTTCCCCCTCCCCACCACCAGAACATCAGATGAGTCCGGGACCGTCGTCTGGTCCAACATGGCTTCGATGTCTTCTCCCGTTTCAAAGTCCAGCTCGAGAATGGATTCACCGATGTCTATTTCCTCTTCTCCCGCCAGTTTCTTCTTTGCGCCCACGCTGATCTTCTTTCCGTTCTTTGGAATAGATTTCGGAGCCATTTTAGAGGGTGAGCTCGGGTTTTGAACTCGAAATAGAGACTGCATCTTCCTCTCCTGATCGATCGTCAATGGGGTGTGGAGATGGAGACTCACCGTTTCTTTCATTCGCATTGCCAGAGTTCGATTGACGATCTCTAGATCAGAACATCGCTTCTGCATCTGCACCATGGCCAAGTCTCCCTTCTTCTTCACCTCCATCAGAGACGCATTCTCCTTCACGAGAGCCAGTGTCTTATTCTTCATGTCGCTCTCTTGTGATGCAATGCGTCGCTGGAGGTTGTCTAGATCCATCTCAGCCTTGTTCCTTCCGTTGGTCTCGACTTCGAGCTTGAGTTTCAGTGCATTCATATCGTCCTTCAGTTTTCGTAGGTCATTACCGAGATTGTTCTTCTCTATCATAATGCATCAGAATCGTGTGACTCATTTCGAGATGAAGGAGGAAATCACCTTTGTTGTCACTCTCGACCTTGTCATTGTATTCTGTCTGCTGCACTTGGACACGCTTCTTAATGTCGATGAGGTCTCCAACTTGCTTCTTCAGTTCCGCTATCGTTTTCTTACTTGAAATCGATCAGTCGCCGTGCCAGCGACGTTGTCATACCTCTTCCGGTCTTGAACATCGAGGATGCTAATCTCTTTACTCTGCGCCTCTACCTTTGTCAACAGCTCATTGGTTTTCGTTTGAAGCGCTATCTTAGCGTTGCTGACTTCAGTTTTCAATGCCGATAGTTGAGCTTTCAGCTCGTTATTCTCTGCCAGCAACAGTTTTCGAGCGTTTTCGATGTTCGCCTTGTCTTTGACCTCTTCCATCAGGGAGGTCTTCAACTCCCTTCCACACATTAACCGGAATGTGATGTCATTCACATCACGCACCTGACCTTGGCCTCATTATCAGCCATATTCTACAGAATATAGAATACGTCGCTGTTTCAAGAGTGTGGCGAGCACCGCCTGAAAGCGTTCACTCCGCCTTTCGATTGGCGCTACCTATTTTAAGCTCCCACCACAAGAAATTGTCTGACTCTGAATTAAGTTTGACGCCGCCTGGGATACAGATGAATTAATCGGACCACAAGAAGAGAAGATAGCACAACCGCCGAGCCTCCAAGGCCATATATGAATAGAACGCCTCATTCTGCGTCCCATTATCACTCCACCGATATAATGGAAGCTTGGTCCCAGAGTTGGGATCATCGATCATTATAATGCGAGTTCACTTCGTCGGAGCCCATCATAGATCGTCGATCCATTGGATATCTTTAAAGCTCAGAACGGATAAGAAGTAGAGTTCTATTGCCACAACGCGATCGTCCCTCACGTGAAGAGATGGAAAATAGCTGAGATACCAATTCGTACCAGTCAGCCACCCTCCTTCTCGCATCACCGCTAAGTTCGTTCCGAAAGCTTTCGCTGTCAGAATCATTTCTCCAGATCACCCCACATCGCGGGCAGCACAAACCTGACATAGACCTCTCTATGTTAAAAACATGACAACAACACCATCATCTCCATCGATGGAGGACACAAATAGAGGATCGACGGTATCTCGCGGATTGGTGAGTTAGAGGCTATAAAACACATCGATCGGGTTAAATACATATCCGATCTCTTCAGGATCCTTTTGCTGCATCCTCTAAAAGTTGGATGAATCATATCATCCGACTTTTTCGCACAGACTTTGTGCCTCTATCTCAACACCATAACATCACATCTGAGTGTTTTTAGAACCTTTCGGGTCCTCTAGAGAAACGAGGAGTCGGAGCTCTTGGCTCAAAATGGAAATCGAGACTCTTTGCACTGGGAGAGGATAAGATATTCTATTATGATGACGCAGACGAACACAAGACATACAAGGGATGCATCAGCTTCTCCGACATCACGGGATGTTCACCTAAAACTACGAACGGTGAGCCACGAAAGATTCTAAAGATCTCATCGATATCACAGAAAAGATGAGAACAAGCGTGTCTCTAAGCACTTCACATGATAGATTACCATTGTCGAGTTCGGCCTCCTTGCAGAAGGAGGAAGGATGGATTTTTTTTGTAGATACGACAACTCGTCGTTACGAGTTAAAGACGATGGAGGCCGAGCATGTGATGTGGCAGTGGATAGAAGGTAGCAGCATGCTTCGTCACATCGTCTGATGCGAGAACAGGTATCCGCAGTGCTCAAGCTCGATACGTGCAGCGAAAGAGGGTCATCGAACATCAAGAGAGAGAAGAATTGAAGGGAAAAGACAGAGCTCTAGAGTCATTAAAGGTGTGTCCATCAACTCTCTCATCGAAATCCTCTCGTCAGGAACATCTCTCATCACACATGACGTCGTGTTCGTCTGATTAAAACGAAATAAAAGGAACAATTGGTCAACAACCGAATGTCTTTGAGGCAAGTCCAGAGAGATTGGCTAGCAGAGGCAGAGAAGCAGAGGAGAGATCTGACGCAGTGTCAGATGGACTTGGCAGCGGCGAGAGAAGAACTGGTGAGTTTCCATCACGATGATGATGCTGATGTCGAATCAGGCCATGAGAAGTCTAAGAGAGGCGAAAATCAGTGGACGGTCCCAAAAGATTGAAACGGATGATTTGATAACGCTATCAGAGGATGGTTCAGACAGTGCGTCCGGGCCGTGTTCGTGTGGTCAAGATGGGTGAGCCTGTCGTGGACATCACATCGTCTCGATCAGACGATGACATCACCGTATCCCTCGCTCACCGTCAAAAACTCACAACACCATCACATCACATTCATCATTTCACATCACATCATCTCAATCACATCACATCATCCGCCATCACATCATCTCAATCACATCCACCATCAAACATCACAGTGTCTTGTCGTGTTGACGAGATAACAGAGAATACTTACAGAAGGAAGAAGAATATCGAAAACAAATCTACCAACTCCAAACCTCCCTCCACTCCCTCCAAATCTCCCACAACGAGCTCCGCTCACAGGTGACGTCACCGTCCCAAATCCGTTCCGACCGTTTTCAGTACCAGGATAACAAGTCCCAATTGATGGAGACCGAATGTGATCTGAGGCTGGAGAGAGAAGTGAACAAGACACTCAACAGCGCCGTCCGAGAAGGCATAGAGTGGATACCAAGACACAAGATGGGCAGGGCCGTACTCGTATGGCAGCCCGACAGCAGCCGGAATACTTGTACTCTCTGTAACGCCGGCTTCTGGTTGTTCAGGAGGAGGGTGAGACGATCGTCATCGCGATCGAGATGATGACGAGAGACAGCATCACTGCCGGGGCTGTGGGTTCATCTTCTGTTTCAAGTGTTGCAACAGCCGGCACGATGTGAGGTGCTCGTGGAGGGGGAGCCCGTGTGGAGAGAGGGTACCCCTGTGCGTGAACTGTAGAGGAGACACCGGGGATAGAAAGAGCTATTCTTCGATGAGCTCAGTAAATTGACGATCTGTGTAAGTTGTCATCTGAATTTGTATTGTCTGTTGTTCTCTTCTGTGGAGGATATGAGATGGTGATATCAGCTGATTAGGTATCTATATTTATGACTCGCTGTGTTGATGTGTCGTTGTTGCGCCAAAAATAAAATGGATGAAAGTTGTATTCCACCCTTTTTATTTCTTGATTTCAGTCTCCCGCGTATATTTTCCACTAACCGTTAGAGGATGAGCAACCGAATACGAATGCCCAAACAGACGAATTTGGAGTGTCCATTACCAGAAGTGTTCAGAGGTCCAACAGAACTCTTTCCCACCATTGCAATCGCTCGCACTCGTGAATTCCATGTATGGGTCAAGTACACGCCAGGTGCAACCTCCTCTCTTTGTCTCTTCTAAGACTCAACAGGAATTGATGCGAGGGGAACACTATCATCAGACAAATCGCGTCTCTTCGTGACGATGCAACAGAGAAAGGTGACCAATCACATTCACCATCACGCGTGACCATTGAACTCAAGTATGTCAGACGATCCTGAAAGCAAATGGCGTCTTACGTGGGCGTCCACGATTAAACAAGAAGATCAGCATCCAAGGACACTTGTACTTATGGCTCGCATTTGAATATGCACCAACTCCGGTTCAGAAGGAGATCGAATGTGTCGATCTCTCCATTGAACCACACGATAAGAAGCAGCGCAATTCCATCGTTGGAAGACCCAATTCTGACGTACGCTTACTACCATCTTCTAGAGGCCACTCACAGATCACGACATCCAACCGAATCGCAACGTCACATTCTCTCAGAAATGTGATGCAGACACCGGCTCCTCCAGTAGAAGAAGAGGAATATAATCCAGTATACGACTACATGCAGATGCTCTCCACAGAGGGAGAATCCTCACCAACACCCCCAGAACCTGAAGATCCATCTCCATCGAAAATGGAAGACACACTTCGAGACGAGAAGGTCGTAGTTCCACCACAAACACCTGCCCATCCGATGACAGAGATAATTCCACCAACAGAAGACATTCTCTCATACCTCGACCGATCCGTATCACCGATCGATCTCGCTCAACACGGCCGATGGACTTCTTACCTCGAGCACTTCTACCAAGGGAAGTCAGATTGGGACGAGTCGGACTTCATGCAACTGCAGGCCATCACGCGTCAACCCTTTAAGAAGATCGAACATTGGCTCCAGAAGAGGAAATCGGGAGACTACACCTGTAAAGAACCCAGAATCACAGACACTCAATATGTCATCTTGTGTCGAGCGTACCATCATGGTGGAGGATACAAGATACCAAAAGGGGAGAGAGATGCCTTGGTGAAGGTGCTGGGGGTCCCTGAAAAGAAGATCGCAACGTTTTCGGCGGACCATTGGAAGAGCTGTCGCTGTCTGAATGTCCCAGGCTCTCTCATGCCTCTGTAAATACATAAAGAAGCAGATTTGTAAGTTGTATATTATCTCTGCGTGTGGATCATCGCTACACGATCTTTCGATATCGATCATGATCGATGATCGACAACAGCCACTGATGCTTCTCTCACTTTCGTAAGAATATATTTAGGAGCCAATTTCTATTCTTAATCCTGCCGAATGATACCATTGCTGAGTCGTACAAACGAAAGAAGGACGGAAGACATTCACATTTAAGAATATTGTATTCATGCTCCTTACAAGGCCAAAAGGGCTGACACGGCAGCCACGATGAGAAAGATGTTGGCCACTACCATTCCACTTCCTCCGGTTAAGACTGCGAAGCATCCACCATTGCATACAAGACTGAGTGAGTGGCCGTCTTTCGTTCCAGAACAGACGGTGATCCCGCTGGCGGAGATCGAGAATGTGTAGTCGCTGGATTGCTGAATCGATGCAGTGGATATTTTAGGGTTATCTTGGGGAATGATTTGGTAGGTGTTGACTCCAGTCGCTGTCACGATGTAAGAGTTTGCCCAATCGCAGCTGCCTCCGTGGTTCCCCAAGCTGTATTTGCCGACCATACTAGCATACTGGCCGTTGGATGTTCCAGACGATGATGTTCCAAAAGATGTTGTTCCAGACGATGATGCTCCGGACGATGATGCTCCGGACGATGATGCTCCGGACGATGATGCTCCAGATGAAGAGGTCGTGGACGAAGAGCAGGTCCCGCAATAAGTTCCATCGTCACAGAACCCATAGGCTGGGTTCGATTTGAATTGGGTGCAGGTGGAGCTGATGCAGTAGCAGCAGGCACCGTTGACTTGGCATTGAGAAGAAGCCAGGGCTGAGCCGAAGAGAGAGATGCACAGGAAGAGAAGGAAGGACCTCATGACTGAAGAGTTGGTTTGATCTTTGCTATTTGAGAAGAGAATGAGCAGATCGACTCGGTCATGCTTACGCAGAGGCGACGCGGTTGTACACGCGAAGAGTGTTTGTGTGGGTTGATGCACTCCACCCTGACAGCCGCGGCGGTGTTCCGAATATCAAAAAAGTAATCTTAAGGGCTATGAATACTTCTGATTCGTCAGAATGCGTAGTCAGCACGATGAGTGCCGCGATAGATTCTTAAGTTGCCCAGAATGCGAGACAAAGGTTGACAAGCCTCCCCGCCTTACGATTTGTGAGGCTGATGAAGTCAACCGAATCTCAGCCTCCGTCCTGGCGGATTAGGGGTCTGTTCTTTCGAAGAAGGGCGATCTTTACTTCAAGATCCTGTGGAAGGTATATTACGAGGGCTCTATGGAAAATTCGTTCCGGCTTGGGTGCGTTAATGTTTTTCCGCTCAGATGGTCCATGACCCCACAGTCTGTTTCAACTGTCGTTTAGTTCAGATGGCCAGCTTTCATGTGGTAAATTGCCAGGATTTTCTCATTTCCAGAGTTGCGAAGAGTCCTCCTTACCGTTACAGATGTATGAGAAATTGAAGGTCACCACCGTGCAATGAAGATTTCTCAATTACTGCAAAGGAGACGATACTGAAACAAATAAAGTGGATAGATGGACTGACTATGTATCAGAATCATCTATTGAAGTGTGGGGTCATGTCGCATCTGGCCGAGAAAAGCTCTGCGGAAGAAGTGGCATGCAAATTTGAATGTCATGATGTTGAGAGATTACTCGAACTTGGATCTCTATGGTATCGTCCTTAATAGCTTCGCAAGTTCAAGCCATTGTTCAGGAAGATATCCAGAACGACTTCAAAGCTTGTGCGTGATTTTATGGAACATCTCATCATCACATCATCTTCGATCTTGTAAAGTCGTTGCGAGATATCTTCTCACACTTTACACGAACAGACCACTCATGTCAAGTCCTCTATCTTCTTTATTGTCGAATGGGTAAGTTGTCCGTGATGAATGCCACCGTCCACAGCATCATGGCGTTGGCAGGAATGCTTCTCATGAGACAAGGTGTGAATCCACGGTAGAACCTCTTCCATCCCCCCTCCGCGTACAATTTCTTCGCCGCATCGATCGCACCAGAAAATTTTCTCTTGTCCTTCTGCAGGTTGTCCGTCTGAATCGAACTCTTCACGACGTCGATTGGAAAGAAGATCGACCAGTAGAGGAAGCCGCCGATGCCTCCACCCAATAGACTGTAAGAGGAGGGGAGCTCTGATACAGGGACGCCCTTCTTCTTGGAGTAGTGTTGACGCACCATCTCGTAACTACCGAGGTGAACGCTGCCCGCTGGGATGTTACGTAGAACGTGGGGGACGAAACCTGGTGGATGTCAGACTACAATGAGATTTTGTGGATTTTACGATTTTGGAACGAACGTGATCGCTTCGTCATTTCACGGATGATGATCGATCGTGGATGAAACGAAACGATCGTCGTGATGATCGTGATGGGATGGAGATCTCACCTTGGTATAGACCGAAAAACCCGTTGGTGCGAACGATAGCGGAGGCACACTGAGTCATGTTGGTGTAAGGCGCCACGTAATCTGGAATCGTCTTCGATCTGATGACTTGCACCTGTGCGTCATTCCATCAATCATCATGTGACATTGTCACCAGCAGATGGTGATCGTGTCTCACCTGAAGTTGACTCTTGACCAAATCGATGGGGCACTCGAAGAAGGTTCCAGTGAACCAAGCGAAACCACCTGTTTATAGAGGTGAACTCGAGATGGTTCGTGAGGTGCAGTCGTTTGTTCTGATCGTGACATGTCGATCTCACGAGATGATCTCGTTGTCGCCACACGAAAAACGCTCCCATCAGAAAAGATCCTCACCAGCGATGAAGTAATCAATGTTGCGTAGAGGTCTAGAACCATAACCAGAGAGGAATCTCTTAGCTTCGGCGAAAGAGAAGAACATGTTGGCACGGAAGAAAACCTACGGCTTTCAGTTGTCATATAAGTGTGTTCCATTCCCTACCTGGCCCGTGATTGGAGAGGCGATTCCCTTGTAGAGACCGAGAGGTCCCTCCCATTTGATGGTCTTCTTGAAGCAATCAACGACACCACTGTATAATGGGGGAGAAGGCTGAGTCTGGAGCCTGACCTGATTGGCATTGAGAAGCTGATCGTTTGAAGAGATGACGCACCTTGAGTGTATCGAAGGGGTGTCCTACGATGGTGACGGCGATACCAGACATAGTGCCTGCGAAAATATCTCTCGCCACTGTCAGGGCTCTGACGGTCCTAATGAGAGTTAATTAAGTCCATTTGCATCACCAACAGAGAAGATATGTCCCATCGATATCAGATGATTCATTCGATCGATCAGAAGAGTGTGACCTACTTTGGAGACCTTTTGGGTACATTCGTAGGTGTTTGTGTAGATCCTTCGGCAGGCATGATGGTCTGTCCGTGTCCAAGATGAAGAATTCGCCGTAAAAGTTCCGCCAATCGGAAGAAAACCCCCGAATCCTCGGAAGCACTTCCGTCTTATTTCACGAATGTTCACTTCTCCACTTGAATTTCAACTTGAAGCGTACTCTACGCCTCTCTCCCACGGACCCACCACTGGCTTCTCATACTCGAAGGAGGAGCATCTCAAGAGTCGCGTCTTCCAATGTCATGCTACGCTCGTTTTGGAGGAGCTGCCGCGCACGTCAGGTGGTCACGGTCGACCTTGTGACCTCTGGAGAGGAAGAGACGCATGTTCCTTCTCCACGCCAATTTTCATCCAGGTAGTGGATGTTTTCCATGGAAGGTCCTCACAGTCTCTCTCGCCCCAACAACACAATCCAAACACCAAACACCTACGCACATCACGAACTCTACGAAATGAAGAACGCCACTGTACTCTTTGCCGCAATCTGCCTCTTTGCTCTCGCAGCCCAGGTCTCGGCCTCTACCACCACCTACTTTTACTATCCTTCTCAGTGTCCAAAGTGCCCCCGCGGCGACCTCTGCTGGTGAGTCGATAGACGATGACGATCGCAGAAACTGATGCTTCATGGCAGCACCGGTCAATGCTACGATCCCAATGTCTTCCGTTGTGTTCTCGACGACGGAAATTTCAACTCGTTGACTCTCTGCCCCAAGGGCAACCGATCTTGCAACAAGGCTTGCTATGACCCAACCAACTTTGTGTGAGTGTTGTAGATCGACGATGTCAGCCTGATCGACTTCAGCTGCTTCAATGGCCAGATCACGAACAACGCCGCCGCAGTCGACAAGATCCAGGACCTCTTCAAGGACTCTCCCTTCGTCGTCGAGCGCTTCTAAGCTTCTGAAGCCCTCTGTATGTACGAATATGTAAAAGTATAAACTTCCAATCTTCATCGTTTATTCGTCTACGACCAATTCGAATACGGATGGTGGCGATGTCTGTCTCTCTTTGAGTCGATGTCTTTGTTGGGGGAGAGAGGAGGGAGCCAGTCATTCGAGAAAGGTGAGAAGATTGCCTCTGGTGATTCGTGCGAGCGATCCACATCTCGTCTCTCGAAAGGTGATGGAGAGCGACTTCGACTGCGAGGTGAACGTGAAGATGTGCTGGGGGAGGTGGATCGATCTCTAGAGTGACGAGGACGTTGGTGTCTCGGCGGTGATCTCGAAGAACGAGACCTTGAAGGAGAGGGAGATCTCTTCCTACGAAAAAAAGATGGTCTTCGTGGGGGATAGTAGACTGCTGCATTGAGTGAGCTGTTGGCATATTGAAGGTAAAATGGATCGATGTAGGGAGGAGGGATTGGTGGAGTGAGAAGAGAGGGAGGAATGACCCCAGATGGTCTCTGATTCCCACAGATGCACTGGCACGTGCACTGCGTCAGCTTGATTCCTGGTTCTCTCCCTCTCGATGGACAGTCGCTCGCCACTTGAGCGGTTGAAGTGGGTTTCGATGCTCGCAGTCCCATTGTTGTTGCTCTTGATTTGTTGTGACAGTATTTCCTCTAGTTCCTCTTTGTTGGACATCCATCCTGTACCATCGTCCTCTCACATCTTCAGAGAACTTGACAAAAGGGAAAAATGATCTGCTGTAAAACGCATATGACCACGTAACGCTTCATTTTCATCTCCGTTTATCAACAACTCCCTGATCGTTACGTTGCCTTCACCTTACCTCTTTGAGTCGACGACTTCCACAACTGTCCACGGCTGGTGCTCCGTTGAGCTCTTCCACCTTCATTTCTCTGTTTCCAAGCAGCGGGGCTGGCGGCGGAAAAATATCAAGAAGGCGGAGTCGGCGTGGTGGGCAGAAAATGAGTATATCAAATAGACGATAATGAATCAAAAGATTGCCAACTTATTGGATTCATTCGGAATAAAAACTCCGCGGTTGACAGCCCACATTCTTTCTGATAGCTTAAAGAGATAGAAACGAAAAAACAGCGACCATGCCCCAATCAGAAGCATGGACGGAGGGGGCACAACTGCTCTCTCAAGCCGCAAACATACGAAAAGAGAAGGACGCTGAGTCGGATAAAGAGCAGGAAGATAATGTGGATGAACAGAAGACAAAAGGAAAGAGGCAAAGGGCTTCGTGGCATCAGAAGTCTCTCTTGGAGAGAGTCTTTCAGACTACGCAGTATCCAGACCTCTCTCAGAGAAGTCTTCTGGCATCACAACTTGGTATGAGCCCGAGAAAGATACAGGTGGGTCTCATCTTCTATCGACCTCCAGCTGAATTCCTCAGATATGGTTCCAGAATAGAAGGACGAAAGAGAAGGGTGAGAAAAACGCCGGCGGTTGCGGCTTAGAACTATCAAAATCAATTTGATGGTAGCTCCGACTCATTAACATCGCAGGCAAACCCACTTCTACAGAGGAGAAAGTCAAGGTAATCAAGGAGAACAAGGAAGATGTCCCCGGCACGGACGTTAACATCCAGAACAAGAGCGGGAACACATTACTGTTCATAGCCGCCTCGATGGGTCATACATCTGTCTCGTACCTCTTGAGCAGAGGCGCCACACAACAGCCGAACCATGCGGGACAGACACCACTCTTTGCAGCTGTACAGAATGGACATGAGAGGGTGGTTCGAATGCTTCTCGAACACAAGAACGGAACCGCTCCTTCTATCAACCTCAGAGAGTTCGAGTTTGGAGAGTCTGCCCTCCATATGGCTGCACTGGTGGGCATCGATTGAAAATGCAAAACGTTGATCGATATAGATGGGCTACGGTTCCATCGTGAGGACACTCTTGACTCAGGATGGAATCCAAATCAACAGCCGGGATTATGAGAATTACACACCCCTCCATCACGGTTGCATCAATGGTCACAGAGAGGTCTGCGATATCCTCATCGCCCACGGCTCAGACGTGAATGCCAAGTCATCCGAAGGCTTCACCCCCCTCCATGCTGCCACCATCTTTGGTGATAGCGCCCTGGTCGATCACCTCCTTCGCAATGGTGCAGATGTCAACTCTCTCGATTCAAAGGGATGGTCTTCCCTCACCTTTGCCGCCCGAGAGGGCCACGAGCAGGTAATCATCGTCCATCATATCATTATCATCTCACCCCATCAAGGTCGTCCTCACTCTCTTGTCTTTCAAACCCAACATCGAAACGAAGACAGACGAAGGTTTCACCCCTCTACTCGTCTCATGTTGCCGAGATCGCCCCACCATCGTCGAGAGCCTCATGACCCACGGAGCAGCCACAGACATCTCCACCTCTCAAATCCAATCGCCCGTCCACTTGGCCACCCTCACCTCTAGCCGCTCCGTCCTGCTGCTGCTGCTGTCGCGTGGTTTAGATTTTCGCATCAAGGACACACATGGAAAAACGGCTGGTATGGTCATCAGGCCGGGAGATCAAGAGACAAAGAGAATCTTTCAGGAACACTTTGAGAAGACACTCTACGATGGCGGGACTGCCTTCTTTGGAGAATAGAGGGTGGGGCCGAGGGGGGAGTGGCTGGTTGTAAAGGGTGCGAATGCACCGCGGACATCGAAGGAAGAGAGCGACATATGAATAGAATTACGTAGGGACGTTCAGTATTAGAGAACGACACATCGAATGAGAAACGAGTCGTTCTTCTCTTCTTCACGATCATCATCGCATCATCATCTCCTGATCGTCATCTTTTTTCTCATGATCTCCTCTTTTCTCTGATTATCATCTCGTCTTTCGATCATCACCATCTGATCGAAAAACTGCATCACACGATCGCACGTTCATTCGTATCACAAAACAGGATTCTTCTCATTACAACACTTTATTCCACCTTCAATATTGATCCAACCTCTTCCTCATCAGAGACATGTCTTGTGGCCTGGTTCTACAGCATCCACCAAAGATCTGTGCCCCGTGACACTTCCACTCTTCGATGTATTCACACAGTTGTCTCTCCCTTCCGTTTCCCTCCCACTTCCTCTCAACTGCACAGAGACGTTGAGAAGCCTTGTCGGTTCGATTCTCACCTTCGTTCCACTTTTCACCCTTGTTAGGGTAGACGATGAATGGCTTGATCCTCGCATGACATGATTTCAGTAAGTCGGTGACGTACTCGGGAGATGTACAATTGATGCCGATCGCGATGATCTGATGGACGATGATGAGATTGTGATCGCGATCGCGATGATCATCGTGGTATTAAAAGACACCTGTTCGTAACCTTGTAGGCTTTCGACTGCGTGAGCGAAATCGTCGCCGTTGTTGATTCCCTTCTGGTTGCAACTGAAGCTGATCCATGCTTTCAAGTGAGGGAATTCGTCTCTCAGTAGCTCGGCTATCGCAATCGCTCTATTTCGGATGAGGTGACGACCACGTGGATCATGACATGATGCACAAAGTCTGACGATGAGCTCACTCGATCGAACATGGAACAGTCTCGAATGCTATCAAATCAGGATTGCACTCTGATAAGACTTTCAATTGTTTTCTGTCGGAGTAGATCAGATGACGATCGTCTCATCACGTCTCTCACCTGTGGAAGTCTTTCAATTGATCGCCGTTCAATTTGTAATCTCCTCTGAATTCAGATCCATCTGCCAGAGAAGCTCCATAGCATCCGATGCTGGCCGCTATGACGGGTGTGATGGAGGCACATGGATGATAACTCCCGATGAATGCAGTCCTTGCATCGCGAGCGATGTCTATACTCTTTCTCAGAAGAGATGCACTCTGTGTCGCTGACAGTCCAGTTTCTGTGAAACCATCTATGGTGGCCTGGTAGCTGGACGTAGTGATGATGTCACAACCGCTCTGGATGTGATGTCAGGAGGAATGGATGGAGGGATCTCGATGATTACCATCAGATACTCGTGGTGGACTCTCGCGATGGCTTCGGGCTTGTCTAATAAGAGACGAGCTGACCACAACTTGCCTTGTGTCAGATCTTCTCCTTGTGCTTCCAACTCTGTTGCCTGTTGATGCATTTTAATGGACAACATATGCATCACGTGGAAATGAAACATGTAGACGGAGGATCTCTCACCAGACCTCCATCTGATAGGAGAAGGCGTCCTCTTTTGAGACTGTCCAACAATTCCTCCACGTGAAATTGTTCAGAGACAGAGCGTTCGATCCGATTGCCTGACATGATGTTGATATCTTAGAGGTGTTCTTGTTACAGTTGATGAAGTCCAAGATGATGACGCCACCGCTTCCAAGAAGTCTGTCGAAATTTTAAAGTCCTAAAACTCCAGATCAAAAAACCGCATCCATCACAACACAAACAATGAGCGCACAACCTACGTGAGTCAGGATCATTCTGAAGAGCTGAGATTGAATCCACTGTAGAAAAGTTGGTGTCATCGGTTATGGACGATCCACAAAAGTCTTTCACCTCCCTCTCCTACGTTCCCTACCCAAGCTCTATCGTGTCACACACCTGCTGTCTCGCAGATCGCTCGAACTGCCTGACATACAAGTCGTCGACCACGATGCATTCTTTCAATCCGACATAGAATTGGTCGTCATTACCACGGAGAATAAGGTGGGACGCTTCGTCTATCCTCGATCACCTCATCTGAACGAACGTCACAGACTCATTTCTCGTACGCACGCGACGCCCTCCTGTCTGGGAAAAACGTCGTTGTTGAGAAACCGTTCACAGCCACATTAGAAGAAGGAGAACAGTTGGTGAAGCTCGCAAAAGAGAAGGGTGATAGCTCACCACGACGTGACGCTCACACATGGTGCAGGACTCATCTTGTCCATCTTTCAGAACCGAAGATGGGACGCCGATTTTCTCACCCTCAAGAGTCTCATCGCCAACGATCGGCTGGGAAAGGTACCTTCCATTCCATCTTAAAATGATCGAATGACGAACGTCGCAGGTCGTCAACATCGTCAGCCGCTTCGATCGATACCGTCCCAATGGTAAAGGTGGCTGGAGGGAGACCGATGAGACATCCGGAGGTGCTTACTCGTCTCCTCTATCCCCTCACATCTCATAGGCGTCCTGTTCGATCTCGGATCACATCTGATCGATCAGATCGTCTCAATGCTGGGGGTTCCTCACGCCATCCACGCCATCGTCCTCCGACAGAGACAATTGCCATCGGTCACCACAGATGACTTCTTCGAGCTGCAGTTGAGATATCCACAGACCCTCGTGACGCTGTCTGCTGGTATGTTGGTGAGAAGCAGTTCACCTCGCTTCGTCGTGCACGGAACAAAGGGTGAGATTCGGAATCCGATCGGAAATCCGGAATTCCAATTCGGAAAGTCGGACTGAAATCGGAATTCAGGAACTTGGACGAAACCCGGATTGGACGTACAAGAGGGTCAGCTGGTGGACGGGCTCAATCCTTCGAGCCACCCCGACACCTTCGGTGTAGAATCGAGAGAAAACTGGGGGACAATCGACACCGAGCTAGATGATGGACTTCACTTTGTGGGCAGCCTGGAAGGGCCCAGGGGTCATTATCAGGGGTTCTATATCAACGTACACGAAGGTGAGAGGTAGAGAGCTGAAGACGGGAGCTGATGACGAACAGCGATGACGAAGAAGGATCCGAGTGTGCTCGAAGTGAAGCCTGAACAGGCGCTCTTGACCATGAAGATATTGTCAAAGGCAAAGAAGGCATCTGAGACGAATGGGGTGGTCAACCTCGAATAGATTGCTTCGATGTCGTTGTAGAGTCGTTTGGATTACCGCGGTCTTCAAAAAGCGGTTAGCGGGTGAGGCAATAGGAGGAGACAAAACCTGCAGTCTTCACGATAGATTCTATCCAACTTACTGCAGGTCAGATTTCGAGCAAGATGAGAGTGAGTAATGAGGTGAAACATTTGATACTAGCTTACGGCGAAGGCGGCTGCTCACCACTCCTCGATAGTATAGTGGTGAGTATACAAGCCTGTCAAATACGCAGATCGCTTGGGACCCGGGTTCAATTCCCGGTCGGGGAGCTCTTTTGCCAAAACTTCTCCTTTTTCTGTATTTTTAGTGATTTTTCTGAAGAGAAGATGAGAAGAAGTTGATCGCAAACATCGTTGTATATAGACTATAAAACTCGATAAATCTCATTGAATATAATGATTTCGAGTGATATGTGCAACTACATCCTAAATGAAGAAGTACGATATCCAGTTGCCATTCCAACGGTGAGCATCGTCGACAGTTCACCTTCTCGTCTGCACGGATGAGACTTGTTTAAAGAAGTGAATATTTGCTTAGACGCACGATATGAGAGGCGAGATATATGATAGAAAAGTTGACAATGTGATCACGCGAGGCAGACATCATGAAACAAGATCAATAAACGACCCCAGCGCCCTCACACAATGAAGTGGGTGGATTACACCTTCAGATATGAATAATGTAGAAGCCCATCTCCTGATGATCTCAAGAACAGGTATTCCAATGGACACACATCCTCACGACACTGCCACTACGATTGCGATCACTCTCATCGCCGTCAGTCGTCCGTCAGTAAAAATGATGTGAGATATTTGTAAATCGAGCGACGACAACCATACAATCTGTTGTGAGATACGTCTGTTCTCTCACAGCTACGATCACACCTGGATGAAGACCCACGATCCCATGCCGAACTCGTCAGGTAAGCAGCCGTGGGCGATGTCAGTACTGTGATGGGTGACCCCACGGGAAGCCATCGTATCGTAGTATTTTCTTCTCCTCTCGACTCGTCGAAAGAGTACAATCCAGCCGGAGAATCAAAACGAGAACCCTCCATCTACAATCATCTTCCATTTATTCCCTCCACTGTACAGCGGGATGACGTCATCATCAGGAGGGAGTTACTGGTGATGACGTCATCAATAGGCAGAAGCGTAGCGTGTGTCAAAGAAAATTCTGAGGCCATCCATGTCCACAGCCAGCAGCTGCTGCTTCTTCGCTTCCCTCTTTGCCTTCTCGTCCTTTGTGAGTAAGACGAAATTTCTCATGGATTTCGCGTAGAAATACCGTTGGTCCATCAATCTATGACGTCATCATCCATCTACAACGTTGTAGACGCTCACCTCTGCACGGATAAACACTGAGACGTGTCGAATAATCCGCGGTGGGCCAATTGGTCCGATATTTTGAGACCGGAGACCTCGTTCATCCAACTGTACGTACGTTACGCGCGTATTACGTACGTACTTACCCCGACAGTTTCTCCGCGGACTTACGTATCCGCTCGTTGTAGTGGGACAGATGTCTCGTGTTCATCTCGTAGAATTCTCTCGTGATGTGTACCTTCCACGTCCAATTGTTCCGGAATAAATCCGGTTTCTTTTCCTGGAATGGGTGAGTGTCAGACTACAACGAGCCACTCCTCACTCGATCGACAAAGGAGAAGACACGGTGGAGGAGGTCTTCTTCGAAGATCATCGTCTCATCGATGATGATGGTACCCCCTGTCTTCATCAGTCCATGTGATCGAACGTGATGGAATGTGATGTGTGATGTGATGAGATGTTATGTGATGTTTGTTGATGAGATGTAATGTCATGTGATGTGTGTGATGATGTGTGATGTGATGTGATGATGTGTGAGGTGATTGTCCATGGTGACGGTGACGTCATTGATGATGTTCCAACTCACCGGAACGATAAGGAAAGATCTCGCTATCACCAAACGGCAGCCTCCTCTTCTGTACACTGCACCTGTAGATGTATGTTGAATTTTCCAAGAAAATCATTTTAGGGTTGAGCATCATCTCGAGGAAATCGGCGCTCTCCACCGCGGCTGGACCCATGAGATAATTTCGATTGACCTGTCTCAATTCAGTCCCAAATTTCAACTTGAAAAAGTGGGCAGAGTGAATGATGACCATAGAAGAGAAATAAAAATTCGACGGAAAATGTAGAGTGGCTCACTACAACGAGGTCGACATTGTGGCTGGTCAGATGTTCGTTGACATATTCCGCTCCCATTTCAACCCACGTTTCGATCATCTTCATCTTGTCATGATCTGCGATGATGTCATCCATCATCATCGTGATGTCATCATCACTCACTCGATAGAATTTCTGCGTAGCCCAAGAAAGAGAATCGTATGCCTTCGAGTGGTTTCTGTTTCGTCTCAGTTTCTCATCTTCTCATCATGACACGCCCTCTGTTCACACTGCTATGGACATGCACTCACTTGTTTCTGTTGGGGTACTTCTCTCAATAGATCGTAATAGATGTTCTCGTTTCGACTCATTCTACCGTCGCAAACTGCAGTCCAATTGTTCATCTACGCGAGTCAATTGAATTGATTTTTTTTTATTTTTCGATTTTCGTATGATATAGAATGAGTGTGAACGATTTCGACTCACCTTCTCGGAAGAATGACTGCTCGTGAGAGGATTGGATGAAGCGTTGAGTCCGTCGGAAGATTTCAGTGCCCTGTCTTCACTCGTGTTCGATTGGTTCAGGCTACTCGTCGATGACTTTAGAGGTGGTGGGGTCGTGGGTCGCTGTTGAATGCCGATCCTCCTGCCTCTATCGTCGAGAGGGTTGGCGTGGACGTGTGGCTCGTTGTAGATGGGACTCGTGCACAAGACATTGAAATCCTCCTCCGTCTTCTGTCTCTTCAGAGGTGACTCTTCACTCGACATACTTCTCTTCTTGATTTCTCCACCAGTTTTCCGCGAGTTTTCTGCAATAGGTACTAGCAGGGTGGACGATTTCACGGGAGGCTAACGTACGTCACCGTGCGTACGTTACGTACACCAATCACCTTGACGAAGACCGGTACATCTTCGACTGGATCCACTGGTTCTTCTTTCACCTTCACTTCCTCTTCCTTCTGTGATGATCCTCCCAAGAAGATATCGAACGCTTCACTCATCGCCTGCTCGATTTCTTCCTTGATGACAGACTCCTCGTGCGACGGACATACATCTCCAGTCGTCAATTGTGGAGAATGGGTGGGCATCGGTACTACGACGTCGTGCAACTTTTTGGACGTTGTGGGCTCTTCCGTCTTCACCTTCTTTCTCTGCCCGAAGATCTTCACCGGTGGTTTCTCTTCTGATTTCACCGTGACGAGTTTCTTCTCTGATTTGACGACGGGCTGTACGAATGGATCAGCTCTTCCATCGACACCATCACATGAAGTGGGTGAGACTCACTTTCGATTTCAAGATGTTCACGTTCTTGTTGGACGTCTGGCTCGATTTGATAGCCACGAGGGCTCGAATCTTCTCGACGAAGGTGAAGCCGATCTGTTCGTGATGAGAAGCGTCATTTGAGATGGAGATCACCTCCACAGTACCGCATGGCAACCAGACTAGATGGATCTGATCTCCGTGACAGATCTCGATCTTGTTTTTCTTCACCTCGATGGGGACTTGGATTTCAGTGTCAGAGATGGATGGTTGTCTTTCGACTCACCGACTGCACCTTTCTTCAATATGCGAGTTCCATTACTGCTGGAATCGATCAATAGGTGGGTGATGGATCCCTTTCCATCCTTTTTCATTTGTATCTTGCAGTGTTCTCGACTTATTTTCGTCTTGATTTTTTCAGGAACGCTATCCTACGTCTATGAATCAAATGTCTCATGGATGGTCACTCACAAATAGTCTTCTAAAGACAATCAACGTTTCATCTTCCTTTGTTAACGCTTCTGGTCTTATCTCTGTCGATGGAGTCAACCGATCGGTCCTCCAATGTTCATACACCTGTCAAATACTTCTTCTGAAGAGACGTCGGTAAGACCTCCAAACAGAATGTATTTCTGTCCATCATCTGTCGATGCCTCTGCAAGAGCGTGAATGATCACTCCCGCACGGTGATGTACCCTCCCAAAGTCACAACCGATTGTACCGTTGTAGACCACGAGATTTCTCTTTGGGATGGTCCCGAGGTCTGTGGGAAGGTCGAGTTCACGATATGATGCAGCAAGACATCAAGCAGTTCTACGAGAAAAGATTGGATGTCTTGATGGAGCACAAGACAGCGTTTGATTAGAAGATATCTTCGTCCTTTCTGCAGAATGAATCCACCGGCAGTACTGCGGCGGTAAGTTTGACACCCTCCCGACCCAATCGTTCTTCACGTGAACTACCGAGTAGGTTCAGCGTAAGCGCTGAACTTCTCGATCTGTTCATTTTCTTCTCAAACAGCAAAGATCAAACCTGCTCTTCAGTCATGAGGTCCTTCCTTCTCTTCCTGTGCGTCTCTCTCTTCGGCTCAGCCCTGGCTTACTCTCGATGCCAAGTCAACAGTGCCTGCTGCTTCTGCTCCACCTCCACCTGCAATCGATTCACATCGAACCCAGCCTATGGGCTCTGTGACGATGGAACTTCTTGCGGGACCTGCTCTTCATCCACGACCTCTTCATCTGGAACATCATCGTCTGGGACATCGGCGTCTGGAACATCTTCATCTGGAGCATCTTCATCTGGAACATCTTCATCTGGAACATCTTCATCTGGAACGTCCAACGGTCAGTATGCTAGTCTATCCGGGAAATACACCGTGACGAACCCGGGCACTTGTCAATGGTCTAAGTCTTACACTGTGACCCCGACTGGTACCAACACCTACTATATCATCCCTTCAGATACCACAACATTCACCACTGCAACGATCCAGCAGTACAGCGATTACAGCTTCTCGATCTCCAGCAATTTGCAGATCACATGCCAAGGAACGAAGCCCAACGCCCACAACATCAATCTCGTATGCTCCAACGGATGCTACGCTGTCTTAACTGGAGGAAGTGGAATGGTAATGGCCAACATCTTTCTCATCGTGGCTGCCGTGTCAGCCCTTTTGGTCTTGTAAGAAGTCCTTCAATACACATCTTGAAAATGTCACGAAATGATATCTCACTGTCTCTCCTCTTGACGAAAGAGCAGTCTCTCCACGATGACTCGAGTCGAACGAGATGTGACACGGTCGATTTTATTTCATTTTATTTCTCTCTTTTGTTCTTTTGGGATGGCAATTCACGCGATTCATTGTTCATTCGACTATTTCATCACCAGCTCTTCGACGCTATATCTATCTCTATCGCTTCCAATGGCTCCACCGTCTGCACCTTGGAGTAGACGTACCCTTAGATGGGCACCGTCTCCACTCTGTGGTTCTCTGTGGGCTAAGCCTGACACGAATGTGAGGTCACACGCAGTGAAAGAGGGTAACACAGCAGACCACCGGCTTCTCGTCCACGAGTAAGGAGACAAAAGAGGAAGGTGCAAAATATTTCCGCCTGCCGCCAAATCGAGACGAACAGAGTACCCCGATGACAACGGAGACGAGCCTTTGTACCAAAGTAGGCCCGGCTCCTCTTTGTTCCTCTCGATTTGAGACGGCTCGGGGCACATGCAAGAACGACAGACATCAGATCTTTGAGGAGCACGATGGATGGGCTGTCGGCTGAAAGACCACTTGATCGCCCTCACACGGAAGAGGTGATTTGATGCATCGGTAGATGTAACAGATACCTACGCTCGCGATGGACGTGAGATCTTTAGATGAAACGGATATGAAGATGGGATCTCTTCATTTTATTTCGTAAAGAAGTGGTTCATGGTGTTCCACATGGGTTTGTGCAATTTACTCTTGGGATAGACAAAGTCGCCAGTCCACATTCCAACACCTCTCATTCCCAATCTCTTCGCCCATTTAACTTTAATCAGCAGAGATTGAGGGTCATCATACCAGACCTGTGACGAGGTGAGATGAGAGGGACATCATAGACAATCATGTCCGCGTCACCTGATGGATCTTTCCATCATCTGCATTGACATAATTCCACCAAGGAGCTTCTAATGAAGCATCCCATCTGCGACCAGTCGTTGATGTCCTCTACATCCGTGTCAACATCACATCTCCATCTTTTTCATCTCACTCTGATCTCCTCCAACAGACTGAAATCACGTTCGTGTCCTGCCGCGTCCGAACATGCGACACCTCTAAATGGCACCTGTCTCTCTTCACCTCCCACACGATTTGAATTCACCTCACCTTCTTAATCTTACAGACAGTCGTGGTCGTGTTCGTCTCATCTTCGCATGGATAGTCGTAGCCATACCAAGGTAAACCGAGGACCAACAGGTTCGGATCGATTCCCATCTCTAAGAACTTCTCGACTCCCTGTCTCGCGAGACGAGATGGAGTGTTGGCCGATGCAATGCAGGGGCCGGTGATCTGACTCCGCATGTCGTATGACATGACGAAGAGAAAATCGGTGGCGGCGGCTAGACCGACGTAGTCGTAACATCTCTTGTCGATGCAGTCGGGAGACCAGGCGACATCGAAGGTGACCTGGGTATGTGAGATGGATGTATGAGATGATGGATGGCGGACCTGATAATAAGGAGAGATGTCTTTCAGACCGTCTCTGAGGCTGGATACGAGGAGTGTGAGGAGTTGTGCGTCCTTTTGGGTGTTAGATGATAGAAATGTGAAATTATGGAGATCACCTCCGCAGCTAATTCGTCTTCGGTGTCCACGTTGATACCGTCGTAACCTTTCTCGACGACCTTCGCACGAACCTTCAGAGGAAATCATCATGGTACACGTCATCACCTTTTGGATCTGAGAGTCCACCCATTCAGCTCTGAGAGTGTCGTTGTTCAATTTGTCGAGGGGGAAGTGATCGGCGCCTGTTAGAATTCAGGTCATTTTCATTCTGACGACGTTTGTATCACCTGTGACGATCCTGACGTTATGCTTGTGAGCGTGACAATAGATCTCGGGATACAACAGAGTGTCGTTCGCGAATAGAGCTACGGTCGTGACCTTGTCTGGTCATTTGGAGTTTGATGATTATGTGTCTCTCACCGTATTCCAATCGTAATCTTTCCAGCGGTTTTGTTGATTGTCTACCAGGAAGACATAGAACTCGGGACGATCAGCTACCTCTAACACGCCACAGAGTGATTGATCCTCGCAAGGGCACTCGATAGCACAGCATATACCGACGATGGACAGTATAGAAAGCGTGAGATGATGCCACCTCATGATGTTTACGTGTGTCTGGTTTGTGTGCGTTTGTCTTCGGAGACAAAATGTGCCGGTAATTACAATAAACTCACAAATTATACGAGGAAATTTATTCTTACACATTGACTGGGACCACAGCGATAGACCCACGGAGCTCTCTCCCACCTTTCGTTCATTGTCTACTCAGAGTTGTGCCTGTGGTGCGATATGTCTATTTATACGATCGTTGTGTTTTTTTTCCTTGAATTAATTGACCCAACAGCACCCGCGACGAACATTGGTGAGCGACAGGATCCATGTTAGAGAAGTTCCGTGTCATCATCAGTGACGTTACCCTCACCGGATTAACGAAGAGGTGATACGATCGATGATGCTCTTAACTTTCACGCGATGGATGTTCTGAGCGTCATCCAGCCACGGAGATGCCTATCTGAGCTTCAATTTCGATTACTTCAAACACTTTCGAACATCAACAAAGAAACCGACATCGGGTGTGATATCGTTGGCGAAATCGACGCCCACTGCATCCAATCTGACAATCTGGTAGATCAGAGTCCTCTCGACTTCGATTTCTCCATCTTATTCTTCTACGAAACCAGATACAAACATGTGTTATACGCAAAGCAATTGACGATCAAACTCGAACACAGGCCCATTTTCGGCGCCACAGTTGTTCTCGGTGGGGCTTCATCATCCGCATCTGCAAACGGATTATTGAGGATCAATGCTGAAGGAAAAAGGTACGGCACAGATCGATTTACATACGCTGGCCACGGGGCCAGTCCATCACGATCTCATCTTGGTCAGCACGAAGGTGAGAAGATGGAATCACGTCTCAACCAACTGATACGATGCAGGGCAACGATCTCCGATTCAAATGTAACATCTTCATGGAGCACATATCGGACATCAGCTTCCGTTGCCATCACATGCAATTAGAATACGATAGAAATGCACCCAGTGAAATCGATCTGGGAGCCATTCAACCCTTCTTCATCATCAAGACGTCTGTCAAGTGAGCCGTCACCTTCTCTCCCATCGCGATCCGACGTTCACATCTTCATCATCCTATAGACACCTTCTCATCTTGTATCTACAGTCTGGCCAAACAGACGAAAAAAGGAATAAAAACGATTGTTTCGAAACAGCCGTTGAAGGCGGTGTGGGACGAGGTGGGTCCATCTAGAACGAGCCCGTGGTGACTGTTTGTAGGTACCCACGTACCACTTTGAAGCGGGTCTGACGGATCTATTGAATGCGGGGATGACCTTCAAGCTCATCGATAATGCACAGCAGGTCTCACCATCATCACCTCCAGACATCATCATCCATCACATCTCCGTTCAAGACATAGACCTCATCAACTTCTTCTGTCATCGTCGAATCATCGACACAGTCATGTCTTCATCGCTGATCGGAGTAGGTGCGTGCGGGGAGAGGTAAAGTATTGGCCGTGGGTATTCTTCCCCTCTTGAAGGACTTCACCATGTCACAAGTGGCCATTTCTTTTCTCATTCCCCTCTGTGACCCTCAAAATCAAGCGGTCGTCGGTCAAGTGAGTCATCCTTCCATCGTCACACCTTCACATCACCACACCGTCAACACATCACCACACCGTCAACACATCACCACACCGTCAACACATCATCACATCTTCACTTCACATCATATCATCATCTCAACATCTCAACATCATCATCTCACATGTTCGCATCATCCGATCGATCGCATGATCTCATTCCACATTCAGGCTTCCGGGGTCTTTTCCTTCGGAAGTCTTCCAATGTACGCTCAACTCGTCGGAGGAACCCACCTCGAGACCGGTGTCGTAGAGGGTAGACCTCTCATCGACGGCGTGCCACTTCCCATGTGTCAGATGACGAGGTGAACGCGAGATCATCCTCTCATCCAATCGATCGCATGATGCGTCTCATCGTCTCGACCGCTGATCTGCACTGTAGGTTTAACCCGAGGCCGACATCATTGGGAGATGAATCAGATTCCGCCTTACCTCCTGGCTGGGAGAGCCGAACGGATAATTTTGGAAGAACGTATTACATCGATCACAACACGGTGAGTCAATCATCATCACACGAACACACATCGCGATGAGAAGATGAAAGTTTTCGGGCTCACTTTACGCAGGAGAAGACCCAATGGACTCATCCTCTCTCGAAAGACACGAAGGAGAAGAAGTCCGATAAACTGAAACAAAAGAAGGACGCCCTCAAGGACAGGTATTCCACCGCATCACGATCATCAGCTGACACAAAGTCAGGTATAGAAGGTCCGTCAACGGTTTGACTCCCGTCGGTAGTGCTTCCCCCAGCCCATCTCCTCCACAGATTAGAAAATCGCGTCATCAGGTAAGACGAGATGATAAAGTGAAGAGAACCACGTTCTAAAAGAAGAAGGAACCCCCCACACCGGTGGCCACCCGTTTTGGGGACGGTGAAAGAGGCAGTTCGAGGGTGTAGGGATGCCATAAAGTTTTTACGATGTAACTTGTTAACGTGGTGCGTATGCCATAGATAGCGTGTGTTGCCGGCAGATAATTTAAATCGGACGTTTCTTAGATACCCCCATCATCGAGGAACGACATCATCTTCTGAAGAGAGACGATGGAGGACCCGTTAGGACTGAAAGAAGGGATTCTCGAGAGTAGTTCTTCTAAACCGACACCTTCGGCTCCCTCTGTGCAGGTGGACGATGGAAGAGCATCGCCGTTATTGTGAGTTTTGACCATCATGCCTGTCTACTCGATTAATGGTTCGATCAGAGAAGGAGGTCTTTTGGATGATGGAATCACGAAGAGAAAGCGCATCCGAACGACGACAGTAACACAAGCTTGCAACAATTGCAGAGAGAAACATCTCAAATGCGATGGGGTCTTTCCAATCTGCACGAGATGCCAGGTTCGTAAAAACAATGATACGATAGAGCATCTTTCAGATTGCTAACACAAGAAAGACGAAAAATGTAACCTCTCCTTGTCACTATAAAGCCACTCGTTTGAAGAGAGGTCCCGTTCCAGGTGGATTATCAATGAATGGAAATGGATCTCATTCTTCTTCGCAGGTGTCAAGGCAAAGCCAAAGGATGAGAGCGGGGGCTCTACATCCTCCGAGCCCAGACACCAAGTGAGTCTCGAATCGTATAATCCATCCATTCATCCTGCACACAGGTCCGAGTGTCTCCCATCTTTGAACAGATTGATACGACGAGTCGTTTCGAGTCCATGTCTCTCGCCGTCGCTGCATCTGAATATCTCGAGTTCTATGGAGGATACATCTCACCTCTCACGGGCATCCGACCCATGAGTATCAGCGTCATCCACGATAACCTCTCCTTCAACATAAACGGCACTGTCAAGTGAGATGATCTCTTACGCCTCGATCATTCGACTCAATCATCACGACAGGATCAGAGATCTCACCGATCGAAGAGTGGCTCTACAGTGTCTAGCCGTTCTCGCTCACGGCTCTCTCATGATCGGGAGACGAGAACACTGTGACATCTTTATGGGTGTAGCGAGGAAGCATCTATCCGATATCACCTTCTCTATTTCACTTCTGAGCGCAGGTAAGTCATTCATCACTATTCGTCATCACTTCGAGACACACATGCATCACATCATCATCAAACACATCAACATCATCCAACACTCATCATCATCTTCATGTAAAGATGACACGACATCAGCAACTCATCACGTCATCGGCTGGTGTTTCTTCGCCCTGGCCAACATCAACCGGGCCACGAGTTACAATCACATCACCATGCAGATCATCCACGGACTGTCTCAGAACAAAGTCTATCTCCAATTGAGTCAAGAAGAGAGAGGACAACTGCAAGTCCTTCACGCTTCGGCTCTACTTCATTCAACCGAATTCACATCGAGTAAGATGGAACAATTGACCATCTACAACCGGGTCATCGAGAGCCTCGAAGGTGAAGCGCCTCATACGAATTTCAAATCTCCCGCCGAAATTACATTTCCCGCCAAATCGATCATTTCCCGCCAAATCTATCATTTCCCGCCAAATCGATCATTTCCCCCCAAAATTCGCTGAACGTGAGATAGATCCAACTCATCAGAGTAACGATTTCTTTGGCATGTGCTCTGCCTTCTTACGAATATTGTCCATTGTAGATCGAGTCTGGACGGAGGTCACGTGTCACGTTCGCACTGGTAAAGACATCAACGAATACATGAAGCTCCTGCAAGACGCAGAAGCTCTCATTCCCGCCAACATCAACAATCTACTGAGGTGACGCGTTGTAGATCGACATTATCCTGACGTCTTATCATTAGAAAGGACGTACAAGGTTTACTTACGGCCTGCTGCGGTGGCGTCCTACATTCTATGAGCCTCCACGAATTATCGCGAAAATGTGCCAACGAGGTATCTACAATGTTGTAGATGGATGACCCCTGACCCCTGCAGGTCTTAGAGACGCTGGACGACATCGCCTTCTTCTACTCCCCCATCGTCATGCTGTCTCTCACCATGGTGGCTCAAGTCCACTTCTACGAGAACGACATGGACAGAGTCCAACAGGTTCGTCCGTCTACAACGAGAAAATCAACTGACCTCATCAGAGCGCCCTCATCTTCCGGCAGATTGCCAAACACTATCCAATCGCTCATCTCGTCTACGGGGACATGTTCGAGCCCCTCTTGTGTCTACCGGACACGACCGAGAGACCTCCGTCATCAGAGATGAAGAAGAGGATGGAGCTCTATCCTCAAGCGCCGGAAGACATGACCACACCCGCTGCATCTCTTGCGATCCACCCTTCGAGTTACAATCCCATACAGCAGGGTGAAGTTTTGGCGGGAAACTTTTCGCCGGGTCACAGACCTCCACCACCGTTTATGGGGGGATATCAACCGTCGAGCTATCCTCTTACCTTTACGCACGAGTCTTCTCTACCTTTTCAAGGGCAGCCGTCTATGTCGATGTATGCCAGCGCGAGTCTCCTCAGTAATTTGGCCGCACCGAATCAACCGTCGTCGATGTACTTTGCCGATTGAATGAGTTCTTATAAATAGTGGAGGGATGTGTCTTCTATCCAAGGACAATTGTAAGCCAGACCCATCGTATGTATCTTTTATGTGTGTCGTTTGCATGCGTTTTACAATTGCATCGATATTCCTCTGATGGTTCATCCTCTGATGATTCTTCAACCATTGGCCTCAAGCGAGTATAATGCACCATGAACAAAATCGATTGCAATGACAATAACGAGATCTGTACCAACTCCTTGACTGATGTTCTGCGGATATTTGAGACTGTACGCTCCCGCCAGATACACTAATAGATTGAATGATGCTGATGGACTATGACAATGATGATGATGTGCTTGGGATGTGACGTTGAATGACACAATAATCATGTGATGTCGTGAGTGGGGGTGAGGTAAAGTGAAACTCACCCGACAGGTCGACGGCGTACTGTATTGGTCTTCGAAAAAGTGTCCCAGCTTATAGACTGAATGGATGACACGTAGAGAAGAATGAGTGGCAGCCAGCATGAAACAAGGGGAGAAGAGCTGAATCCCCCGTGAAGAACAACAGAAAACATTTCAATAAGATTGTGTACAACATGAGGAGCATTATAAATGTCTAACAAACCCCCCCCCCCGATGGATATCCTACAACGAAGTTGGTCCATCTGTATCCATGTGTTTACACATGGATAAATCTCTTAAGCCATGATCACACTCGATCGATCTATCTTTGGCGTGGGGGGGGGGTGGAAGTTAGGAGAGGTGGTGTGATCTTTATCGGCATATTATTATGAGTTTAACGACTTTAGGTGGGTCTCCGGTCTATCGCAACTATATCTCTTTTCATATGGTTGCAGATTTATTCAAGTAGTGTCTTTCCCTTTTTGCATATCAAGTTTGTGAGACTTGGTCACCTCCCAGGAACTATGGACGTCATTTTTACGGTAGCATCTGATCTTCAAGACTCTATTTTTTGTGTCCTCCACCTTCTTGTGGACTTAAGTTCTTTCACGATGACGGGTGGCATGTATTGCTATATGGACTTGATGGCTGTGGGTGACATCTGAGCTGACACTTCCGATCAGTCGATCATCTCTTCTTCAGATTCCATCTCCACTTATTTGTCATCTTCAGCCTCCCTTAATCATTTCTCTCCCGATTCTCCTCTTCTAATTCTTCTCTTCTTCTCTAAAACGAAAACGTCGAAAATCTTCACCTCCTCCGTGTAGTCATCGTCTTCGTCTTTGTGAGTGATCTCGATGTATGTGAGATCCAACATCTGTCTCCACTTGCTGACGACTCTGGTGAGGGGGCGTGCCGGTATCGATGGAGTCAGTCATGGTACTGACCAAATGTGGTTGAGGAGATCTCGCGGAGATTTCGAATAACGCTGTAGAAATTTCCCGGTGCGCAATTCACCGAACGAATCTGAAGAAGAAAACTCGTCTACAATCATCACAACGAGGGAGATGCAAGCGCATCGATGTGATCAATGCCACAAAAGAAAGTCAGGGTCGTCTGTCTGAAACGTTCTAAGGGCGTTATAATTCAGGATTGCGACGTTTACATCGGAAGACAATGTTACATGGGGGGATGGAAGTTGAAAAAGAGTAAATGGCACAACCCATTCTCAGTAAAAGAATGTGGTTCTGCAAAGGTTGCTATCGAGCGATTCAGGAATTACATTTACTCACAACCACAACTGATGGAATCGATTGGGGAATTGAAAGGGATGACACTCGGATGCTGGTGCAAGCCTGGACCTTGCCACGGAGATGTATTGGTAGAACTGGTCAATAAAATGGAAGAATGAGGAGCCTGCGAATGGAAGTCGTGATCATCAACAGGACAGACAATCTTATCTCATGTCGGTCCTGTGATGTTATACCACCCACGTTGATGGGCGGGTTGAAGAGGAGGATGGAGCTCTATCCTCATGCGCCGGAAGACATGGCCACACCCGCTGCATCTCTTCCCATCCACCCTTCGAGTTACTGGAATGAGAATGCAATTAAAACATATGATTATTACATTTATAGTTTTATCTCCACAGACTATTCCCCTTTTTTTCTCGGAAATCCTTCTGCCTTTTCATCTGTACACGGTAGTTAACGTGAGATTGGTACGTTAACAGAACTCCGGCGTTTTTGTCATTACCTTCCATCAGACACACGAGAGACAACCTCATGGAAGCCTTCAAGTATATCTACGATTCCGGACTGTCTCTCTTCTCGGTTGTGAAGGAGACTATCACCCAGAGGTTGAGCTACGTCCATCAGAAACAGGTAATGACAACTTCCAGGAGAACCGACGAGCGCAGAGACCCCGCACTGAGTCTCGTTGAAGGAGTTCTCAACTTGCAGGCTGAGAGCGACGAGCTCGTGAGACCACCTCCACGAGATCGCCGTCTCACCTTCATCCAGAAGAGGGAACACATGAGAGTCGACCATCAGCTACACCGCGCTCAGATGGAAGTCAAGCGCTTGACTCGCAAGGTTGTATTGCATGGAGGAAGAGTTGGAACTGATCGGTCCGATTAGAAGGAACACCTGCACAACAAGATAGTTCAGAATGCCAAAGAGGCGGCCATGCAGAGACAGGCCCTGGACAGATCTCTCGCGGTGAGACAACATCACCCCAATTCTAATCCTTCAGCCAGCTGTAATGGCCAGAGGATGAGAAGCGGGCTCTCCATCTCAACGCCTCCTTCTGGATAAGAGAATGCAACTGAATACATCACACGAAATATCTTCTCTTCTTCTTCTTTCTTGTCTCACGTGATCAAATGGACCTTTTCGTATGGAGGAAATGTCACCGTCCCATTCGTTCAGATGATGGCCGAAAGATTGACTCGATGAAGCTTCAACTATTATACGGCGGGTCGACTCTGTCAGATATCCCATCATCGACCAACAAATGGACATGTTCCATCGTCACACAAACTCCATCTCTCAGAGGAAAACTCTTGACAAGCCACCGAACGATTTATCTCTGACGATTGAGAGTCCTCTTGACCCAGTGATAGCCGGTGTTGATGATGGAAGGACAATACGGTCCGTCGATGATGGAGTCCAACTTGGTAAAGAAGTTTTCCAGAACCATCCTCGTGTTGTGGTTATACGTGTATCTCAGGTTCAAGAACCAGTAGTAGGCCAGGGGCAGCATGATGCCTCCACCGCTGGTAGACGTGAGAAATATCGTCATCTACAACGTTGTAGATGGACTCACAAGAGGCAAGAGACGAAGGCCAATATTCCACTGTACAATTCCACGGTGGCAGCTTGCATGAGGATGGCAGGTTGACTCTGCACGACCTGAGTCAAGGTAGGCTGCACCTTCGATCTACAACGCGTCAGATGTTTTTCCCGCCAAATTTCTCACCGGTACAAGTCCATGTACTTGGCCGGAATCGTTACAGATGGACTGATGATGAAGTTTGACAAGTGCAAGACTGAATAGAGGACGAGCGGTATGAGTGTGTCGAAAGAAGGACGAGCGAAACACAGAGCGGCATAGAGGACAAAGTAATGAAGGTTGTCGTTCATCAGAACTCTGGCCAAGAGCTCGCGGTTGAACTGTCGAGTGCTCTGCGAAGAGGTTCATTTTGTGATGAGATGGATGATGGTACCCCAAAGGCGGAATAGAGGTTGAGTCCGTATGAGATGAGAGCGGCGTAGAGGGCACGATAGTAATGGCCGGAGGAGCCGAAGGTGACGGCGTACAGGAGGCAACTGAGGATGATGAAGGTCTGATGTTCTTCGTCAATCGTTTCGCTTCACGAGAAAATGTCGAATGATGTGATATCATCACCTGAGCGAACAGTCAAGCGCCCACGAAGCGTGGTGTGGTTTGAGGCTCTTGAGAGTAACTCGGTTGAGAAGATGATCGAGGGGCAGTAGAGGGTGGTGCGCGATATGTCTGCTGAGGTGGCACTTCCGGCGCTGCATTATGATCAATTTGATCGTCACGTTCGTCAACACGATGGGATTACCTTCTTCACGGATGGGTTTCGAAGGATCAAAGGTGGAATCGACATTCTTCTTGTAAAACTGTTTGGACGTTGGAAAATGCAAAGGAACCAATAGTTGATCTCACTCGATATTTCATGCGTTCTAACGCATCCTTCTCAGACAGACCCGTGGGAAACTCTAACACTCCATTTTCGATCTGTCTCTTGACCTCAGCCCAACGTGGGTCGCTCTCGAAGTCATAAGCGTTAAATTCTGCCCAAACTTTGGCTGAGCTCATGATGTATGATGATCACGTCGTGGAAATGTTGTGAAAAAAAACAAACACAAAATCTTTTTATTCTTTGCATTCTCTGAAACTCATGCCTCTGTCACACCTGCATGACCCTCTTCTTCTTCTCCCTCTTCTCCTTCCTCCTCTCCCTCTCCTTCTTCTTCTCCTTCACTGTCGCTGTCACTACCGAGGCTGGCGAGAGCTTTCGTCTCTTCTTCGGTGAGCTCTGTGACGTACTCCATGATGATGCGGATACCTCCGACAGAAGCGGGGATCTCTGGTCTACGTTTGAAAGATGGTGTGGCCATCACGACGAAGATGTAGTTCTCGGTGCTGGATCCCATCATGGAGAACTTTTCGATGGCAACAGTCTTGACACCTTCCATGGCTTGGATATTCAATAGGATTGGGTCTTCGGCCAGCATTTTACGTGGATCGAGTGCCATTGTGATGATAGTGGTGACAGATGTATGGCTCTATCTCTCTATATGATATCAACACCATTTGAAATGGCTTCGAATCTCACCTTTATCCCTCGATCGATATCAGATACAAGGAAAACTGAGAATCATGGTGTGTGATGTGTCCCTTGTAGACGAGAGTATATTTTCCCGCCTTCAATTCTTCGAAGAGGACTTTAAATCTGCGACGTGTGTCCATCTATTCCCACAGCATCATCGACACACATCAACCTAAGAGTCATCCTTCATCTAAAACACAAGCATGCCTGCAGCGAAGAAGTTACCCAACGCAGTCCATTGGGCCTGGCGAGGCGATAAGTCAGACTGGATCTTTTACGATGCAGACACCGCCGCCGTGTTCGAGGCCGCATACGATAGTGGAAAGAAGAAGGTGATCCACACGATCGACCTCTATTCGAGTCTCGCATCCACGATGTGACGTCTCCATCGGAGTGAAAATGACCGATGTGCAGGTCAAAGTCGATTCTGAGCGCTACATCGATCTATCTCTGAATCACAAAGAGGTCCTCGAGAACTTCAACAAAGGAGTGAGTTGCATTCATCTTCCATCTCTTCTCCAGGAGTTGACCATCTCAGTCTCTGGACTGTGAAGATGAAGTGATCGCCGTTCAACGGAGGAACGACGACCCCAATAAGAGGAGAGCCATCCGCAGAGTCGTCCCCACAACCTTTGAGAATGGTGATGTCATCACCATCTCATCTCATCCTCCATCAATGCACATTCGACCGACATCATCCACAGAGAAGTTCTTACTACTTGGTTCCTTCACTGCCAGCCGAAAGAAGAACATATCGGAGACCATCGAGCTGTATGGAGGTCTCACCAGCAGCAATTGGAGTAAAGCCATCACCAAAGTCCTCATCCCCGATGCAGACCTGCAGAAGCCAGAATATTTGGACGCTCTTCAGAAGGCTTATGAGGCCGATGTGAGACCCTCGATCGTGTTGATGATCGTGGTGACGATGATGACAGGTCGTCATACTGGACTTGTCTTGGTTAGAGGACAAATTGGTGAAAGTTGCAACTTTCAAGGACAAAGCGTTGAAGAAAAATCAATTGAACAACAACCGAGCAGAACTGCAATTCCTCAGCAAAAAGAGACCGGCCGATGATGACACGGATGAGGATGAGGTGATCACTTGTCATGATGATGAACTTTTCATCATCATGATGGAGAGAGCTCATGCATTTAGCCTCCCAGAAAGAAGAAGAAGGACGACAAGAAAGAGGAAGAGAAGACGAAAGAAGAAGAAAAAAAGAAAGAGGAGGAAAAGAAGAAGAAGGAAGAGGAAAAGAAGAAAGAGGAGGAAAAGAAGAAAGAGGAGGAAAAAAAGAAAGAGGAGGAAAAAAAGAAGAAAGAGGAGGAGAAGAAGAAGGAAGAAGAGAAGAAGAAAGAAGAGAAGAAGGACGAGAATCAGAAATACGAAGGAAAATGTCTCACCATACCTATCTTGGACTCTGGAGGTGGAAGAGTGTTCTGTGCATTGAATCGTCTCAGACATCACAGACGCACCATCGCTATTGGCCGATACTGAGTGGACTGGTAACTGTACAATGGAATCTGATGGATCGACCTACCCTCTGGTACTGAAGGTATGACATCTCACGAGACGTCTTCGATTGTCCGTCTACAACCGGTCAGTTTTGATTCGCATTCGCAGATCACAGAGAGAAAGGGCAACACGTTCCAGGGCGAGATGTTGTGGCCGACTCTGGACTCTGCGAGGACCAAATTGAAGGGAGAGATACAAGGAAACAAGTTTGTCTTTGAAGAATACGAGGCCATCACGGGTGCCGATCAGGTGAGATAGACTCTCATGAGCGATGAGATTTGGTCATCGTCATGATCGTCATGAGTGATGAGATTCGGTCATCGTCATGAGCATCATGAGGGCTGACGGATGGAACAGGTTCAGATTCCTATGAAGTACAAGGCCACACTGGAGAATGGTAACACTCTCGTGGGACAGTCTGAACCGGAAGAACAAGACGACGCCAGCACTTTCGAGGTCAAGAAGAATCCAGCGAAGCCCTCTCGAGGTCATCACGTCATCTCTTCACATCATCATCATCGATCGAGTCACATCGACATCATCATCGTCTATATCCATCCGCTGATGGTGATCTCACATCCCTCCAGATTTCGAGCACATTAAGCCGGGCAACACGTTCGAGTGCACCTTCTACGTCCCACACAAATTCGAAATCGAAATCACGAGCAAGAAGCTTCTCCAATTCGAAGGTCTGGCGCGCTTCCCCGACGGCAGCACGAAGAAATTGCGCGGGAACATCGACGGCACCGGCATCGAATGGGACCAAGAGGGGACAGTGTGAGGGGAGGAGGCGGGTTGTAGACTGACGGATTTGGGACAGGTACCAGGGGGTGACCAGTGGAGGGAAGCGTGCGGGAGGGAAGGAGGTCGGCAGCAGTACTCTCTTCGATTTGAATCTGAGGCCTTCGCAATAAAGAAGCTCTCTCGCCAGGAAATGAATTTAAAATGGTCTTTTCGAGGATATCGCACGTCTCGTTCGTCCATCGTGTGATGAGACAGATTGTACACATATTAATTGTCTATTTTTCATTTCATTTCGTGATCTCTTATCTCAACACGAAAGAAGAGCACTTCAGGATGGTCTAACCAGCAATCTTCGAACCTGAAGGTACTGAAATATTCCGCAGGGTGGAGAGGCACACATAGACATGATGACGAGGGATCATCACGTTCGCGAGAAAGAAGACATTTAAATAATTGATCTTTATATTTCTCTGTGGGACCGAGCGGCGAGAAGAGGTACTTGGGCAGCTTTCGGTGATGTCAAGACGGGTGACTCCATCTTCTTCTCCTCTCTCATTCTTCTCTTCTTCGTGGGTGTATCTGGCTGCAGAAGGGCTTGGCTGCTGTTGGACCTCTGTCTTCTGGGAGAGAACATGATGGGACTGCCCCTCTTACGGATCATCTCCACAAACTTTTGATATTCGAAGAGCTCCCTCTCTTTCGGTATGGACAGTTGTGGGACGGGGGACTCATAGAAGGGGACGAGGCATGCGCGTGTGACGACGTGGAGGAGATTCGCGATGGACAGATCGGTGTTGAGGCATCTCTGAAGATCGAAGAGGGCCTTCTCATTGGGTGTGCGAGGTCCGTGTCCAACGGCATGCTTCCAGAGGTGGCCAGATCGTTCACCGTACGTGAATGATATGTCGAAGAACTCGTCTTCTTCTAAGAAGTGGTTCCTGATGTCCACAGAGTGCTTGAATGAGAGGCGAATGGGTAGATTGGGATCGGTGGTGTCGACTTCGATGAGACTCCAATTGATCCAAGTGGCGCCAGACTTATCACTTCCCTCCCATACGTCCTATAGAGGCTCAGCAGCCATTCCATTCGTTCTCAGAATTATGATACCAGTCGATCATGATTTACCTTTTGGGTCTTAGAGGCGATGAGTTTCATGCGTTGGAGAAGCTTCTGAGTCTCCGGCTCTTCGTTTTCTTTGGCATTTTGAATGGCCAATGTTCCTAATCTGACTGGCAGGTCCTGGCGGAGATGTTCTATCAGCTCTCTAAACTTCTCTCCCTCTTCAACTGTATGAAGTGATTGCAAGATTTGTTCGGGGTCGGTTTTCAGTATGATGCTCATCAGATCATTGCGCTCTCCTTCTGTCTCCTCGATTGTAGCTGAGCTCATGTCTTTGGTTTGGTACGTCGTAATGTCGTGCGTGATGCTGGATGTCGTGATTGTGACCTGCCTTGTGTCATGAGCGGGCCGAAATTTACGTGAGAATTGTGACAGATGCCTTTATTTGTAGAACCATCTGTGATAGACATGTCTTTATCCATTTTGATCAAATCAACGAATCTACCGGCGATGGTGAGCTACCCTCTCTCCTCCTGTTCCTCTCAACAAGTCGAGCTGCATGCGATGTTGCGCAACTCATCTCGGCAAAAAAAATATATAGATGCGATCGATCCATCCTCTATATTCACTAGTCATTCCTCCTGCTCCTGATCCTTCTCGTCCCTCTCTTTCGCGTCCGATCGTCATGTCATCAACATCGTGTCGCTCGTCTGCACATCAACTTTCATCGTAGACATAAGAGAGGACGGTTGACCCGACATAATCTCTCGCATCCTTCCCGTAATCATCTCTGACGTCCCTCTTTGCTCCTCTCGCCGCCAAGTAAGATGCTTTCATGTACGGTGGACTGGATGATGTCACCACCTGCATCATCGTGTCACCATCTCGATCATCGCGATCATCGCACGATCACTCACTTGGTTCTTTCCGTTCTCTGCGTCGAGGCCAGTCATCAGCTCGTCGTGTTTCAGCACCCCCGAACCCATCAGCAGGACCCACAGGAAGGGCGTTCTGCCCTTAAAATCCCTCGCTTCGATGTCTGCACCGTGGTAGAGGAGGAGGGGTAACAGAGAGGGGTCGCCCCACAGGCAAGCGTAATGAAGCGGTGACGCTCCGTGGAGGTTCCCACCGTGTCTCTTTTCTAGGAATTGGGGGTAGGTGAGCAGACGGATGAGAGAAGATTCTGGGGCGTCCTGTGGAGAGTGAGTGGACGTTAAGATATTGCGAGTGGAGAGAATAGATGATGTGATGATGATGTGATGATGTGTGATGATGATGTGATGATGATGTGATGATGCTTCATTAGGCATCGTGATGAAGCTCACCTTTCGAATGAGGAGATGAAGTGGTGATTCTCCTTGTGGTCCAGTTTGAAGACATTCCTCCGGTCTGCTTCTCATCATGACATCACACATCCCAATCTTCTCTTCCTATTCGATGTCACTCTCTTCTCTACAGAAAGAACGCGATGATGATGATGATGATGACAATGTCGCACCTGCAGAGCAAAAGTGAAAGGAGAATGTTCTGACCAATCTGGGTCTACTGCTTCCATACACTGTTCGTAAGAGAGGTTGACACTATGGTGTCGCAATAATACAGACATCACGTCGAGATGATTGCCTCCGATCGATCAGATGCAGATGAAGATGTTGACGATGATCACCTTCTACGGCTAACATGGGGCAAGTCATTCCTTTGTAATCTTTCATCATCAATATATCCAATGGATAACTACCTAGATCAGTCTGTGCATATGATGTGACGACGTGGACATGCAGACGATGTCACAGTGCCTCACTTTGCCAACACGCTGCTCTTCTTGTCCAATCTTTCCAATAGAAACGATAAGGTCTTATGGCAGTTCCTCTCTGTTGCAAGATGAAAGATGCTGCTCTGGATGATGGGGCCATTGTATCCCTTGTTCTTATTGTTTGGCCATATACCCAGGAGGTTCCCTGCAGCGCCGAATCTAGACATCCTCGACTTCCTCTTGATGCAGATGGGGCACTTTTCGCAATCCATACAACTTTGTCTCCATCTGTCATATTGAATGAGACACGAACCAGAGAACGGTACAAACATGGTCGTTTCCTCTTGAAATTGAGAGGCAGTTGTTGGTGATGGGAGGACGATCGACTTTGATTCCAATAGTTGGAAGAAGATGAATGTCCCTTGATGATTCTTGCTCTCGATGCACTCGACAAGATTCTGAATCGCGTGTTGTTCTGCACCCGCCAAGTGATGCGTGAGATCGTCTGTATCGTGATCAGATTAGAGAATCGACAAAACATTCACAAGAGTGACGCTTCAATTTTGTGTCCTGGGTGATAGGTAACAGAGAGGGCGCACTCGTCTCTTCAGTTGAAGATGCTCCTATTCCACTGTCACGCGACTCATTTTGGCAACGATTTTGACTCACGAGTGGACCTCCTAGCAGCAACATCCTTATCATTGTGCCACCACGAGCGGATTCGGGCGGCCATGCGACCTGATGGAAAGATTTGACGACACGAAACAGAGACGGCAGGTCACGTGACTTCGCACGCGGGGATCTCTCACTTAAATTGAGAGGTCCATGAACATCGCAGCGGCTTGCAGAGATCGACTTGATGTTATCGAGCAGGTGATGAGGCGGATGGATGCATGTAAGAGATGTTTTGGGTCAATTTTCAATCATCGCCACGGACATATCATTGGAAGTAGTGGTGCACCGACTGCATATCTGTGATGATGCAGGAAGCATCTGATACTAGCGATCGCTGCTCATCTATGAGAGTGAACATCACCGGTGATACAGTCTGAATTCCCCACAGGCTCTTTCACTGCAAGACATGTCCACATTTTGTCATCGAGGTTGGGCGCGAAAGCTCACCACTCCTCGATAGTATAGTGGTGAGTATACAAGCCTGTCAAATACGCAGATCGCTTGGGACCCGGGTTCAATTCCCGGTCGGGGAGCTCTTTTGCCTTTTGAGATGTCGATAAACTGTAGAACTTCTCTCCTTTTGTACCTTTTTCTGTATTTTTAGTGATTTTTCTGAAAAAGAGCTCTTTTGCCATGGGAACCTCTGCTGGCCAATCGGAGCCTTTTTGTTCGTTTTTCACCGTGATAAGAAGATTTTTGGACAATTTTAGCGATTTCTACAGAGAATGTATGAAAACTCTCGAAAATCTACAACGTTGTAGATCGATCATAAAAACAACCGAGTTTAACGATCGTTCGTTGCAAACGGGCGATCTACAACGCACTGTTCTGGCCCTTCGAGGCAAAATTTAAAGGCCCTTCGATAGACGTGGCTGTTGATGACGATTCCTCTTCGGAGCATAAGGTTGAAAAATGCTTGATGACCGACGAACCCACGATGGTGATCGATCTCATCACCAGTTGTGGAGTTGACAGAAGAGGGCAGTTCCCTCTCTGAGTCAGATGTCACTGTCGAAGCATTCAAACCTTATCGATCACTCTCAACCATCTCAACACATCACTGTATTACCGAACTCTCATCGATCGTGAGAGCAGCGATGGACTTTGTCACTCCCTCCTTGTCCATCCTCTTCCTCCTCCCAGCTGATGCCTTCTCCATCTCCTTGGCCACCTTCTTATCTTGTCTCTTCTGTGCCATCTTGTGTCGCGTCAGCGTGCGTCTACTTGTCGATCCTACCTCTTCGAGAAATTTTTGTTTCCCTATCTTGTGCATCTCTCTCAGTTTCGGACAGCGTAGGGCGATGTCAGGCCCCCACAGGATCGCCAGCTGCAGAAAGTGAGATGCATGATCATGATGATGCCGTGCAGATGATGTCATCATCATCACCTCTTGAGAGGCAACCGCGTGGATCTGGAGTAATGTGAGTGGAATGAAGAGGGGAAATTCTTCTGGAAAGCAACTGTGCCGCAGTTGTTTCTGTTTGTTTTCGCTGGTCTTGAGCTCAAAGTATTCGAGGACGAGTGATTCTAAGACGTTGGCCTCTCTTCTCTCCTCCTCTGATCTCGTCACTGTGTAAAATCGTGAGACATTCGAGATCGTGATGAGATGATGTAGTCGATCGTGATGAGATGATGCAGTTGATCGTGATGAGTAATGTTGATCATCACTATGATGTCATCCGCAATGATATCATATTGACATGATGAACGTCTCACTCATCGAATTGGTGTAAAAAATCTCCGGCTTGAGCGTGGGGAACCTCGCGATAAAATCCGCAATCTCCCTCCGCTTCTCTGTACATTGTCTTCCGAGCTGTTCGATCTTGGCGGGGCACCTCTGCATGTCTTGAAACTTGGCCTGCCACCCATCAGCCATCTACAATCAGACTGGAAGACCTTGAGACTCCCAGGCTTGTACACTTTGAAAATGGTCGTCAGCTCATCCATGATGGGCTTCGTCAATATTCCGTATTTCTTGCGGCTCTCTATGCATATCTGATGGAATAGTCTCTCGCAGGAGGCGGGAAATCTGATGATGATCAGCGTTGTAGATCGACGTGATCATCCATCACTTGTGCTTGTCGACTCGAACTGCGACGATCAATCGAAATTTCGACGGAATCTCAACGAGATTTCACCTTTCACTACTTCTCCTCTCAGCTTTTCCATCAGTTTCGATATGTCTGGGTCCCTTGCTGACAGACTGCACAACTCTTTCCATCGATTTTTTGCTTCTTTTTCGTCTAAACCTTGTTCTTCTCTCATCCTCTTCAGTATGTCTCTCTTCTCTGCCTTGTCGATGTCTTTCCTCTCCTTCTTCTCTACTTTTTCCCCCACGTGTGAATAAACTTTGTCGGCTTTCTTCTGCATCTTCTTCTCTCTCTTTTCTTCCTTCTTTTCGCATTTCTTCTGTTTCTTCTTCTCTTTCTCTTCTCCCTTCTTTTCCTTCTTTTCTTCCTTCTTTTTCTTCTTGTATTCTTTCTTCTCTCCTTTACTACACTGTTTGATCGAGTCAGACACATCATGTATTTTACATCATCTCTCATCCATCACCTCGACTTTCCTCTTTCGTGATGACACTGAGCCATCATCCTCATCGTGCTTTCCTCTCTTCCTTGTAGCTCATCATCAGCATCACGTGTAGACATGACAGGTCTCTCACCCATCATCCGTCAGAATCTCATCACGAGTCTGAATGAAATACTCTCCAAAATTTTCATTGTAGGGCTCGGTTGAGAGATCAGGCTGTGTCGGTGAGTTGAAGAGTAGACATCATGCGGATCACCAGATCGCTGTCGTCGATGAAACCATCATCAGAGACGTAACCGTAGTCGGTATGAGCCAGCATGGTTCTCCCCATCAACTTGGCCATTCGATTGGCTTTTGTCTTCTCACTCGATCGTCCGGGGATCTCTGACAATTACATGAGATGGAAGTTAGAAGAGGACTGATCACCCGATTCGGAATCTTCTTTCCCATCTGATGCAGAATCATCATTCGAATCGTCAGACACTGTTGAAATAATGTCAAATTGGTGGACAGGCATCAATGCTTGCTCTCACCCTCTTCTGTAGAACGGAGTTGTGCCTCTTCATCTTCATTCTTGCCAACGTGATTCGACCAATCGATGACGAAGGTGCCTTCGCTCACTGCTATTTCTAACCTCCAGGTGGGTTCGACTTGAGATCCTGTCTCATTTTCCCCCTGATCTCATTACATACTATCACCCTCAACAATTCCTGACCTCTCTTTCTGGTGTTACGTCTGGTGTCCCTTCATAACCAGGCACCTCTGTATCATCCATGTGTCCTGGGTGATGTTGCCCGATACGTTGAAAATCGAAAAAATCTCAATCTACAAATGCATTGTGAACAGCTTCAAAGAGCTTCACATGACCGATACAGCAGAACAGGAGCATAAGTAGGAGGTATATACGATTTAGAATCACCGGTCCACGCTAATTACCGTTTTTGCACAAAATTTAACTTGCGTTACATGAATAATAAAGGTGGTTGGTTTATTTTCGCAGCCGCATCATCCATCACTTGACCATAGCCTCATGGGATGAAGCTCGGTGGTCTACCTAAATTATCCCTGTCCGGGGTTCATTCTGAATTCTCTGAGCTAGCCGAACAAGAGAGACATCAGAAGAGGGTAGTATCAAGCTCGGCGGACACACAGCTGACGAAGAGGAGGGAAGAGGCATCTGGAGAGAAGGAGGGAAGAGGAAGCTTCGGACCACCACAGATCCCACGTCTAAACAGAGGTCCCGCGATGGAACTCGACTTACCTCCACCACTAACTTCGCGAACGAGTAGAGGGGCGGCACACGGTATAGAAGATGTGAGACGTTTTCCCTCATTCTACCTAACTTGAAAAGGAGGAGAAGACAGCATTGATATCCACGAATCGAGAATTGAAGAAGAAACTGGCAGTCTACGCAGAAACGATCACAACGTACGAGGCCCGTTGCCAAGCATTAGAAGATGAGATCAGATCTCTGAAGGAGAACGCCAACAATCACGTGGAACGTGCGGTAGCACCTGCCGAATTTGGTGATATACCAGCCCGAGGCGATCCAAACGTGAGTCGTGTGATGCATCATGCGACGATGTTTTGATGATCTCATTCAGCTGGTAGTCTATGCCGGCTTCTATCCGGTGATCCTCATATTGGGAATGTTTGGACACCTGTATAACATGCTCCACCGCATGATTCGACGCTGATGTGTTGCAATTTTTTGTGAGTGGTGAGAGGAGGTGTGGGGTTACTGAGCTTTCGAGAATATACAAGCCAATAGATCCTTCTCTGTAATTATCAAGGCATCCATTTTGTTCTGCTTCAAGATTCTCACTCTTAAGTTTCCAAACCACAGCGCTGCCATTTTCAGCCGATCTAGGTCCTCGAAGATGCTCATCCGCATATATGGGAGAGGGAGGTGTTTGTGTTCTCAAGCTGAAACTTTCTCTGAGTCGATCTCAGTGACGTAGATCCATATCACGATGATGCATCAAACTTCTTTTATGATCACCACGCGTTATTTTTCAGAAGAGCTGATCGAGGTCATAGCAAGCTGTGGCCTTGAGTTGTTCCACGTTCTGAAAGATGGGTGCATTGGAATCCGGTCCTCTTCTCTTGTTGATCCCCTCCAAAGCGAAACGGATGACACACGGACGACCTTCATGCATCTTCGGGATGATCTGCCACTCCTTTTCTCGCGTCAAGAGAAGCAGATCATCCAAGGTCCGGACGACGGTATCTGAATGTCTCCATGTTCTGTGTATAAATCCTGAAGGGGAGCTCCGGGTCATAGACGTTGCGATATGGTCTAGTCGGTTTCGTTGCCCAATCCTGAGCATCATCGACGATATTGAGCTGTGGATATGTGTTCTTAAGGGTGTGGCCTTCTCGAGGGCGTCGGATCGCATCTGATCTGCGGAATCTTGCATTTGGTTGAGGATGCCAAGATGAGTTTCGAACCATCGTCGGTATGATTCCCATCGATCAGGGTGGGACATGTCCAGCGAAAAGCCGCTGGACTGCCAAGGGGGGGTGTTGGGAGGATCCTTTGGGGAGGAGCTACTCCAATTGAAGCCGCATGTAGCGTAAGATAGGAATCTGTGTCTGTCGAGCGAAACCAGCGGCTCTACGAACCGTCTTCGAAATTCGTGTATGGAGAATGGTAGAGCATCGATCTTGACCTTTGTTAGGTTCGTCCCCGGAAAATGGCTGTTGATGAAGTCTAAGGTAGATCCAAAGGACACACAAGTCGAGAAGAAGAGGGGACGCCAGTGCATCAGGAGCGGTGCATCTCCATCGATGGGTTTGGTGTTGAGCCTCTTCATCCAGGTCTTTTTGTCCAGTGTCACGAGGTACCAAGCTCTACATGTTGCTCCCAGAGCTAGGATGTCGAAGGCGTCAGAGATGTATGCTATGACTGTAGCATGACCTCAGGTGGAAGGCAATAGACTTTGACGGCGAGGTTTAGTGGATGTCCTTCGGGTTGCTGTCGATCTCTCCAAAACACTGGATGATTGTCCATCGCTGTGTTGTTACTTCTCAATTGCTTCTGAGAGGGAGCGTCCTTTGCTGTCAAGATCGGTGTGCTATCAACAGGATAGTCACGTGCTCTTCTGCCATTTGTTGCTCTGACCATCAACTCTGATGCTGATCACGCACGTTCTCAAAGTTGAACCTGTCTACAACACCGTGAAGACAGACGATTATATGCATATTTCCAGGATCATCACCATGCCATATGAGTTATTCGGTTTAGAACAGAACAGAAAGTGAGACGTGAGTGTTTTCTGAGCTCTAATCATCGTCGCAGTACATTGAACCGGATCTTGCGTGAAGTCATCCACTTGGGACAGAATCGTTCGACGCTTCTCACTGGCCCTAGATCTTCTGGGAAGACATCCGTGAGTTTCATCATGTCTTTGTCGAAATTGAGACAGACGATGCAGTTGATCAACAGTGTCATCCGAGAATTGAGAGAAGAAGGCGACGTGGAACTGATCGACATCTGGTTGAATGGGAGAGACCATCACGAGGAATCAGACGCACAGTGGGAAACCCTGCGACAATTGAGAAAGCGTGGCATCATCGTAGACAAGAACCAAGTCAGAGAGGTGTGATCTCATCTGACGTCCACATTTCCTCTTCCATCATCACTCACTCGACACGTACAGCTGCGATTCTTGTCTCAACTTCTATCTCACGTTCAAGATCCATCGCAGAAGACATCCGATGATGGATCGGGTTCAGAAGATCATGTCCATGCGGCAGGGGCAAAGAGGGTCATCGTCATCGTGCTGGAAGAGTTCGATCTGTTTGTGACCATTCCAAAGAAACAGACGATGCTCTATTCTATTGTCAACGACTTGCTGCATTCGGGGAGTCGAAGTCATGTGGTCATCATCGCCACCACCTGCAGAATCGTAAGTGATGAAGCATCTCATCTTCCGCAAGACGTCACATCACGACTCGTTCATCACATCATCATGTTCGTTATATCATCACGTCATCAGCACATCACAACCCCACGTTCGTCATATCTCATCATCGATGACATCACACGGCAACGTTGCATCATCACATCATCTCACCCTGCGATCTTCATCACCTGATCCCATCACAAATCGTCCTGACCTAAAAATAGGATGTCATGGAACTCTTAGAGAAGAGAGTGAGGTCCAGATTTACCCCTCAGGAGATCTATTTTTACCCCCTCACCCCACTTGATGTAGCCTCCATGCTGAAGCTGCAGCTCCTCCATTTCTGGAGCCTCTCGCCTGCCGGCTACAAGCCAGAATCGTGGGAAGAACAAGTGAACGACTTGTGTTCTACACCAGATTTCAGACAGTTTGTCACCCTGATGATGAACACTCATCATAAGAACGAATTCTATGCCAACATCATCGTGAGTCAAATCTCCATGATGTCATCATCACACCGCAGTCTTTACATCATGATCACGTTCATCACCGATGTCTTCTCATCACCACGACATTACCATCTTAACACCTTCTCATCATGATGACCTCTCCTCATCGTCATGACAGCGACTGGGCATGGCATCCTGGAGGGGACACCTGACCCTCCCCCTCTTCGAAGACGCGTACGACGAGCGAGTGCAAGACATCCCCCAACAGATCATCTCCTCCCTCTCCACCTCCCAATTGGGACTTCTCATCGCGATGAAACGTCTCAAATCGAAATCCATGGAGACCTTCTCCTTCGAAGATGTCTTTCACGAGTGGGACAAGTTCTGTGACAGCGAAGAAGTTTTGGGCGGAAGGAGAACGCACAAGTCTTCTTCCTTTCGCGATTTCGAGACGCTGCACAGCTACGGGTTGTCTAATTACACGTCGAACGTGACTCTGAATCGGATGAGAGAGTACATACAGTGTCAGCTTCTGGTCACGGACAATCAGATAGAGGAGGGAGTGAAGAACAGCCGGTGTCCAACGGTATTGCAGCTGTGGGCGACGCAGTGGACCGAGTAAAAGGAAATTGTACAGGAACATATTTCTTCTCTCGTTGTAGAACATACGTCTATTGTGATGACACCATCATCACTTGCGGATGACTCCACTGGCGCGACAGTTGTGAGAAGTCGTTGGAACATCTCCCCATTTGAACCAACAGAAGCTATCATCCGGTCAACTCCTCCTCCCTATGAAACATCACCTTCCACACGTATCGAAGGCCCAGACGTTGCAGCCCTTGGTCCTGGCGCACTGAGATTGACAGTCTTCAGCGCTGTTGGCGATTCTCGGGTTGCCGTCCATGTCTTTACCTGGACGATCTAGGATCTCGATCGGTCCGTATTGTCCCTGCCTGGCTCCATTGCCTCCCCTACGTTGGGCGGTGATGATCCCTCCCGCTCTACAATTGGCAGGCACGGCACCGGGCGTACTACCCTTCAGCCAGCACTCTCTACCGCAAGTGTTGTAGGCCCACTGGGACAGCGTCAGTGGGAAGCTCCGCGGTGCCATGGAGCCTCACCGAGTTGCACTGGTCGTTGTAGAAGCAACTGGATTGGCATTCTTCAGCGCTGCCGGCCTGCAGTGGTTGATTGGGCAGGTCACCACCCCAGCGGTCTCCCATCTCGATGGGTCCGTATTCAGTCTGGCGTGAAGCTCCATCAGGGGAAGTGCAACCGGTGGGCATGTCTGAATCGTCACCGAGGCCGATGACTCTCTGTCCCATGACGACGCGGAAGAAGCCCTTCTCTCCCCACCATTCACCCCAAGAATTACGCAAGATCCAACACCTGAGGGGTGAGTTTGAAATTTCGAGGAGATTCGGATCTACCTGTCGGAGCGTCCGGCGCAGTCGGTGGTCCAGCCGCTGGTGGGGGTCAATCGTTTGGTCCGGCACGAAATATTGGTCCGGCACGAATGATTGGGACGGTAATACTCACGTTACGATGACAGCGTGGTTTCTGGACTTGTCGTGGCCTGCATCATCGATGACACCACCCGAGTAGGTCTGCAATAGATCTGCGTTGAGGCCTATGAGAACGGGTCCAGCACCGACCATGCGAAGGAGATCGTCTTCGGAGCTGCCGTGGACTCTGCCAGAAGGTCTCCACCTTCTATCGGATCCGTGACACTGTCCATCGCTCTCGGTCTGAAGACATCAGATCTCGTGACGATGGACGATGGTGCTCACGTATGGAATCTCGGCATCGGAGACGATGCCGTTGTTCTTGACCCACTCGATGGCATCGGCACCACCTCCACCTCCGGGGGAACACGTGCGAGAGAACATGCAGTCTTGGAGTTGCTGCTCAGAGAGGCTGGGTGCGGCCAGTCCAGTAGAGATACTGACGCAAGCTTCGACGGTACCAGTCGTTCCAAAGGCCCAGCTGAGAAGAAGAGACGTGAGTTGGATGAAATGAGATGGATGGTGAATGGTCCTCACCATGATCCGCATCTTCCTTGGTTCTTGACTCTGTCGTGAGGTGAGAAGGGTGAACCACCGAGAGGGAGTGCTCACCTTCCGAGCTTTCCGCGAGCGTTCCAATCGACAGAGTCGAATCTCTTCGTCTTAGAGAAGGCGACGGATGCTGGGACGGAGCCCTCGCTGGTGTTGCCTCTGTTGTGGTATCCGAGATGACCGAGGAATTCCTCTAAAGTCTCGTCGGCAAACTGATTGATGTCCTGCAACGGGTGAGAAGCGAACAAAATGAGATCACATCGTCACCTGTTTCCATCCCTTCTCCTTCAACTTGTATTTGGCATTGTGGAGGGCGATAGAGGCCACCTTCTTGGCATAGATAGCCTGGCGCTTGACGTATTCGACGGCGCTGTATGTCTTGTTGAACTTGTGGCAGAACTCTCTGAACTCCTCAGAGATGTTCTTGCGGGACCCCAGATAGAGAGGTTCAGGGTGCACACTGAGAGGCTCTACAGACGACAGCGCGGCGACGACTGCGATGAGGAGCGCCAACACCGATAGAGACACCACGCGGCTGTTCATGATGTGGAAAAGAATGAGGTGCGAACGCAGCTCGTGACCGCGTTCTAGATTTGTAGGCGAAGGTTTCCTTTCCGGATGACAGACACATCCTGGCGGTTATAAACCTTCCGGCAAGTAAGGTATTGAAAGGCATTGTGTGAGCTATCGTTGAACTCAACTCGAGGAAACTATTTTCATCATCTTTCGTCTCTTCTCCTCTATAGCCTCTGATTGTTACCCTCGATACACTATTCTGTTTTCCTTGATCATTGTGACATGAAGATCATGTTCCTCTCAGCGATCATACGTTCCGATACCGTCTCAAGAAAGAGGATAACACAAAAGATAGTTTATCCAGGGGTGTCATCTCCGATATCCCTTCCCTTCCGCACTCATTCCAGTATCTCTCATCCTGTGATACCGATAGTTGATTCTCTTCTCAATCTCATCAGAACGGCCTACTCAGGGTTGAATGCATCGGTATCTCCTAAACTACGATCAGATTCACTTGTGTGCGTCTGACACACCTGACATGGATTCAGAAGAGCTGCTGGTGTAGGTGGTGCCTGGTGGATATTGTGAAGTTGCTGGACTCATCGGTACACTGGAATTTTTCTCCTCAAAGGATCGTCGTGAGAAGAGTGAGAGGAGGCAGATGATGGTCCCAAGTTCTTCCACTGGATTCAAACGTCAGCCAATGTGATCTGTAGATGACGTGAACGCCGTGCGATGATGATTCACCTCTCATGGTCCACTGTATTGAAAGGTAGTATTCTCGATATAGAGTTCCGATGGCCATGTCCACGACGGTTGTGACGAAGAAGGCACCCAGGAAGAATGCGATCAGACCGATCTGGATCATCATCTGCATCACCATCATCTTCACGCTTTCTCAAAAGCGGAGTGGTCGTCGTTCTCACCCTTCGAAGAGGCAAGTGTGGGGCGCTCTTTCTCAGTATAGTGACGTGTTGCTGCAATTTGACTCCGAGGATGATGGTGGTGATGCAATAGAGTAAACCCATCACGATGGTGACTGCATTGTAGATGACACGAACGAGAGGGAGGTATCTGTTCGGTGCAACGGTCGTCTGAACTGTGTTAGGTGCCGTCGTGACTGAAAGAGGTGAGTATCATGAAATGTGATGGAAACTCACCCGCAATGATAGTGATGCAGAAGATGATGGTCGACACCAAGAGGAGGTATTTGAAGACCTTGAGGGGTCTGTAACCTTCGATTCGGATGCTCTTCTCCAGCCAGAAGATGTCTCCCGCCAGTCCGACGCTGAACCACACCACAACGGGTAAGCTGGCCAGGAGACGATAAGCGATATTAGGGAGGATGAGTTTGATTCGGTTCGGGTCCACGGCAGTGATGACGGCTCGGCCTGTGATGGTAATGTCATTTGAGATGATAAAATGTTGTCGTGTGAGATCTCACAGACGCAGCCGAAAGTGATGGCAGAGAAGGCGTAGGTGACGAGGCTCAGACGTTCGTGGGGAGCGAATCGTAAGACGAGGTATAATTCATATGACGACCAGAGGAGTACGATGCCGAAACAGACAACGGTGAAGACTTGATAGGCCGTCACAACTCTCATGAAACTACCGTAGCTTTAGAACGAACCATCGCTTTTAACGGTGATGATCTCACCCCACATCAGTATACCAAGGAACATCACAAGCCGCTCCTCCATAGTACAGCTGACACACGCAGCTATATGCAGGCGTCACCTGTTGAGTGGTGGTGTTTATGGTCTGACCGGTAGCTGAACAAAGACCTGTGGGTGCGCACGGTGGTTCACACCCGCCCATCACTCCCCAAATATGCAGAGAGATGAAGAAAGAGAGGCAGTGTATGGGCACCCTTCTCATCTTGTTCGTCTCTGATTTTTGAGTTGTCGCTCGAATACGTTCGGGGCAGATTTGTCATAAGTTGACTCGCTTCCACCTTAGGCACCTTACGTATCTATGGGAACTTGAATTGTACAGCACTGCATGATCTTTCCTCTCAATTGTGTTGAGACGGTGACCATGATGACGAACAGTACCACGCACCCTTCGGAATTGATTAGAGATGACTTCCCACCACCGCTCTTACGTTATATGTCGTCCGCCTGAGTGGGTGGATGCTTCTATGGAGACAGTGAACGATAGATAGAAGATAGGAAGATAGGAGGAGAGAAGAGGAATCACGGGAGCTGCGTTCAGAAATGAAGGGGCAATTGAAATGTGTGTAGATTGAACTTGACACATCGACAACATCAGTGATGATTCATCACATCACATCACCCAAATCATATGGTTCCATCATGCACAGCAGGATTGTCGCAAGATTAAACTGTTCGAAACCTCCTCGACACTTGTATACACAGAACCCACGCAGATACCTCCACGTTGCATATCGGGATGAGTTCTATCACCCTCTTCCTGAAGGCCACACGTTTCCCATGAGAAAGTACCCTGACCTCTTTTCCATCTTGAGAGAAGAGAATCTCCTTCCAGACGAACACATCATCACCCCTCAACCCGTAAGATGAACTGCACATCTCAGCCGATGAAAGATTTCTTAGATCGATTGGGAACATCTCAAATGGGTTCACGATGCAGATTATGTGGAGGCCATCCGAAATGATACCCTCAGCAATGACCACCGAAGGAGATTAGGTGTACCTTGGTGAGTCGTCCATCATCGACAGACAGTAGTCTCAATCTGTCATCCAGCACACAAGGAATGGTCGAGAGGTGGAGAATGACGGTGCAAGGCACAGTCGATTGTGCCATCAGATCTCTCACCGATCATTGCATCACAGGTACTTCTCTTTCTCCGCCGCCTGTCGTTCCATCTGACGACTAATCATCTCATCATCAGGCAACATCTCGGGTGGATACCATCACGCCTTTCGGTCTCATCCTTCCGGTTACTGCGCTTTCAACGATGTGGCTGTTGCCGTCGAGTTCTTGGAGAGGAAGAACATGATCTCTCGCTGTCTCGTCATCGATCTGGACACCCATCAGGGTGATGGAAACGCGGCCATGCTCAGCGACAAACCGGTGATCCTCTCTTCTTCTCTCTTGTCTCATCATCTTCTCAGAACGCCTTCACCTTCTCCATGCATGGTGCAAAAAACTTTCCACTCAATAAAATGAAGAGCGATTTGGACGTAGAGCTACCGGACCGATGCGATGATGAAGAATATCTTGGGCTCCTCTCGAAACATCTGCCGGACGTCTTAGAGAAGTCGAACCCGGACATCATCTTCTATCTGGCTGGGGTGGACATCTGTGAAGGCGATCGACTCGGGAGGCTCAAAGTCAGTCGAGAAGGACTCGTCAAGAGAGAAGAGATGGTCTTGGATTACGTTTGGAATCAGTATAAGAAGCCGTTGGTCCTGTTAACTGCAGGAGGTGTGGTGAATCTACAAGTTTTATTCTGATTTAAATTTCCAGGCTACGCAGCGACGGCGAAGATGACGGCGGACCTCCATGCGGAGGTGAGTGAAGGAGAGGTGTGAGAGTTGAATGGAGTCAGGTCTTTCGGGTGGCGCATGAGCTCGTCCGATGAAAAGAACATGGAGGGGAAGTACCCTTGATGGTGGGAAGAGAGAGGATGCAAAGAAGTGACGAACGAAGAGAAACGTTTTACTGATAACGAAATAAATGGAACCCACCATCATGACATCACCTGCCCTCTTGGTAGTGTGTGCACATTTCACTTGCAGTCGCGTGACCTCTGTAGATAGCGCAAGAACGGAAGAAAAAAACGAGACTTCCTCTGAATTCAGCCGACGGGCCCGTCAGCCGCTTCCTGCCTGACTTTTGTAAAGAAACAATTCTCATCACGAGGTGAACGGCACGTGAAGAGGTCGTTGCTGACGAAACGTTAGACATGAAGACCACATTTTTGGCCTTCTTGGCTCTCACGGCTCTGCTGTATGCATCCGTCGATGGAGTGAAGAACATGAAGCCACACCCGGTTGAGGCCGCAGCTGCCGCTGCTGGCTATAAAATTGGTCGTGGTATCTACGATATCACTGGACCCGTTTCGAACGGTGAGGATAGAGGATCCATTTTTCCAACTATGGCTCACCTTTTTAGTCGGTCTCATGGGTTACGCCATGTTCGACCAGATCGGTGCCGGTATCTCCTCTAGACTTCGTGCCCGTGCTTTCATTTTCGAGGGTCCCTCCAGAGCCAACTCTTCTATCACCAACAGAGTCGTCTTCGTTTCCACCGACTCTTGCATGATCTTCGCTTCCGTCAAGCAGTCAGTCATCGCCCGCCTGCAGAAGCTGTACGGAGAGACATACTCTTATGACAATGTCATCCTCTCCGGAGAGCACACCCACTCTGGACCCGCTGGATTTTCTTACTACCTTCTCTACGATCTGTCCTCCAGAGGTGCGAAGAGTCGACATCCATCCGAATGCATTCTCATCCTCCATAGGATTCCAGCCTGAGAACTTCGAGGCTATCGTCAACGGTATTGTCAAGGCCATCTCCATGGCTCACAACTCCATGGTAGAGGATGCCCAACTCTTCATTAACCACGGAGAGGTCCTCGAGGCCAACATCAAGTCAGTACCCTCTTCTCATCCTTCCCTCCTTCTCATCCCTTCTTCCTCATTTCAACATCTTCCATCTCCTTCTCATCTTCTAACAGCCGTTCTCCCACCGCTTACCTGGCCAACCCCGAGCCAGAGAGAGCCCAGTGGAAGTACGACGTCGATAAGGATATGACCCTCCTTCGCATCGAAGACTCCAAGGGCAATGAGCTCGGCATGATCAACTGGTTCGCCGTCCACGGTACATCCATGAACAACACCAACTTGCTCACCAGCCCCGACAACAAGGGATTCGCCGCCTACAGCTTGTGAGTCTTTCTCTATGAAAAATCAACTGAAGACAATCCAGCGAGAAGTACAAGAATGGAGCCGATTCCGTCCCAGGTATGGGACCTTTCGTCGCCGCCTTCGCCCAATCGTGAGTCATCATCTCTTGATCACATCATCTCGTGAACCAGTCTGACCCTCCACAGCAACGAGGGTGACGTGTCTCCCAACACAAAGGGTGCCACCTGCCCCGACGGAACTCCCTGCGAGTCCGTTCACTCGACTTGTGGTGGTTACACTCAGGGTTGCATTGGTAAGGGACCTGGAAAGGATGATTTCGAATCGATGACCATCATCGGAACGAACCAGTTCAAGGGAGCGAAAGACCTCTACGAGAAGACTCCCCGCGAGGTGACGCGCATCACGATGCACGGACGATGATCATCTGATGAGACGACAGCCTCTATCGGTCTCCGTGGATTACGCCCACACCTTCTTAGACATGCAGAATGTCGAGGTCGGTGCCGAATGGAACGCAGACAAGAAGCCCGGAAAGACTTGTGTTGCTGCCCTCGGTCTTGGGTGCGTCGAAATCTCCCTCGCATCCCTCTCATTCCAACAGATTCGCCGGAGGAACTACTGACGGACCCGGTGACTTTGACTTCCGCCAGGGAGCGAACAGCTCCACCAACAACCCTTACTGGTCCCTCCTTGGTTCTTTCATCTTCCCCCCCAACGCAGAGGAGATCGAATGTCAGAGACCCAAGCCCATCCTCCTTAACGTCGGAAAATTCAGGTAGATTTCGTCGAAATTTCGAGTGAATTTCTCATATGGTCAGACTTCCCGCCCAGTGGGTGTCTGATATCCTCCCCATTCAAGTCGCTCGCATCGGTGATCTCGTCATCGTTGCTGTTCCGGGAGAATTCACGACCATGTCGGGCAGAAGGCTGCGTAAGACTGTCTTGGACACCCTGCAGTCGCTCGGTGCTGCTGATGAGAAGACGAAGGTGATCATCGCCGGGCTCTCGAACGATTACTCTCACTACATCGCCACCCGTGAAGAATATTGTGAGTGATGATCATGTCATGATGATCATGTCATGATGATGATGATCATGATGATGATCATGATGATGATCATGATGATGATCATGATGATGACATCGGACAGCCGTTCAGAGATACGAGGGAGCTTCGACTATTTTTGGCCCCCACACTCTCGCAGCCTACCAGCAGGAGTACTCCAAGCTGATCACCCTCATGACCAAGGGTATCAAGCCTCCCCACGGCCCTCAGCCCGCCGACCTCTCCGCTTCCACCGTGAGTTTTATTTCATTTTATTCTTCAACAATGGAAGATGACGTACGACAGATCCACATCCCCTTCTTGTTCGACATCGACGTCCACCCCTTCGGTAAGCCATACGGAACCGTCTTGAAGGACGTCCTCCCCTCTTACAACCGTGGAGCTCTCGTCAACGTCACCTTCCAGGCCGCCAACCTCAGAAGAGGTGACATTCATCACGTCCATCGCGATCGCATCATCATCATCATGTCTGAAAGACAACGTCGCTGACTGTCTTTAGATTTCCGCACTCAGGACACCTTCTTGACCATCGAGAAGAGCAACAACGGAACCTGGACCTCCGTTCGCACCGACGCCGATTTCGACAACCGCCTCAAGTCCACCTCCAACCAGCTGAGAGAGACCACCGTCACCATAGAGTGGTACACCACTGCTGACGTCGCCACCGGACAGTACAGAATCAGACACTTTGGTACCTCCAAGGATGTCTCGGGCAATCTCACCCCCTTCGTGGCCAAGTCTTCCACATTCAACTTGGTTTAATGTATAAAACGAACTAGGGTTTAGGGCGTTGTTTGATTGCGAAAGAATGTGGAGATGGTGGTGAGACACAGCGGACGAGGTGTTATCGTGGACTGCTTGTGGATGATGTGGTCGAAGCGTAAGGTACTGTGCTTGTGATGGTCAGAAGGCGCTGCCGTGTGATTGTTGCCCGAGCGAATGGCTAGCGTTTGATAAGATGAATGGATATCTCGTGTTTTTGACGAACTTGTTCGAATAATTGAACATTAATTCAATAATTGAATTTTGCTTAGACGCGTGCAATAAGGGGCAAGAGGTAATCGTGACGATAATGATGTGGTCACGCAAGATGGCGGTAATAGAACCAGATCAACAAACGACCTTAGCGTCCCAGCAGGACGACATAAAATATGGACAAACCTCTATGAGGAAATGAGGGTACGACGTTCCATCTACGATATTCGCAGTAGTTCGAATGTATGGAATTACATGTAAAGATACTGAAAGTGTAATATATGTGCTACCCCCCCAGCAGTCTACAACAAAGTTGGTCCATCTGTATCCATGTGTTTACACATGGATAAATCTTAACAAATGATCACACTCGATCGATTTTCAGCTTTGTACATCGAATAGTCTCTTCTTACGTATCTTACGTATATCTGAGTCGACTGGAGCGAATTCTGACGGTCTACAACGAAGTTGGTCCATCTGTATCCATGTTTACACATGGATAAATCTCTTAACACATTGTCACACTCGATCGATTTGTCACACACATGGATACGTAGTCATTTCTAAACTACAGCTAATCAGTGTTGTTGTTGTCCCCAGTTGTACTTGCTGGGTCCGTATGTAAAAGTCAGTGTCCAATCATCACACATCACAAATTATTCCATATTTCGATTTCTCTTGCATCACGATATACACAGAACATCTGACATAAATAGTTTATGACGACGCGACGATGCATTCTCAGGCCACATAGTGAGCAGATTTCTGGTAGTCCTCGGCCAAGCGGTTGATCGTGTTTGCCATGACAACATTGTCTTTGTTTACAGATTTAGCGAATGCTTGTGTGGCATTTCTCAATAGGACACCTCCACCTACTGATCTCGTCAGACATCATCATTGTGGGTGATCATGATGATGATGGCAATGATGAAGGACGATGACGATGAGGAAGATCTTCACCTTGCTTGCGCGTCTTCAGATGGATGACGATCTCGTATTTCGTTCCCGGTGGTGATATCGTGTGATCTTCGATGCTGTACGTCACGTCTTGATCTGATTCCAAGGGTACGAATTTGCGAGATCTCCTGTACGTCATACACATGTCTTCCAACTTTAACACCCCCGGTGGATATTTACTGTAGATTTTCTCCTGAAGAACAAGTCAGAGACATGATGTGATGATGTGATGATGTTGATGATGTGATGATGTGATGATGTGATGATGTGATGATGTGATGATGTGATGATGATCGGACGCACCATGAGAATACTTCTACTGGCAAAATCGCTCGCGGACAACTTGAGCATCTTGGTCGTGTTGAGGAAGAAACACTTGACCCAAACGTCATCGGTCCCAACTGCGATGAATGTAGCCCTTCTGATCCGAATGTCTTGTTCGTCTCTCGCTTTCAGGACGAGCTGTTTCGATTTCAGATCTGATGTCATGCGATGGTGATCGATGTGACATCGATGATGAGATGATGGAAGATGATGATGGATGAGATGATTGATGAGATGATGGATGGATCGTGTGATGGCATAAAAATAACCTGAGATGTCTGATCGATAGCCTTGAGCTCTACGTTGAGTAAGAGGAGCCACTTTGAGAACTTGGACATCTTCTCCGTGGTGGAGAAATCGCGGAAAGCCGAGATGACTTGGGAGAGGGTGTCTCTCATCTTTCCGCATCGATTCGATAGTTCTTCCCAATCCTGTCCATCGCATCAACATCCGATGTGATTCCATCATCCGATCTCATATGACATCCGATCTCGAAATGAGACGAGCGTATCACCTTGATGTCAGACACAGATTCCAACGCATTCATCTCGTTTGTCACGTGGATGATGCTGCGAATCATCTCCTTGAAATCGGCCGTCAGCGGTTTCGCATCGACTTCGCGTCGCTCGAGTGAGTTGATGAAGTTTTGCATGATGGGATGGAAATCGGATGCAACGAGTCCGATGGTGAGAGAATCGCTGGATCCACTTGTGCTGAGGGAACGAGCGGCTGCGATGCTGATGCGGTTCGATCTCGGTGTCGTCTTTCTGCCTTCTTCACCGTCCTATCGTTTGGTCAACGATCGATGACAGTTTGATGAAGGTGATGTGATGAGATGGTGGTAATGTGATGATGAGATCGTAATCACGTGATGTGATCGACGACGATGACAATGACGAGACCCACTCTAGACAGGAGATCATCATCGATCCTCTTCAACTCTTCCAGCAGTGACGCCAACTTGACCAACTGAGGCTCATCGTCCTCACCAGACTGTCTCGCCTCTAAGACAGCCCTCACACCTGCCACGATGTTCTTGATGAGAGGAGGTATCACAGCCACCCTTATCTCCGGTATTCCCGATTCCACAGCATCCTACCCCCGTCAGATTCGATCTCGGCGCGTTGTAGATGGACGAACCTGCGTGTATTGTATCGAAGCGGCAGCCATGGCCCTGCACTCTCTGATGATGACCGTCTTATCACCAGAGATGACGGCCTCCATGGTAGATAGTACACACTTTTGCATGTGATTGACGACTCTCATCTGTCGAATGTTCGAGGAGAGCATGTCTTCTTCCGTGGAGGTGACTGGGTCTTGTGTGTCGCCTGTCAAGAGACGATGAAGGTGGTCGGCCTCGTGTGAGACGGACTCGTCGCTGCTGTGAAGGGAGTGTTGGATGATTTCCATGTGTTCGTATTCGTTCAATACGTTCACCACGAGTGGATCTACGACGTGTCAGTTCTCCGCGAGATTTCGATACGAAATGTGGGATGGTGAGCGTTGTAGATGGGTGTATTCACCCGAGCAGAGGTAGATGAAGGTGGAGAGGGTGGCGGATAGGATGAGAGGGTGATCAAGGCGTAAGAGGCGTAAATAGAGGGGTAAGTTTTTCTCGTTTTCGTTCGTCTGTACAAGTGATGCGATGAGCCCTACGACGGCCTGCCAGGTATCAGCAGGTCCATCAATAAGAAAGAATAAAACGAAATAAAATGATTTCATAAGAAAATTAAAAACCTGTTGGGTGAGGGGAGCGGAGAGAGGATTGTGCGAGTCTGTACACTTGGACAACTCGTCACAGTAATCATTCATGAACGGAGACACACAGAAGACGTCTAAGAAGGTGGCTGTCTCTTCGTCAGAGGTCTGTACATCGATGAAAATGAAACGAAAAAAATCACGTTGTAGAACGAGGGAATGAACGCAGCGGAGGGCCTGATCCAACACGGGTAGATTTTCGTGGAAAAATGTGGAATCTTTCGTCCACTTTTCCATCATGCGCAATAGCATCTCACCGGCCCCCACCTCCACGAAGATCGTCGATTCTACAACGCGTCAGACCAAACGATCGTGCCGGTCACGTGATCTCACGTGACGAATCCACGAGTAGGTTGGCGATGATCTCTAATACGATGGCCATGGTGAGATCGTGGGGGGCCCATTCAAATGGTCCGAACATCTCTTTCAGTGTCTCTAGTTCTTTCAGAGCTGAGACGTACTCCTCTACTCGATGTCAACGGAAGAGAAGGATGAATGATGAAATGAAATACAAAAAGAATAAAAAGAAATAAAATAGAACAAAATAGAATAAATGACCTTCTGCGGAGATGGTGGCGAGAATAGTGAGGGCGCTGATGACTGTTTCTTGAGGTAGAGTGTCGATGATCATCATCAGTTCGAGTATCTTACTGACGATCTCGTTCTGCAGCAGATTGAAGATACCGGGACCTACTCGGTATGAGCTTATTTCGTTTCGACTTCTCTTCAATAGGAGATGTCAAAAATGGCCGGAAAAATCACCGTCGGCACAGAGTTGACCCAACACGGACAAGATGACGGTGATCATCTCCGATCGCATGTCGCTCTCCATCATGATCAATCCTCTCATCAGACTCGTTCCGTTGACCGACATGAATTTGGCCCTCACTCTCTCTGCGTATCTTCAGAAATCTCCTCGAAAATTCACGAGTCCCAAATCCGTCCCAAGATGATCTCACCGTTCGACATGACTTTGGCCAGCAGGTGAAGAATATCCACGGAAGAATTCTTCAGCTCGTCCAGCAGCTTGAGGAGCCACACGACTGCCGTTACGAATTCACTGTGACAAGAAGCTGTACCGTGTCAGCCGACAATTTTGGCGGGAAAAACTCGCGATCATCGGCCAATGAGAGGAGAGCTTCGAGCAGTTTGGGGAGTGTCTCTCTCAACAGCATCATCTCGAAGGCATCCACTTCGAATTTCTGCATCAGTTGGGTGCCAGACTGGACGACGTCTAACAGGGATTTTACGGCATCTTGGTTGAGTAGACTGTCTCTGCATTCGTCTGTAGAGTTTGTCATTGGTTTCGTTTCATGATGAGCTCACTGTCTCTGGATAGATCGGTGATGATGTCTCCGATGAAACCGATGATGGAGATGGAATGATCATCTCCCGAAGAGAGGCCCTCTTTGTATGAATTCAAGAGAGATAACAAGAAGAAGACGCCGTTGGATTCTTGGATGATTTGAATGGCAGAGCCTGCGAGGGGTCATAATGATGTAAGATAGAAAATGCACCATTGGAGGTCAGGATGCATGCCAACTTGAGGACGTAGAAGACTACATTGTTTCGTATGGATTTCTCCAGATGATTTGACTCTGGGCGGTCGAGATACTGTAAGACATCCACAACACCTACGTTTTCGTCAATCCAGGAGAAGATCGAGTCAAGACTCACATTCGACGCCTGATACTTGATGAAAATCTTCAAAGATGTCTTGACCTGTTGGGAATCAGATTGATGGGATGTTGAATCTCTTCACATTGGAATCTGTCAGTTAATTCTTGGAGTGCAGCCAACTGTATCAAAGGTTGTTGATAGAGGAGGATCGCTCTGGTCAACAGTGGCACATTCATCTGTCTCATCTTCCCTTCTATCGTCCGATCATCCGCTGGAATCAAGTCACACGAGAGTCGATTTCATTCTCACACTCACAACTGTGTGACACCTCTATAACTCCATTCCTCGATGACATAGTAGGTGAAACACCATCGGACACTGGAGCTACAACAGCGGCCACTCTATGGTGACTCATGAAAGACATGTATATCGTCGGTGAGTTCTGTCTCTCCACAGAATGCACCCAGTGACCCGAGATGTGACAACTTGTAGATGTAACTGTTGAAGCTTCTCTCTTGATCTTTTTCTTCGGATTGGTACAAGGGATGATGCCTGCACACAGCATTTGGAGTCTTTATTACGAGGAGACTTCAATCCACCTCCATTGTTTGAAGTGCCATCTCATTTTCCAAGGGATGGATCTCCTTAGGTTTCTCCAAATGGTGGGACAGTTAGGTATTCGTTTTGCATCCACGCTCTGTCCCGTGACAGCTTCTTCTTTAGACAGCCCGGGCCAAGATAATGCATCGCGAACGATAACATTCCGTTCAGCCCACAGTCTCTTGACGTCTTCTATGTAGTCCTCTTGCGCTTCTTGAAGATCGTCCAGATTTCTTGCGGCGCTCAATGATATAGAGCTGAAGAAGAAGTCCTCTGATCCTATCGTCTTGCAGAGATCAACGACGAGGACGTGAGTCTTTCCTTCGTTTTCGTAGGTACTGAATGTCATCCGATACATCTGTGGCTTATCTGATGTTGAGATTAGACATCACCCCAATTCTCTTGTCATTACGACTGATGTGAATGATCGGTCACCTAAGAAGATATCCAATGCACCCGTAATCCTCTTGAAGTTGACAGTGTGTTCTTTACCTCCTCCACACAATGCGCAGTACTTTGTGCCTGAGGAGGTCTTCACTGGCGCCTGTGGTGCCTGAGGGTCCCAATTTCCTCCCAATAAATATGAAGATTTTATTTCCATCCAAGGGATACGCAACATGTTCAGCCCTGCCACCTGCAACTCACATCAGCTGTGATGTCAACCGATGAGATCATCACCTTGGCTGGGTCCATCACGGAGGTGTTCAAGACTTCGATGACACCGACCACCTTCTCTCTTCCCGTTTCATCTCGTCTGTTCGCATGAGGGATGTTTCAGAGGATGTAGACCCACTTGATGAAGCCGACATCGACACAACCTATGCCAGGAATCCTGTATTCTAACTTGACTTCATCCCAGTCTCTGATGTAATTCTTGTATAGTTGCAGACTTCTGCACGTGTAATGAGGAGCGACAGAGACGGTCTTCTCTTGTACAGTAGAACAGAACAGCGCCATGTCGATGGACTTCTTATCCGTATAAGCGTTGAGGACGGCATGCTTGGCGTTGAAATGATCTTCTCCCTCGTTTTTCGGGCGAGTGGGCTTCTTTGGAGTCGATTCCTTCCTCTTTGGCTCGATGGATGATTCAGAATGATCGAGTGGAATGGCGGCCAGATTCTCTTCTATCTTCTTACGTTGAATTCGGTTCAAGATGTGTTGTGTAACGTGATTGAGATGGTCCTCCTTCTCCTTGGTGTTGACGATGAGGTGATTGAAGAAACCTACGCGTCGAAGCGGTGAGGTACTGTGAGAGGTGCATGGACGTGACAGGAGGAAACCAGCCACTGGCCGAGCAAACATGCGTATGTGATGATGTGATGTTGTTGGTCACGTGTCTTGGTGATTTTGTTTCGCGGAATTCTTCCACACAGGTGACGACAGCGGTCCTACACAACACTCTCCTGCAGGAGACATACCCGGGAGTATCTAGTAATTCTGAGCAGTGAACTGTGCGAAATTCTGACGATGCACGCGAGTGTGATGGAGAATAAAACGTTTTTTTGAAGGATTCATTTCATTGTTACAGTGATCGACTTTGATTAACATGGAGTTGCCTTCTTCCGTCAAAAAGGGATTCTCTGGTGCAGTGGGAGGTACACCTCTCATCCGCTTAGAGACATTATCTCAAATCACGGGATGCAACATCTTGGGTAAAGCAGATCATCTAAACCCTGGAGGTGATCGATTCGATATCGATTTCGACAATCGAGTGACTTCAAATCAGGTAGTGTCAAAGATCGTGCAGGTGCATCTTCCTGTATTCCATGTCGCAGCTGACCATCACAAGCCAAGTACATGATCGAATCCGCATTAGCAGAAGGTTTATTGAAACCGGGAGGTATCATCGTAGAAGCGACCGCAGGTAACACGGGTGTGGGTCTCGTCTTAGCTGCCAACTCCCTGGGCTTCAAATGTGTCTTTACCTGCCCTGAGAAGGTATCTACATGTCCATCAATAAATACCACGTCAACATGCTGCAGGTGTCGAAAGAGAAGATCGATCAACTCCGAAACTTTGGAGCGGAGGTGATCTCTTCGTCTCTGATCCATTCATCATCTAGATCCCACCATCATCTCATTCAAACAGGTCATCATCTGTCCAGGTTCCGTTCCCATGTCATCACCAGACCACTTCATCACGGTGAACAACTTCACACCGACACGTCTCTCATCCACCTCTTCAGAAGGCGAAGATCATCGCAGAAGAGAGGGGTGGCTGGAACGTACAACAGTTTTACAATCCAAACAATTGGAGATCCCACTACGAGACATCTGGGCCAGAGATATGGAGAGACACTGAGGGAAAGATCGATGCATTTGTCGCTGCCGCAGGAACGGCGGGCACCATCGGAGGCGTGTCCAGCTACTTGAAGGAGAAGAAAGAGGAAGTCAAGATCGTCTTATTGGATCCATACGTGAGACGATCGTGTCGATGACATGATTGCGATCACGCTCGCGATCATCATGATGACGGATGATCATCTGATCTCATCAGGGTTCGGGTGTCGTCTACGAGAAGAGAGAAGGACTCATCGTCTCTCGAATGAAGACTGACGACGAGAAGAAGAAGGAGAAGCCCTCTTTCGTAGAGGGAATCGGCGTCTCTGTCGACACCTTCTACGGTATCCGGCACGCAAAATTAGACGCGACACTTCGCATCGACGATCAGATCACCATGGAGTTCGTTCACTACTTGTTAAAACACGAAGGTATTTTCGTCGGACCTTCTGCTGCGATGAATGCATTGGGTGAATCGAAATGTCATCCCTCGTGAATCTGATCGTTGGTAGGTGCACGTGAGTGTGAATTTGTAGGGTGAAGACTGATGGAGAGAAGTGTGGGTGGCTCATCATCTTGGGCCGGGCCATACGGTCGTGACGATTCTGTGTGACAGTGGAAATAATTATCGATCGAAGGTAAATGGTTATTGATCACACGATCATGGACATCGCGTGATCGTGATGATGATGATGATATCACCTCAACACTTGCAGATCTTTAACGAAGAGTTCCAAAAAGAGAAGGGAATCACGGTAGAGAGGAACGACCTGAAAGAATTCATATCTGCGTTCGATCCTCTGTTGTTCACGAATCACTGGTCGCAATAGATCAAATAGATTTCTGATGAGAAGATGGTTTCCATTGTCGTTTGGCCGATTTCACCATATATAAAAGAACGGTTTAAGTCGTTGTGTCAAGACATACATAACTTCATTGTACAATTTCAGCTGTTATTCTTCTCTCTCAGTTTCCTTTCCAGTTCGGCAAAAGCTTTCGCAGAGGGATCCTCAAAGTCTTCGATCACGTCCACCTGATCAACACATCAAATCTAGAAGATTGAGAAAGAAGGACGGGTGCATACCTTTCGACCTTGTAAAGTTGCCCTCTTCTGATATTCCTTCATCTTCTCTTCGTAATCTGCCTGCGCGGCAAAGTAATCGTTCCAAACGCAATTGATGCAGTTGTTACCACAGCAATTGTCGGGCATGATGGGAGCCGATGGATGGTCTTCCTCCCAAATCGTCGACGAGAACATTTTTGAACGTCGGACGACGTTAGATGTTCCCAGTCGTAGGGACCTTGAGAAACGGATGGGAGGTCTTGATGCCATGGGAAGCTTATTGAACACTCTCATCATCCCGGGCACCATCACATGATCTCCGTTCTGTGTTTCCGAGAATTTCACCTTTTCATTGTAGATCGATGTGATGATTTCCCGCCCAATGGATAATATTCAAGCATCGCGTAACATCATCATGGAGTTGTCAGAGCTGTATCCACATTCTGCGAGCAAGTCTGTCAAGTGGTCACCCGATGGAAAGTTCATCGCAGTTGCTCTTAATTATAGACTTCTCATCCGTGAAACGGCGGTGCGTTCAGCCTCTATTCTGATGTTCTGAATGCTCATCAGAACTTGGGAGTCACTAGCTTGTTCAGTTGCAACGCCGACATCGGAGATTTAGAGTGGTCTCCTGATGGAGATTACGTCGCTTGCCTCATTCCAAAGAGATCCATGGTTCAGATCTGGTGTGCGACCAAATGTGAGTCCATCACATCCAGAGATGCTTCGTCTGATGTATGTCCAGCGACAAAGTCTGGTAATGAGTGGAGTTGCAAGATAGAAGAGAGTATTGCCGGATGCACATCGGTCAGATGGTCCCCTGATTCTAGACATGTCTTGACTGTCTCCGATTTTCAGATGAGATTGACTGTATGGTCCGTCGTGGATCGATCGAGCATGCACATCCATCATCCCAAATCATCTTCACAAGGTGAACATCTTGTGGATCAGCCACACAATGACCATCGATCGGGCTCTGATCCCAACAGGAATCTCGTTCAACAAGAGCGGCGTATATCTCGCAGTCTTACAGAGAAAAGACTCGAAGGATATGGTCTCCATCTATTCTACGGACAACTGGGAGAATGTTTCGGTGTGATCCATCAACCATCATCACGTCATTCTGATGATCATCACACAGACTTTCACTCTAGACACGTTTGATGCGGTTGACCTCGCCTGGGCATCTGATGATACGTGTCTGTGTGTGTGGGACAATTGCGTCAACTACAAGATCTGTGTCTATTCTCTCAACGGAGGGTGAAAAGACGAATCACGCGTACAATTTTGGCGTTGACACTTTACATAGAAAGCTGTACGAATACCAAGCTTACGAACACGCGCTCGGCATCAAGTCGGTTCAGTGGAGCTGCACGACCAGTCAGATGCTGGCCGTAGGTAGTTACGATCAGAAGGTGATCGCGATGCGATCGCCATGATGATGATGACATGATCAGGTCCGATTGCTGAATCCTCTGACGAAAAAATGCATGATGGAATGGAATCACTCTGCCCCCCTCTCCCGTGCCAACACGGTGATATTTCGACTCGTTATCTGCGAGGCTGATAGAAAGGACAGACGGTGTACAGAGAGAGTCCATCAGATAGTCCGTACGAGCCCATCAACTGTGAGGTCGTTTCATCTGAGTCGAAACTGAACTGATCAGATGTGATCGACTCCTCTGCAACGATGACACTGCCGTCTACGAAGCCCCCCACGGACCAGGCCAATCCGAAGATGGGAGTGTCGTGGATCAGATGGTCACCGTCCGGTCGTTACATCGCTTCTAAAAACGGTAACCTCATCACCATCTTGATCATCTTGATCGTCATGATCATCACGACACCTCGCTCTCGATCATCTTCACCTCCGATCTGATGACCATCAGATAACACACCCAATGTCATCTTCATCTGGACCGTAACGAAGAGTCATCCGTCCTGCGTTCTCCTCCACCGCTCACCCGTGAAGACTGCAGCCTGGGATCCCTCTCACGATCGTCTCGTCATCTCATGTGGAGAGAGCGTCATCTACTTCTGGACCCCAAATAGCGCCAGCTGTGTTCCTATTCCGGGAGGTACGATGGTACAGTCTCTGACGTGGAGGGGAGATGGTGAGGCCATCGGCCTGGTGGATAAGTCTCAGTACTGTGTGTGTTATCTGGACCCAGACGAAAATCTTGTATAAATGGAATGGAGAAGATCGAGTGTATCGAGAGGGGACGTGCACCACGAGGTATCTTCAGATATTCATCGTGAAGTCTATACATCCTCTTGTCTCTATATAAGTTACATCCAATCAGCATGTAGTGGATGGTACAATTGCTTACTTCCATTTCAAGTCTTGTGATCTATGTGTCTAAGGGAAGTCATCCATTTATACTGGTGTCAAACCAGCAATCTGATGTAACAAGTTTAAGCAGTTCTCGCAGAGAGCAAGCCAATGAGTGTGTCTTGACGGAGCACAAGACAACGTTTGGTATTCAAAATTCTTTATCCTTTCTTCAGAAATAATTCACCACCACAACGGAAATGCACATCATCCACAAGTCACTTAGTCATGTCATGTCTGACTTTTCACCTATTTTGGCAGAATCAGGGTATCCGGTACTTCAATTGATATTCTAGTCAGCTCTGTTTTTTCTCCACACTATCTTTGTCTGGAACATTGTCGTTTGGAACATCTTCATCTGGAACATCTAACAGTCAGTATGCTAGTCTGCCAGGCAGTACACCCGGACAAACAATTTCTCCTGCAGTTGGTCTTGCTCTTACACTGTGGTTTTGACTGGTACCAACACTCATAACATCATTCCTTCAGATTCCATACAGTTCTACAGCAACAGCCCAGCAGTACAGCAACAACAGCTTCTCAGTCTTCAACAGTGGACTCAGCGCTTGTTCTGGAACAAGGCCCAACGGCCACACCATCAGTCTCAAATGTTCCAGCGCATGCTACGCTGTCTTTACTGGAGGAAGTGGAATGGTAATGGCCCACATCTTTTTCATTGTGGCTGCCGTGTGAGCCCTTTTGGCCTTGTAAGGAGCATGAATACAATATTCTTAAATGTGAACGTCTTCCGTCCTTCTTTTGTTTGTACGACACAGCAATGGTATCATTCGGCAGGATTAAGGTCAGAAATTGGCTCCTAAACATATTCTTGCGAAAGTGAGAGAAGCATCAGTGGCTGTTGTCGATCACCGATCATGATCGATATCGAAAGATCGTGTAGCGATGATCCACACGCAGAGATGATACACGACTTACAAATTCGCTTCTTTATGTATTTACAGAGGCAGATATTTCATCGTCCACCTCTTCCAGCGGATGATATGGATCAAAACGGTTGACGGTGTCCCTCTTCAACGATGGAATGAGAATTGTAGATTTTATTCTCATGTTTTTCACTTTGTCTCTTTTGCTTCCCTCGCCATTCTCTCACACTCCCAATCGACATAGTCCCAGAGCCCTTGAGAGGCTGGGTTCTTCTGCCATCCAATCTTCTCTCCCTTTGTTCCGTTGCTGCGCGAGTTGCTGCCCAAGTAACCGACGGCCTTCTTATCACCGAAAGCCTGAGATGGTGAGAACGAGAGATATCGAAATGGCGAACCTTCTCCACGCTGTCCTCGTCGTTGTTGTCGCGGATCTCTTCGCTGTCGACTGCTCCCAAGGCTTTGAGCCGAGCGGCTATAGCTCTGGCCAGTTGGTTCCAAGTGTGCACGCCCGTCGTGGCAAAGTAATAGCCTTCACGGTTGATGGGTATCTACAACGCTTCAACCGAATGAAACCTAATTGTCTCACCTCTTGTCCATGGAGCAGCTTCTCCACGATGACTTGGTAGAGTAGAACGAGATCAGACACGTTCACGTTGGACCATACGGACAGACCTTGTCCCACTTGCTGTGCTTGTCTGTGCTTCAGAGCGGCTCGAATCATGGTGGGTACCTGTCCAATTAGACGTGTCATGATGACAGCGACATGATCTTTCACCTGTTGAGATCGCACGGCGCTGATGTCTTTCGGACCGAGACCTTCTCCGTAGATGGTCGGCGGACACATGAGAACGAGCTTGAAGTAATTCTTCTGACTTTCTTCGATGAGAAAAGTGTCGACGTGACGATGAGGTTGAGTGACGGGGAGGGAATTGAGTTTGTCGTTGTCTTCATCTTGGTAGATGTACTGCACGTGTCAGAACGGAAGAGAAGAAGATGTAGGTGGAAGGTGGATGTAAAAGATGGGATGATGGAGAGGAGCTCACGTCGGATGGACGAGTTCCTCGCACATCTTCGTCTAAGATCTGAGATCCTGAAGTTTGGATGTACAGTGATGGTTTCTGTCTTTCATCGTATCTCTTCTTCAAACCTGCCACGATGGCTTTTGCCTGCTCTGATTTTAGAACGTAAGAAGAATATGATGGAGATACCTCTTCCAATGTGTCGCTGCTTGCGGCTTCGATGACGAGATCTGCACGGTGAGCTGCGTCTGTGATGAGATTGACGTCATCGAAAGAGCCCACAATGGCTTCTATTCCCTCCATCTTTGATAATTTCTCAGCCTGAAAAGAGTGTCAAACACGAAGACGACACTGGATGCAGTGTCACCTTCTCTTTCGAGCGAACGAGAAGGATGAAACGGTAGGATTTGAGGTTATAGAGGTGTCCGAAGACGGAGCCTCCAACAAATCCTGTGCTGCCGATGAGAAAGATGAGGGGTCTATCGTTGATGTTTGTCATGTTGTTGCTTGCGTTTATGATTGATGACGAGAGCCAGGCGGTCTGTCACGTGACTCATACTGTTATCTGTGCGAATTTTCCAACAAATCGTTCCGATCCAAAAGCACCTGATGTTGATCACAGTCTCAAGGTCGATCACTTTTCATGAGTCAAAGTGAAGTGTATACACTGTCCTCTTCTGGTGGAACAACGCTGTGCAGAATAGAATCCTCCGACGAAAATGCTTCTCACCAATCTACAAACACACATCGCCCCGACACATTGCGAAGGGGGCACATCGGAAGCGAGCATCAGAAGCGACACCCTCTACAGGCAGTCATGAAGGATATAACTGATATTCTATTCGAAGAAGAGGATGATGAGGTCTGTCCCTGCTGTGATTTTCCAAGAAGGACGCCTCATGCTCCCGGTTCTAAGCCAGCGGAAGAGCCAAATCAGCAACAATCCAGCACGAATGATTACGGTGAGTCAAGCAATCTACCTTCTGGTTCATCACGTTCGGAACATACATTGTATCGATACCATTCACAGGTGTGGCTGGTGAGAATAAGCAAGTCGAAGAATATGTCGAATCGATCGAGGTGATTTCCAATTCCATTCCCAAAGCTGACGTCAAACGAACAGAAGAAGAGATCGGCAGCTGGCGTGGGAGGCGTAGTTCTTTCCTTCTTCCTTTACACTACCGCCCTCGTCGTCTCATCTGGACTCATCTTCTACGACAAATTCTCCTGGTTAGACTTCTTAAAGGTCTCCGATTACAACCGAGACTCGTGGAGTGAGAGATCATCATCATCCCCTCCACTCATCTTCTTCAGTCTTAACTCTCATCCTGCTCTCTGTTCTCGTCGTCTATTCGTTCATCGTCGGTTTCAAGAACACCATCCGAGAAGATGGCATCCACGAACCTTATCGTTGGTTACCTCTCGTCTTCACGTCGGTCGCCTTTCCACTGGTGAACAACTGCCATCCCTTTCCATCATCTGATTCATCATATCAGATCATGGCCGAACCCACGAGACGCTGGCTCATCGATCTGGGCTTCTTAGACGCTCAATTCTTTGGACAATACATCAAAGGATGTGTCGATGGTAACTGGAAGTGCCTGTCTACCAGTGGAATCCTCATCGCCTTCATCTTTACCTACGTGGGATACATCCTGCTCCTATTTGGACTCGTCTTCCAATACAAGATCGGAATGAGATACGAAGAGATCAGGAAGAGGGAGATGATCAAGAGGAGAGTGTCTTCCAGACAGGCATCTCTAAGGAATAGCCGCATCCGATCACCGGTGATGACGATGCGATGATGTTCGGAGGCTGATGGAAAGCAGATGAACTGATGGAGTGATGAATGAATAAATAAAGGCTCGATCGAGGTGGTTGCCATGGCACATTTTTCGTGAGTCGACGCGACAATATATTGTGTCACCGCTGTCGCAACTTGCAAGAAGAAGGTGCGAATTACAAGGTGAGATGATGGGGCGTTTCATCATCTGGATCTCCTTGTCGGTCTTGCCTCGGCATCTTATGAGGGAAGCATCTTAAACGAGTTAAGAATGGCTGGTGGAGGTGTCAATGATTCTACGCTGGATTTGCAAGCCAGTAACGTGCACTTCTCATCGACCTAAATGATACACAGCCTTGCAGTTTTACCGATCCGATGGATTACCTGGTCGTAAAATGCGATCAAACCAACGGAATGGTCATGTCTTTGACATTGAGGGGACTGAACGGCACTCTCTCTTCCAAGATAGGTTGTTCCTCATCGTGCTTTCTCGATCTCAATTTTCTGCAGGTTTGTTTAGAAATCACCGGTTTCGTGGTAGGACCTCTTCCCTCTCTGGGTAATCTGACCCATCTACAAAATCTCTCCATCAAGGACAATCAGATCGGCTCAGAAGCACCAGATCTAAGAAATTTGACTCAACTCACGGTCATCGATCTGTCCAACAATAGTTTCACGGGAGAGCTTCCCACCTACTGGTGCAAACAGACGGCTCAAATAAGAAACATAACCGTGAGAGACAACAGGTGAGAAGATCATGAAAGGTGGGGAACAACGATGTCTCTCACGACGGACAGGCATGAACCTGACAGATCTTCCTCTCTGGCTCATCCAAAGTTTGACCAAGCTCGAGTATTTGCTGCTCAACAAGAATCTGCTGACCTATCTTCCCACCGGTTTCGATTCTTTACTCGAGAGCTGCATATACCTCGAATTGGGTACGAATGCGATCTCCCTCCCGAATGTATACAGATTGGGTACCGAATGCCAAAATTGCAGAAGATTTACCTGAGTAACAATCACCTGAACGGCTCGATCACATCTCTGTTGAACGTCAGTCTCCTAACTTGAAGGATCTGGATCTAAAGAAGAACGATCCCTCTGGAGATTTGTCCTTCCTGCGGTGGACGCCCATCATTCTTCACCCACCTCCATCCTTTTTATGTTCCAACAGTGGGAACTCGTTGTCCGGTTCAATTCCTTCTTTCTTCAACGCCAAAAATTTCTCTCATCTGCAATCCATCGATCTGTCCGATAACAAATTCAATTTGATCGCCGATGGTGATCTCGCCGATCTCTCACCATCCTGCAACATCGTGAACAACGACTTCTCTTGCTTCACGTTACAGCACCTCAATTCATCGTGCATATCCAATCATTCCAAGACATGCCCCCTTGAACTACTCGAACAGAAGGGAAGGTTGATCTCGCCGACGGATGCAAGGGTGAGAAGATGAGAACATAACGGACGACTGAAGGAGACAGAACATTTTGGAAGAATATTCACCCACAAATCAAGTGAAGTTGTTGTGCATACACAGCGTGCGACGAGATGACATGATTAACGTGATGCAGGCGATCGAAGCCATAGTTGCTGTGACGACGGCTCTGTTGCGAACGACAACAACGTTCAGATATTCATCAGGCAATTTATCTCTCAGTCTACAGACTTACAACCGGAACGGTAGCAATGCATCAAACATCGAAAATGACATAGGCAATATCAATTGCTCCATCAGCATTCCTCTATCAGCTGTTTCCACCCAACAACGAGGTAAGGAGAGAGAAAGAGAAAGAAATTGAGAGAAATAGTGGTTGTTGCACTCTCTTCCGTCGAATCTTCTCCTCTTCTGTCGATTTACAACGAATCGATGTGAGTTAGAGACGATCTATCTATCACGACTGAGAGTGTGTACAGAGTCAGGAGAGTGATCGGTGCACAAGTGTTTGATGAGGCGGGAAGAGAGATAGAAATCAAAGATACAACGGAGAAGATCAACATCACCATGGGCATCGTCGATTCCATATCACCACATCAGAGTGAGTCCCCTTCACTTTCGATTTCATCTGAAGCGTAATAGAAGCGGTGTGTCAGTGGTGGAACGAGACAGGGAAGATGTGGTCACGTGATGGATGTGATGCGTACATCGATGATTTTTATCTGGTCGTCTGCATGTGCAATCACCTCACGAATTTCTCCGTCGCAGCGATCGATGTAGCTACGAAAGGATCCGACTCCAAGATGATGATCGTCATCATCGTTTGCTGCGGCGTGGGAGGTTTGATTCTCATCACGATCCTCTCTGTCATCATCTTCAAGTTTCGCGCTCGCCGAAAGGTGAGAAGAAGAGAGGATAAAACTGAAGAGATGAATAGTACAGAGCCATGGAAGACATTGGAATGAACAGCACCATAGAGGAAGATGCGGTGGAATATGAGGAGAAGATAGCGGAGAGTGAGAGTAGTCAAGTGTGGAGGGCAAAGTACAGCGACACCACTATGGTGGCCGTCAAAAAGATGAAGAGGATGAAAGAACAATTTTCAGAGGAGTGCAGGCTGATGAAGGTGGGACGTTATGTTCAGAATTCGAGAACTGATACCAGAGATAGTCGCTACATCATCCGAACATCGTACAGTATCTCGGGCACAACGTGACAGGTAAGGAGATAAGAATGAATAGAGATTGACGGGAGATAGAGAGTTACGTCGTGATGGAATGGATGAGTGAGGGTAATCTGGCAGAATATATGAGAAGTCTAAAACTGAGCGTCGATACCGTGCTGACGATGTGAGAGACATCTATCGATGATAACGAGAGACCTGATTATGAGCAGAGCGAGTGGTGTGAGCAAGGGACTTTCGTACATTGCATCTATGGGGAGAGTGCACACAGCAATTATTCCAACGAAGGTGTGTACACAGGATGTAGCGAAGAGCTGAAGGGAGACAGATTTTGATCATCGGAAGAGGCACAGTGACAGCCAAACTTTGTTCCTTCTCCTGCATCGTAGACGAAGGATCAGCCGTGGAGAGAGGAGAAAAGAGCATGTGCATGGTGAGAAGACGAAGGCGACGTGAAATTGAAAGAAGCAGGGGCCAGAAGTAGAGAGAGAAGGAAGATGGATCGCAAGCGAGCACATTTGGAACATTGGAGTGTTGCTGTGGGCCATGTCAACGGGTAGAACGGATGTGTACAACAGAAGAGAGAGAGTATCGATCCACCCAGAGGACGTTTCGGACGAGAGAGTGGCAGAGATGATACGAGAGAGTGTGAAGGAGAGGAGAGAGGGTAGGATAACTCTGAGCGAGCTGACGAAGAGAATGGCAACGGAGGAGAAGAAGAAGAACTGGGTGACACCTCAACCACACGAGATTGACGGCAACGTTTACGTCGAGCAATGATGTTGTTGATGATCACATCATCATGCGAGAATGACACAATAAATGAGTCCGAATTTATTCCAAAAGGTTGACTTGCACGGCGAGAGGGTCCAATTCTAATTCCTCTTGTGAATCCCTGGCGTCTTCCCTGATCTTCAGTAGAGACTCCTCCGTGATCGGAACGGGTGCGAGATCATCGACTTTGAACTTTTCCAAAAAGTGTTGGATCTGAATGAGATTCAATCGATCAAAGATCTTCTCTTCTCCGTGGCTGGCTGCGATGAGGTTCTTGTCCATCATCAAAAAGTTGCTGACCTCCTTGATGTGAGGCATCTGTTTTCTGAAGAGAGTTAAGAGGGTGAACGGATGGAGGAGGGCTCACGTTGAGACACCGACAAAGTCCTTCTCTGTCTTTCCGATGGAGGAGATGACCGCGGACTCGATCTGGGATACGGCCATCTTGAGAGCGAAACCGTTCGTGCCGGTATAGAGGTCGGTTCTCTTGAGGAGAGTATTGAACACCTATATTTGTGTCAACATCTCATCATGATGTGAAGTGATATGAGATCGGATGATGATGTGATGTGACATCAGAGTTTGAGATATAAGGGGTTACCAATGCATCGGCTTGCCAGTTGAAACCCTGTATGCACTGATTCATCAACGTCTTGTTGAACTTGTGAGCTCTCATCACGGAGAACAGCTCTTGGAAGGTCAAGATGAACTCGGTTGGCTTCTGTTTCGAGAAGACAACAGTGGTGAGCGAACTCGTCCCCTGATACGATATCAACCTCTGAAAAATAGAAACTCGATTACCTTCTGGAATGTCTTCAAGAGGGTGACGTAGAAATCAGAAGCGATGACGGCGACTCTGTGGACGTGGATTGAGAGAGGTCCAGACAGATCTTCTTCATTCGAGTTGATCCTGTGAGACGTTCAGCTTTCCATCTTATTTCGAGAGATCGTATACATAATAATGACTCATATACATATAAAGAGATAGATTAATATAATAGTTATGTGAATTTGGATGAGTCACCTGATGGCTGATGAGCGATCGTCGATGTGTTTGATGGATTCCGTCTTCTCGATCTCTCTGTAGTAAGCCATGACCGTATTCAGACCCCAAGCCAACTTGTCTCTGTCGTTCGCGGATGTCTGCGAGTTTTAAATTTCGAATCTTCCGCCAAATTCGCGTGTCCCCCACCTTCAGGAGCTGCTCGAACGAGTCGATCACGTGATCTAAGATGTCCGTATTGTCAGATGATAGAGCGGAAGTCTTATCTACAATGGAGGCTAGATTGGTGGCGGCTGTCGGTGTGTCTCCATCGTACTGCAGATCTGTACCAGACAAGGCATTCTGAATGATGGTCACGTGACAGTTGTAGACAGAGTAGAAAACTCACCGAAATTCCCTTCTTCGCCTCTTCGATGGCTTTCTTCTGTCCCTCGCGGTGTCGTTGTAGTTCGTCGGTCATGGAAGATAATTTCTGGTTCAATTCGTTGACTTTTCCTTCTAATTTCTTCTTCGATTTCTCGTTCTCCTCTGTCGTGTCTCATCAGCTCATCGTGATCACCGTCGATCGTGATGCAATGAGATCGTGATGCAATGAGATCGTGATGCAATGAGATCGTGATGCAATGAGATCGTGATGCGATGTGATCGATGCCACGATCGCGATGATGATGAATGACTCACTGTGCATCTGTACAGCCTCTTCTTCCATCTGTCTGATCTTCTGCTCTAATTCCATCATGGCACTCGACTTCTCGTTGGATTCCTCCAACTTGCGCTTCACTTCCTCCGCTTCCGTCTGTCTCTCATCAGTGATGAGATAGAAATATTTATTATTATATTCATTTCATTATTTTATATTGTGAGATAATGACGTCGAACAATAAAACGAAATAAAACCTCTTTGGCGTTCAATTGCTTCTTCAGATCTGAAATCTGCGACTTCTGCGATTCCAGTTCATTCTACAGGAATTTCGTCAACATTTCAGAGAAATCTCTCCATCTACAATTCCCACCTTGATGGTATTCAATTGATCGGACAAATTGTCCCTCTCCGTTACCACGACAACGTGTCCCTCTTCTCTCTCCCGAATTTCATCGAGTTCTCTCTGCAATTCCTCCAGCTTATCTTCCATCTCCTTCTTCTCTTCGTCTCTCTTCTCTCCCTTCTTCTCCGCATTGTCAAGCTTCCACTTTGAGTCTTTGATCTGCTCGTTCAACTCGTCGATCTTTACATTCTTTGATTTCAATTCCTCTTGAACGGCGTCCCTCTCCGATTCAACCTTTCGGAATCAATATTTTTTCTTGAAAAGAATGACAAAATAAATTTTTCATATAATTTCTGATGAGAAAATATTGAGATTTTTCTTCGGGATTTCTTGTGAACGAAGGATGAGATCACACCTCTANGCGCTTCACTTCCTCTGCTTCCGTCTGTCTCTCATCAGTGATGAGATAGAAATATTTATTATTACATTTATTTCATTATTTTATATTGTGAGATAATGACGTCGAACAATAAAACGAAATAAAACCTCTTTGGCGTTCAATTGCTTCTTCAGATCTGAAATCTGCGACTTCTGCGATTCCAGTTCATTCTACAGGAATTTCGTCAACATTTCAGAGAAATCTCTCCATCTACAATTCCCACCTTGATGGTATTCAATTGATCGGACAAATTGTCCCTCTCCGTTACCACGACAACGTGTCCCTCTTCTCTCTCCCGAATTTCATCGAGTTCTCTCTGCAATTCCTCCAGCTTGTCTTCCATCTCCTTCTTCTCTTCGTCTCTCTTCTCTCCCTTCTTCTCCGCATTATCGAGCTTCCACTTTGAGTCTTTGATCTGCTCGTTCAACTCGTCGATCTTTACATTCTTTGATTTCAATTCCTCTTGAACGGCGTCCCTCTCAGATTCAACCTTTCAGAATTAATATTTTTCTCTTCTTTTTTCTTTCGAAGATAATGATAAAAATTTTCATACAATTTTCTGAAGAGAAAATAGTGTGATTTTTCTTCGGTTTTTCTTGTGAGCGAAGGATGAGATCACACCTCTACGATTTGAGATTGGATCTGTTGTAAGAGCTTCATCTTGTTTTGGTTGTCGCTGTCGCTGACTGATCTCTGCTCTTGCTTCTCTGCTTCACGGAGCTGCTTCTCCTTCTCCAATTCCTTCTTCAGAGCTGCAATCTGTCGCGGGTTCAATACTCGCTCCCTCCCTTTTTTTCTCACCTGTTCGCGTAACTCTTGCTCTTGTGCGGCAGATTTCTTCTTTTTCTCTGTCTCGATCTCTCTGGCTTCGCCTTCTCTCCTCTCCTTCTCTTCCTTCTCTGCCTCCTGTCGTCATTTGAGTACAGAGAAATAGATGAACGAAACTGCATGATACTTACCAGCTGAGCGCGGATATTTGCGAGCTCCTCCTCCAGACTCTCTCGGTGCGAGACCAATTCGACGTGTCTCGCATTCGCATCTTTCAGTTTCGTCTCGTATTCACCGAACGCTCCGTTCTATGCCTCACATCAGCCCGTGTCAACGTGGACATCCTTTCACCTTCTCTTCTGCTTCTGTCTTCCTCTTCTTCTCCTGCTCTTCGATCTTCCCTTTCAATTTCTCGTTCTCTCCTTCCTTCTCGTGCAGTGCATCTCTTACATCCGACAGCTCCGATGTCAATGTAGACACCTCGTCGGTCAATTTAGACATCCTGTCTCCTCTCTCCTTGTCGCTGTCGTCTCTCTCGCTTCTCATGTTCTCAACTTGAGCCGTCAGATCGGATAATTGCTGGCGTAACGTCTTGAGCTCTTTCTCTGACTGGGACAGTTTCTGACTCGTTGCTTCCTTCTCTGCGGTGGAGGCCTCCAGGTCACGTGACTTCTCTTCGAGTTGGGATTGTAATTGTGCGATTTGGGACTCGAATTGAGAGTGTTGTGAACGGAATTGGGACTCTCGCTCTTGATTCTCTTTGGATTGAGACTCACTGCCTTGTCTGAGTTGAAGTAACTCTGCGTTCAACTCTTTCATCTTCTGTTCGAGTTGTTGTCGTTCCGTTTGTGATCTCTCCTCCATTTCAGTCATCTTCTCCTTCTCTTCGTTCATCTCAGCGATTCTGTTCGTTCATCAGCATCTTCCATTTATACATCAGCATCACATCAACATCACATCGTTTAACTCACCTCTGATTCAATTGTTGGATCGCGTTCTGTTCTTCACTCAGAGCCTTCTGAAGTGATACGATCTGCTGATCCTTCTCCGTCGTTGTAGATGAAGCCGACATCAGAGCGTTCTCCTTCTCTCTCTTCTCTTCCTCCAACATCTTCTGATACTTCTTCTCTGACTCCGTCACGCTCTGACCACCATCAGTCCTCCATCTACACGTTTGTAGATGAAATGAATACCTTCAATCTCGCCTCCAATTCTTCCAATCTCTCTTCGTGCTCCTTTTTCGTGTCTTTCAACTGCTTCTGCGAGCTCTCTTCGATGTCTCTCGCCCTGCTGGCGTGCGATTCCACTTGGTTCTGGAGCTGGATAGCGGCTGAGTCCTTCTCCTCCAACAGTTGTTGGTGTCTGACAATTTCTTCTTCGTGCGATCGAATGCGTCCGGTCAATTGCTCGATGGTGCCCTGGAGGACGGACAATCTATTCGAATGCTCCTCGGCCGCGGCTCTCGTTGTAGAATGAGCCTGACGTTCTTCTTGCAATTGATTTTCGATGTCGCTGCTGGAAGATCCCACCGTTGCGATCTGTTGCTGCAAAAGAGACTGCAAAGAATGAGGACATGGATGGAATTGGTTCCCACCTTTTCTTCTTGTGACTTGCGTTCGACTTGTTCTCTCTTTGTCTTCTCTGCCTCGATGTCTCTCTCGTGTTGCTCTCTCAATGATTCTAACTGCTTCTGAGCTGCCTCCAGTGCCTCTTGATTCGCAGATGCGTCATTCTTCGCAGATTCCAGTTCTTCCTCCGTTGCTTTCAGTGACACCATCTTTTCGTCCAATTCCACGAGATATCTCGCTTCGGTGCTCTTGTTCTTCTGTCCTCGAATCATTCTCCGCAGAAAATAGAAATAAAATGAAATAAATCACCTCGAGAGCGTTGTAAAGAGCCTCCTTTGTCTTCTTCAATTCCTCTTCCAACGATTCGAATCGACTGCCCTGGTCACCCAGGGAATTATCTCTCTCTGACAGACTTCTCTTCAATTCTTCAATTTCAACTTGAGTTCTCTGCTTGTGTTGCTTGTGCTCTCTCTCGCTGTGTTCGATGGCCTGCCGTGTGTCATGACATCTCTCTTGACATGGTACGTATGATATCACACGAGATATCGTCACAGATGGTTCTCACTTCTTTCTCTGCGACGAGTTGTTCTTCAACTGTTTTGATCTTACGGTTCATACTCTCCAATTTCTCTTCTAATTCTCTGTTCTTCTCTTCTGCAGCCTCCAACTTCTCACTCCTCTCCTTCAATTGACTCTGTGTGTGAGCAGCCACCTGTACGATGTCATTCTTGACTCTTCCAGTTTCTTCACCTCTTCCAATTGTTCCGTTCCATCTCTTTCTCTCTCTCGCGAGTTTCTCTCTTCTTCAAATTGTGCCTTGAGAGTCTTCAGCTCGGCCGCGAGCCGTTCGGAGGTCTCTCTCTGTTGCTCCTTCTCTTGCTGCAGCTCAGCCTGTTTCTTCTTCTCTTCTTCGATGTTCTTGTGCAGCAGCTGCGTGTTGTCCTCGTAAGAGGCTCTGACCTTCTGGTGCTCCTCGTGAGAGAGTCTACTCTGAACGATCTGCTCTTCCAATTGTGCGATGGTCTTTTTAAGAGACTCGTTCTCCTTCTGCGACGTTTCACCGAGATTTCTCGCAGTTTCCTCGGCCTCTCGGCTCTTCTTCTGTTCTTCCTCGAATTTGGCCTGGGTGACCTTCGATTGCTCCATTTCGCGTTGTAGTTTGAGTTGTAGATCGTCGAATTGGGCATCGCGAGATCGATCGGAGGATTGGTGTTGCTCGAGTTGTAGATTGAGATCTGATAGACGTTGCTGCAGGGTGGACACGGTGGTGTCGATCTCTACGGATCTGTCCCTGCTCTTCTCTTCGTGATCTCTGTGGATCTGTTCGATCTGGTTGTGAATGTCAGATCCGATGTACAAGAGTGGATGATCGAGAGAAGGAATGGATGAAGTCATCATCATGTGATGTGTGATCATCATGTGATGTGACATCATGATCATCATGTGATCGTATGGATGATGATTGATGAACGAATGTTCGTGGATGAATCTCTCACCTGACTCTTGTGTTGAGACAGAGACGCTTCAAGTTCCACCACACGCTTCTGCAGAGCCTCTCTCTGCTTCACCTCCTCTTGGTACTTCTTCTCCACTTCTTCCACCTTTCCCACATCCAAATTCTCCTCCTTCTTATTCTGTTGAACTTCTTCTAATTGACTCTCCAACACCAAGATCTTCGTGTTCAATTCTTCTCTCGCTCGTACCTACTCGATGTCAATCGACTTCAACTCTCCACGAGATGTGTCACCTCTGCGTTGTACTTTTTGTTGGTTTCCAATTTCTCCTTCACTTCTCCATTCAACTGTCTCTGCAGGTCAACCAGTGCTGTCTGTGAAGACATTTGGAGCTGAAAAAGGTCAACAGTCGGCATATCACTCGCAGCTCACATCTTCCAGCTGTGATCCGAGAGTCTCGATCTCGTTCTGCAGCTCCTGCTCTCTCAACATGTGTTGTTCCATCTGCTGTCTCCTCTCGGCATCAGCGACGAGACTTCTCTTCGAACTCGTGCGACTGAGGTCGTTGCTCTTTCCTAAAGCCTATTCGAGTTAAAATGTTTGAATCCATCTTCATATTTCTCACTTCGATCTCTTGATCTTTTGCTTCTAGATCTTTCTTCAGGGCCAAGATCTCCTTCTTTCTCTTGTGGCTCTTCTCTTTCACTTCTCTGAATTTGGCGAGGCGCTTGTTCAATTTGTCGATTTCTGCTCTCATCTGCATGCTGTCGGCGTCGGTTCCGACCGGCATGGAGCTAGCGATGGAGCTCTGGGAAGGTGATCGTGTGATCTGTCCATGTGTCATCATCGATCGCGATGCACAAGGTGATGATGTCGTGATCGTCTCTGTCGTGCGAGTCGATGAAATTCACCTGAGATAGTTCTTCTCTCAAGTTCTTGATGTCCAACTCGTGACTGGGTAATGAGATGAGCTCGATCTCATCGATCAGGAAAGCGATCAGTCGTGCGGACTCTTCAGAGTCCATCAGAGAGGCTTCCGTATCTTGCGTACGTAACAGCTGTCAGAATGTTCAGGTGAACATTCTCCACCATCGACTCACGTTGGGGGCCCAGCAGGTACCCAGATTGAGTGATGTCATCTTGTTGACTTCTGATTTCTTTGATACTCGATTTAAACATTTGAGAATGTAACACAAAAGATCTCGATTGGCTGCGGGAAGCTCGTGAATGATCTGGAACGTTGAGAGGCAGAAAGAATAATTCCGATATTTTCGATTTAATGTTTATAAAGTGAGGAGAGAGAATGAAAGAGAGGAGAAGGACTCACTTGATTCATTGATTTGATCTTCGCCTTTTGTTCTTTGATCTCTGTACTGTTGTGAATAGGAGTTCGATTTAAAACGAAAGACGAAGAGATAGAGATCGTGTCACTCACCTTTGAAAGAGTTCAAGAAGGTCGTGTAATATCTGTACAACAAGAGAGGTTGGGGTAGCTCTCTGACGTACTGCTTCATCAGGCCAGCTACGGCGTGGGAGCTCGCCTTCAATTGTTCAAAATTGACTCTGACCTTGTAATCTGTTCGAGTGACGTCAGAGTGATGTTGATTGTAAAAGATGATACAATATCATTCTCACCAATCGCATACATGGCTTTAAATTGATTCTGCTCGTTCGTGCTGGCGGCGATGCGGAAAATTCCTTCTTCATCGATACCTGACTGAGATCAGGGTGAAAAGAGGTGATGGACGTTACCAATCTTGTCTATGAAGTTGACACAGTCGACAACTATGAATGGAATGTTGGTCCCCTGATACTCTAAGAGTTGCTAACGATGTCAATCCCTCCGTAGCACAACCTAATGTCACCTCTAAGTTGGCCCCAAAAACGGGAGGGCCTGATGAGGGCTCCATCGTCTTCCTGGCATCTTTGTCTTTGTCTTTCTTGGACTTCTTGTCCTCCTTCTCAGGCTTCTCCTTCTTCTCCTTCTTGTCTTTCTTCTTGAACATCTCGTAGAGTTCTGAAGAGGTCAGCGATGGACACCACGAGTCCTGACCCACACAAAGAGAATGTCTTCTCCTGATGTCAAGAGATGAACGCGTCGGCAGGGCCGGTGGATAATTCTAAGAAAAGTACTCTTCGAAGAAAATTTGAACGCGAACGGTGATGCTTCTCACATCAGAAGGGCAACGAGAGATGACTGCTGTGGCGGGCCCTATCAGGCCCATCGATGCATCATTGAAAGAGTTTGTGGAGGAACATGAGGCACCGAAGAGATTGTGAGAGCGCGAATGCGAATGGGTGATGATATGGATCGATCTGACCGACAAAGGTCACACATTCAGTTTGGTATGTTTTCTGCACAAGACATGACGAGAATGTCTGAGATACGAGTCGTCACAAATCACACCCGAGATGAATTGAAGAGACCGAAAATTGGAGGTTGTCTCGATCTTCGACTGGTAATTTCCATCTATTTGTATATCGCTTCTCGATCACTTAGAATACAACATATCCGATCTCATCACCCCTCTGATTCAGGGCCAGGGCACTAGTAGAAAAGCAGTCGAGTGTAGAACGTGTGGACTGAAGATGCAAGACTGCATCGGTCATTTTGGTTACGTTTCATTGGGTCTCCCCGTCTTCCACATTGGATATTACAAGAACATCATTGCCGTTCTCAACATGGTCTGTAAGGTGACCACCCGTCAGCCTCCATCTCTTCTGACCCCATCAGAAATGCAGCCGCATCTTGTTGACAGAAGATGAGAGGAAAGTGTGGCTGAAGAAGATGACCAACGCTGTCGTTCACAGGAAGCAGCAGCTCATCAAACAACTCCTCGCCCTCACAAAAAAACACACCGAATGCTGTCACTGCTCCTACCAGAACGGTACGCTGCCTCGTTGTAGATCAACCCTCACCCCTACAGGTATCGCCAAGAAAATCGGAGTCATGCGTATCGTCCACGAACGATTCAAAGGAGCGAAACAGCAGCAAGAGAACGCAGATGCTTTAGCTCTCCAATTCAAAGAGGCCATCGGCTTCAACACTGAGCTGAAGGGTCTCATGCCCAAGCTGACGCAAGAAGAGATGAACCCTCTCACCGTGCTGAAGATTTTCGAAAAGATCATCAATGAAGATTGTCTCTTGCTGGACATGCATCCCGAACACAGCCGACCGGAGAACATGATCATGACCACCATCTTAGTGCCTCCCACCATCATAAGACCTTCGGTGGAAATGGATGCCAATACGAACGAAGACGATCTGACATCCAAAGTGAGTCGATCATCATCACGATCTCATCATCATCTCATCATCATCATGTGCACATCGTGATCGCGATGAGAAGACACTCTGTGACTCGAACCATTCTGACCTTCCCAGTTGGGAGAGATCATCCAGATCAGTAACACCATCCGAGACGTCATCTCGAAGGGCCAAGTCTTAGCTCTCCTCTACGAAGATTGGGACTTTCTACAACTCCACTGCGCCCTTCTCATCAATTCAGAGATGCCTGGTTTGCCCGCCGGTCTCAAACCAGAGAGAACGATCCGTGCCCTGTGTCAGAGACTCAAGGGCAAGACCGGAAGATTTCGTGGCAATTTATCCGGAAAACGCGCGGATTTTACGAGTGGGTCACGTCACCTTGGTGACGTCAGATTGACACGTCTGACAGGTCGTACGGTCATCAGCCCCGATCCGAATCTGAGGATCGACGAGGTTGCCGTTCCAGAATTAGTCGCGAAGATCTTGACTTACCCCGAGAAAGTGAACAAGTGCAACATTGAACACTTGAGAAAGTTGATCATCAACGGTCCCGATCAACACCCCGGAGCCAATTACGTCGACAAGAACGATGGAAACCGAAGGTCAGATAACATGAACAAGAACAGTCTCAGTCTCAGGTGAAAACACAAAAGAGTAAGGTTTCGAGTTTTTCGTTGATTTTGGTTTCAGATTCGCCAATCGAGACCGAGTTGCAAAAGAACTGAAGATCGGAGACATTGTAGAGCGACACGTTTTAGACGGTGACATCGTTCTGTTCAATCGTCAGCCTTCTCTTCACAAGATCTCCATCATGTGTCACAAGGCCAGAGTCATGCCCGGGAGGACACTTCGTTTCAACGAGTGCGTCTGCACACCCTACAATGCAGATTTCGACGGAGATGAGATGAACTTGCACGTACCACAGACCGAAGAAGCCAGAGCGGAGGTATGGTGACGTCACACCACATCACACTACATCATCATCACATCACATCACACTACACCATCATCACATCATCAAACATCTCATCTTCCCAGGCATTAGTTCTGATGGGTGTCACTCACAATCTCATCACACCTCGTTCGGGAGAGCCTCTCATTGCCGCCACGCAAGATTTCTTAACCACAGCTTATCTTCTGACGCAGAGAGACACCTTCTACGACCGTTCGAGGATATCCCAGATCATCGTGGGTGCTTATGATGCCCTCGGCCAATTCGACTTACCTCCACCGGCCATCGTGAAGGTGAAGTGAGAGAAAGATTGAGAGTGGCTCACCTGACGACAGCCCATCGAATTGTGGACCGGAAAGCAGATCTTCAACATGTTGATCTGTCAGTCGTTTGATTCACCGATCAAGATCAATTTGGAAGTCAAGTCGAGGTCGTACACTGGAAGGGACGAACACATGTGCAGAAACGATGGTTGGGTCTGTTTCCAGAGCTCAGAGTTGATCTCTGGTGTCTTAGATAAGGTAATTTGACTCTATCCTCTATATAGAAATGATCTTATTTCTTCGTTCAATCTTGATTCATTCCATAAGCTTTAAAAATCAAAAGCATCATCTCCCTCATCATCGTTCACTTTTTTCCTTCAATTCACATGTACAGACGACCCTCGGTTCTGGTAACAAGAACAACATCTTCCACATCATCATGAGAGATTTCTCCCCCTACGAAGCTGTCAACTGCATGTCACGCCTATCCAAACTGTGCGCCAGATGGATCACCAACCATGGATTCTCCATCGGAATTTCAGACGTCACACCCTCTCAACTCTTGAAGGACAAGAAGGGAGAGCTCGTGCAGCAGGGTTACAACAAGTGTGACGAACTCATCGCTCAGTACAACCGAGGCACGCTGAAGACTATGCCCGGTTGTAATTCAGAGGTTACGCTGGAGTCGATGCTCAATGGAGAGTTATCTGATATTCGAGAGAAGGCAGGAAACACTTGCGTGTCTGAATTGCATCGACTGAATTCACCTCTTATCATGGCACTCTCCGGTTCAAAGGTGAGACGCGACGAAAGATGTCTATATCACACGATTTACGGAGGACTACAACGGTGTAGATGGAATATTTGCTGAAAAATCGTGCAGGGATCGAACATCAATATCTCACAGATGGTGGCTTGTGTCGGTCAACAGACGGTCAACGGTAGTCGTATTCCCAATGGATTCTTACATCGCAGTCTGCCCCACTTTGAGGTCCATTCCAGATTCCCCGCCGCCAAGGGTTTCGTCGCCAATTCTTTCTTCACGGGTCTCACCCCAACTGAGTTCTTCTTTCACACTATGGGAGGAAGAGAAGGTGTGTTTTCATCATCACACATCACACATGACACATCGTGTGATGATCGTCATCAACATCATCACCATCATCACACATGACACACCGTGATGATCGTCATCAACATCATCAACATCATCACCATCATCACACATGACACACCGTGATGATCATCATCAACATCATCAAACGATGACCCTCGTACAGGTCTAGTAGATACCGCCGTGAAGACGGCCGACACCGGTTACATGCAGCGTCGACTCGTCAAAGCCCTCGAAGACCTCGCCGTTGGCTACGACGAGACTGTCAGAAACGCCATCAACGGTATCGTTCAATTCACTTACGGTGATGACGGTCTAGACCCGGCTGGAATGGAGGCCGTGGGGAAACCTGTGGACATGATCAGACTGTTGGCACAGAGTCGATCGGTCTTCCCTGACCCAGACAGGAGAGAGCCTTCTCTCATGCCCGCCGACGTCAAGTGAGTGAAATTTCCGTGAAATTTCACGGAAAGTCGTGAGAAGATTCTGATGAGAGTAGGGAGGTGTTGGAAGAGACGTTGAAGAGGGAGGAGTGGAAGGACGCGACGCTAGTGTTCCGCGATGAGGTGACTGGGATCTGCGAATGCGATGGGCTGAGCGTTGTAGATCGTCAATTTCTGGGAGACGTTCAACAAGGATTTGATCGCAAAGTACAAGTCTCAAGGTTTTGATGTCGACATGTCGACATCAGGAGCCCACGGGAAAGAGATGGAGACACCGCTGCAGGCTGCGGCAGATAATCTGAAGAGAATCACGAAGAAGCAGATGGACTATTTCCTCACCACTGCAAGTCAAAAATACTTCCGTGCCAAGGTAAAATACCCATTCACATCATCATGATCATCGTGACTACATCATCACATCATCACGTCATCAAAACGACAACATCAAGATCGACACGATGGATCATCGGATCATCCATCATCTGATGACATCATGATGACGCTGAGCAGGTAGAACCAGCAACAGCCGTGGGAGCCGTAGGTGCCCAATCCATCGGTGAGCCCGCCACACAGATGACCCTGAAGACTTTCCACTTTGCCGGTGTCGCTTCCATGAACGTCACCCTCGGTGTACCCAGAATCAAGGTATGACGTCATCACACGTCATCACACCTCATCACACCTCAACCATCATCAGGAAATCATGAACGCCAGCAAGAAGATCTCCACACCCATCATCTCTGCCGAACTGGTGACCTGCAACTCTGAAGCTGTGGCTCGAATTGTACAAGGCAGAATCCAGAAGACCACACTGGGACAGATCGTAGAGTACATCAGCGAGGTATGACGTCATCTTACGTCATCATAGGGGTGACGGTGTGTAGGTGTACGATGGTAAACTGACGATCGAGATCAAATTGGACATGGAGGCCATCAAATTGAATCAATTGGAGATCACCACAGAATCTGTTCGTAATGCCATCTTAGCCCAGAAGAAGTTGATGAGATTGACACCTGACGTGAGTTCTACTCTTTGGTCATCATGGACAGCAGGATGACGATCGATGATCGATGATGATGGATGCGATGATGAAGAAGAGCTGATGATGTCGCAGGAAGTTTCCGTGTCGAACGACATGATCATCATCGCCTGCAAGGCCATGACCAACAAGAAGGAGACGATCGAACCTCTCTTCCGTGCCATTCACTTCAAGAACATCTTACCTAACATCCTCGTCAAGGGTGAGAACGATGACCTTTCATCATCATCATCATGATATCATGATGATCATCAGCATCATCATCAGCATCATCACCACTCATCACCACGACAGGTATCCCTGGAGTAGAGAGAGCCGTGATCAACGTAGAGAAGGGTAAATACAGTTTACTGGTGGAGGGTGACGCTCTATCCGCCGTAATGGCCATACCCGGTGTAGTGGGTGAGTCCGATCTACAACGTTGTAGATCGATACCGACCGATGACAGGCAAGAAGACGATATCGAATCACGTGATGACGGTGCAATCGTCACTGGGTATCGAAGCTGCGAGGAAGAAGATCATCGATGAGATTGGAACAACGATGAAGGATCACGGTATTCAGATCGACAGTAGACATCTCACCCTGTTGGCTGACGTCATGACATACAAGGTGACACTCATCCATCACATCGTGTTGCATCATAGTACAATGATCATCAGCCAATCACATCATCTCGATCTGCATCATCTCGATCTGCGTCATCTCGATCATCATCATCACACCTCATCCCATGCAACACACTGACATTCTTCAGGGCGAAGTTCTAGGTATCAACCGATTCGGTATCGGAAAGATGAGAGACTCGGTGTTCATGCTGGCCTCCTTTGAGAAGACGACCGATCACTTGTTCGAAGCTGCCATGCGTGGACGTGTAGAGCCCATAGAAGGTATCTCAGAGTGCATCATCATGGGTGTGCCCATTCCAATCGGAACTGGAATGTTCAAGCTCCTCCACCAGACGTCGACGTACGAGCTGCAGCAGAAGTCACTGTTGCTGGATTCACCGAATTATACCGTCGACATTGTAAAGACGATCTCGAAATAAAGAAGAGGAGAGGGTGGATACGTCATGTCATATGATGAGAGATGATTGCGTACGATTCGGCGGGGTGGACAAGGATGCCTCACTATTAACAACTGTCTTACTATCATGGCTTCTTTCACAAGAAAAACCGCACAACAAATGATCGATGGATGCACCAAGAGTCTGATCACATCGGAAAGAAGCGATGAATGATACACGTCGAATGATAGTTAGCTTGAAGAAGGAAAAAGAATTCTCATTTATCGTTCGTTGGTGCACGATGTTACGCGCAGATTTGCTCTCAAAGCCATGACAGATGGTATGGAAAGAGATCATGTCTTTTTCGCATCTCTCATCAATATCTCCTTTGCTTCGTTGATTTTTGTTGCCAAAAGCTGAGAACCACCTCCATCAGGATGATTAGTCTTCATCAATTGTCTGTGCGCCTTCTTGATCTCGGTGTCCGTGAAAGATGAATTTCTAAATGTATAAATATGAATCATCTTCTGCATCATGTAGACAACACCTCATGTTTAGTATCAGCTTGGCTTCAGAGAATGTCATGTTCGATTGAAAACCGGTGCCAATGTATTCTCGAGGTAAACGATTCCCATAGTCACTCAATTCTTTGTGGTACTTGTACGTCGTTGGTATCTTAATCTTCTGCAACTGCTGCCATTGGAGATATTTGGTGACGAACCTCTTCCCTAAAAAGCTGATACCGCCCACGGCCGCCAGACCGATGATGATGGGGAGGACCATTGCGATGTGATGGTGTTGAAAAATAAAATCAAACAAAAAAATCGATCAAGAACAGATCACATCACATTTCGCAATGAGTGCAGAAGAGACAAAGGAGGAGACACCGCAGGTCGAAGCAGCCACAGAGAACGGAGCGAGCGATGCACCACCGGCTTCAGAAGAGCAGCCAGCTCAGGAGACATCGACGACTCAACCATTAGACACAACCTCTCCCTGTTGGTATTACATCGACGACAGCCAGGTCCAGCAAGGGCCTTTCTCATTCAAAGACCTCTTTCTATGGTGGAAGAGTGGATACTTCAACGACCAGACTATGGTCAGAAATGTTTGGGAGGAGAACTTCTCTCCTCTCTCTCAAGTCAACGACTTTGCAAACATCTCTGCGGAATTGCAAGAGGCCATCTTTGAAGAACAGAGACAGGTTGCGGCTAAGGTATTAGGACCACCATCGTGTAGACATGATGAGACTCACTCACAACAGGCCATGCAAGACCAGTACACGTTACAGACGGACCCCAACTTCATTTCCGGTCCCGATTACTCTACTGGACAACAGGTCCAGTATGAAGATTATGCAGTGAAGGGAACCTTCAACACTCGAGGAAAATTCGCCACCATCGATAGCTCTGGCTATTACGGAGCCCAAGGTGATCTCCATTCCAACTCATCGTCTCATCTCATTTCGAACAGGAGTCCCCAGCGATAAGGATCTGAAGATGATGTCCGAATACTTTGACATGAGTCAATATCAGGCCCAGAAGCAGGCAGCTGCAGAGACGGGGGAGAAGAAGAGGAAGCAAGTGAAAGGCTCGAAAAAGTTTTGGAAGGAGAGAAAGGACGCGAAGAGGAAGGCCAAACTCATTGCAGAATATCTCGCAGATTAAATTCACATGTAACGATTTATTTACGCACACGTCCATCGTGACTATGTCATCATCTTTTCGTCTTGCCACTGATTGCGTTGGTGATGGTGTTTGAACTGAAGATGGAGAAGAGGAGGAGAAGGAGAGAATAGAAGAGGATAGTATAATAGGAGAAAGAGGAGGTGTGTGGCTGTGAGAGGGTCACATCGATGATGGTGATGTGTGGTGGGCTCACCACTTCGTAGACGAGAAGGTGCTCAATGGTGACGTTCTCATCGCCTTCAACGACTAGATAACTCTTTGTATTGGAAGTTTGATTGCTCTGACTTGAATGTAGATGTGAAGCTCTAGCATGAGCTCCCACAAATCTCACCTTTAGAAGGCATGAGATCGAGTGACGATGGTGTGATGGATGAAACAGATGATGGAACCTGATGAACCTCACTTGAGAGGGTTCATCTATGATCTTACAACCAGCTATACAAGCCAATTTCTTTGGCTTCTTTCCAGGTCGATCCACGATCTGAAACTCTAAAAAGTTCTCAGCCACGAGCTGATCGATGGAGAAGTAAATTCCTCTTCCAAAGAGAGACTCTCCCTTTCCATATCCAACATGCAGACCTGATCTTTTCAGTTCTAATGTCTCAATACAGATGATCGATCATGTGTAGATGAAGACATTGCATGAGACCTAACCTCGGTTCAATATGGACCACCAATTGGACAGTGGACTACCATGGAATGCATAGAGTGACTTGTCAGAAGACGTTGTTCCTGGTCTCAGTCTCGGTCCTTTGTATCGTATGGATGCGATCTTGTAATTAGTGCTGGCAGAAGTCAAGAGAGAGGGACCACCAACGAATTGATATCTGAATGGGTGAGCTGGGGAGAAGGAGGGAGATCACTGTTTCAGATGGAGATGATATGAAGCGCTATCCGTCATCTCGACTTGGATGTCTGGGGGTGTCACGATGTAACATAAGAGCTGAAGCGATTCTACCGATAGATTGTCCAACAGATCTGGATGATGGTGAGATCATAGACGACAAAGTGTCAGCCCACCAGGTTGTTGGAAAAATTCTGAAATAGAGGGAATGCTCTTAAATATTTGTTCCTGTGGATGGTCGATGATGTGATTTTTATGGTCGACTCACTGCACGTGCGAAATTGGGGTGACCATTTTCAATTAGAAAAGGAGGGAAAGGCACGAAGATGGACGACCTCTTCGGTCCCTTCAATCCAGCCCAGAAGATGTCCAGCAAGAGGTCGCTGCTGTGCGCGTGCTTCTGATCACGAAAATGACATTTTAGAGTGCTAAGAAGGCTCTCTCGATCGCGTTGCTGTGTCATGCGACGTGTGTAGATGCGTTTTTGTCATCCTGAAATTGCGTCTTTGGAGCCGATTCGTTTCTCTTCAAATTTTGAACGATCGAGTCAGCTTAAAAACCATAAACACCATTCGTATGAACATTTATATCTCTGATACTTTTTTACATCATCATGAGCGCCATGACAAAGACCAACAGTCCAGCCACGATGCTCTCCGCACCACTTCCATAGATGGAAGCGGTAGGAGGAGCCGAGCGAGTGTCGGTAGCGGAAGCAGTGGCAGTCGACTGGGTGGCCGATGTGGTGAATGTGCTCGAAGTTGTGGGAACGTATCGACTCAAGTTGGGCACCGGAGACGAGCCAAACTGCAAGCTGGACGACAAAAAGTTGGGATCGCGGCTGTGAGTGCCCACGCGAATGGTGTAGTTACCCTGGTACTGCAGCCAGGCCTGAGCTGCGGTGTCCCAAGAGGCAAAATCCAAGTTGTATAGGGGAATGGTCACCTGCTTTCATGAGAAAGAGGAAAGGTGATTCAGACTCACCGTGACACTGGACTTGGCGAGAACGAAGACTTTGGTGAATCCCTTGAGAATTTTGACGGGAGCACCACAGCCGTCAGGCAGGGAGATGTACAGCTGAGCGACTTCTTTTCCGCTGTAGTTTCCAATGTTCTCCAGGGTGAAGGTGACGTTGAGAATGGGTGTGCTGGTGTCGTTCGTGTTCAAGTTGACCGTTGGTAGGGCGTTGATCTTTCCCGCCGTCAGTTGACGTTCAAAATTCAAAAATCTCACCCTCAAATTGGAATATCTGAAGGTGGTGTACGACAGACCGAAACCGAAGGGGAACTGAGGCGTGACGTTGAAAGCATCGAACCATCTGTAGTCCACCAGGGTACCCTCGTTGTAGTTGATCTGTGCGTACTCGTTCTCCTTCAGAGGGTAAGCGTACTGTACGTCCATCCCGTAATCAGATCTCTGCTTGGCCACGGTGAAGACCAATTTAGCCGAAGGGTTTACGTCTCCGAATAAAACGTCCACGAGGGCGTTACCGGTCTCCTGCCCGGGCAGACCAGCGAATAAAACGGCAGTCACGTTGGGATGATCGATCCACTCTGTCATGATGACGGGGCCGGGGGCATGGATGATGACGATCGTGTTGGGGTTGACCGAAGCAACCGATCGGATCAGTTCGTCTCCGTTGTTCCATAGTGTCAGATTGTTGCGGTCACCCACGTTACCATCCACGTTGATGTACTCCTCCCCCGAGTTGGCGTGAACGAAGACGAGGGCGACGCCAGAGATTCTCGCCGAATTGATGGCCTTCTGCGGTGACCAATCACACTGGACGTTCCAAGTCAGCGTCTGGTTGTTGTTCTTGACTCGAGTTTGGATCGCCTCGAGGGGTGAGACGAGATGAGGAAAGTTGCTCGTTCCCGATCCCCAACCTTGTGCGACGGTTCCATCGACGCAGCCGTGATCACCACAGCCGTCGTAGTTGGGGCCGTGGAGGGGTCCGCCGGCGTCTAAACCGTAGAGAGCGAAATCGTAGAGGTGAGTGAAGTCGGATGGATTGGAGGTGAGGGGGAGAGCTCCGGCCGTGTTCTTTAAGAGGACGTGAGATTCCGCTCCGACTCTGCGGATGATGTCGGCATGATCGCCACCGACGGGGTTGTAAGGTGCGAGCTCGGGGTGGAAGGAGTTGATGGTGACGGGAGGGAAGTTGGTGTCCTGACCGAAGAGGAAGTAGGGAGTCATGATGCGCTCGGCCATGTCTTCGATGCGAGGCAGGAGGGTCGAATCGTTACCGGCGAGACCGATGAGAGTGTCTCCAAAGTAAGAGTCTCCCGAGTCGAAGGTCTTGTCGCCGGGCATGGTCATGTCTAAACCTCCCCGGATGGATGGTAATGTCGAATGAGTGGCCGCCCAATCACTCATCACGTATCCTTTGAAACCGAATTGTCCCTTGAGGACGGTGTTGATCGTGTGGTCGTTCTCACAGGCGTAGGTGTTGTTGACGAGATTGTATGAGCACATGATGGCCTGCACTCCGGCCCGAACGGAGTAGAGGAAGGGAAGAGCGTAGAACTGGAGGGATCAGAATGGAATAGGAGGTGATGGTGTCACCTCGTGGAGAGTTCGATCGTCGATGTTGGATGAAGATACAGTTCTCATGTTCTCTTGTTCGTTGGCGATGTAGTGCTTGGCGGTTGCGACGACTCCGTTGTCTTGGATTCCTCTCACGGATTCTGCACGACCTTCAGACGTGCATCACGCTTTGTGTTCGATCTCACCGACGGCCATCATGCTCGTGAGGAAAGGATCTGCGCCGAAGCCCTCCCAATTTCTACCTCCAGCGGCGACTCTTCCCATGTTCATCATGGGCGACAGGGCAACATGGACTCCCTTCTTTCTGAATTCGTCTCCCATGGCCAAGGCTCTCTCGTAAGCCAAGTTGACGTCCCATGTCTGAGCGGCGTTGAGTCCGGCAGGGAATGCAGATGCATGGTCGGCGAACCGGACACCGGTAGGACTGTCTTGAAGGCAGAGACCAGTGAAGTTAAGACGTGAGACGTTAGGTGTGTTACCGACGCAGAGACCGAAAGCCCATCCTACACCAGTGGAGATGTTGACCTGTGAGGTTGTTATCCATCGGTGATATGGTGTCGTATCGTGTCACCTTCTCAGAGAGGGTGAGCTGTGCTACAAAGTTCTTCGCCTTCAGCTGTGCGGCTGAGAGGGCGGCTGTGTTGGTCGGGTCTCCAACGAAGCTATAGACAGGTGCGCATGAGGCGATGGCCAGTAGCTGTAAGGTGACGAAGAAGGTGCCCCTCATTTGTGTGTGTCCTGCACGAACGACTTCCGCTTAGAAAATGAATCCTTCCAGAGCCACATCGCATCATGTTCTTCCTCCTCCTATCTGTCGTATCTTCGGAAGATAGAGACAGTTGCAACCCCTAGAGATCGCTCTTACCGTTCTCAATTTTCGAAGAAGAGAGCTCCACGTGTGGGTGTTGACCGGGTCAGCTGACAGCTGAGCTCGCCTGAATTTCTCCGTCAGCACGTCGGTCTTCCTATGGTATAGGCAATACAGTCTCAACGTGATAGCGGAATCCAAGTGGTTTGTAAGCGCAGTGTCATTGTGAAATGCATGTGGCGGGGCTGCGACGATGATCACGACGTCCATAGAGGAGGAAGAAGCGGAAGATGACACCATGAGAAGGAGACTCAGATAGAAAGTCTGCATAGAGGAATCACCGCATGAAAAGTCGTGTTGATGATTTATTGTTTTAAGTTCTGGGGGCGATCTGTGCAGTCACGGCCTTGATGACGGTGGAGTTACCGTAGTTGATGCTGGTCAACTGCTGGTAAGCATCACGGTTCAACTGAGGTACCGACTTCAAGATCTCCAAGACGCGATCGGGTGCAGCGCTCATCACAGATCCCAACTGTCATGCCATCAACACCGATGAAGAGGAGGATGATCTTGATGATGTTTCACCTCGGTGATCTGGATGAGGAGGGTGTAGTCCTCCTGGTAGATGGTGTTGATTCCCCACTCGTAATCTAGAGTTCTCTTGGCATCCTTCGCTCTCGCGACGAGACCGGCGACGCCATTGAACAGCTCAGATTGCAGTGGTTGGGGCAGATCTACAACGACATTGAGGCTGCTGCGAGAGCGAACGGCCAAGTTGACGATGACAGAGAGGGTCTCTCCACAGTACCTATCAAACAATTAAATTAGATGATGACTTACGATGACGAATGATGACGTCATACCTCCAGCCGTCCTCGGTACCGGCGGCGTTGTCTGGCTTGTAGTTGATCTGAAAGAGTTGAGTCTGCGTTGTAGATGGAGTATCTCTCTCACCGTCTGTCCGTTGACTCTGACCGAGCTGGGTGAGAGACTTCCGGTGAATTTGAACTCGTAGCTGTACTGACTCGGCATACCCTCGTACGATCCTACCCTTCTCAGAAAAGTTTCCCGCCCCTTTCTCACCTTGAGGTGCCTCCACGGTGAGCGACAGTCTCTGTTTCGTCTGGGAGAAGGCAGTGTGAGTCCAAGCGTATCCTCCCTGCGTGTGATCGCGGTTGTCACCGTTATCTTCGTAAACCTTAAACTCTCCGGAGGCTTGATCGGCCGTACCATCAACGAAGACTTGGAGGCCGAGTACCTGATTTCGAATCACGCTCCCGGCCTCTTTTTTTTCTCTCACGCTGGGGGCGTTGTAGGCTGATCCTAACAGAGGCTTCTGAGCGATGGGCCAGTAGGTGATGATGCTTCCGGTCTTTACGTAAGCCGGAATTTCGGCCAAAGTGAAGAGCTCTTGAGACTCGATGACTTGTTCGGTGGCGTCGTGGACTCTACCGGTGAACCAGTTGACCCATCTGAAACCTGCGAATGTCATCTGCGATGGTTTTGGCGGGAAATGAGGACGTACCCTTGGGCAGGTAGATGTCAGAGATGGCCAAGCCTGTAGAATCAACGGGGGCAGCCACTGGTGCAACTACAACGCTCTCTCCCCAGCTGTATTCGTTGGGGTAGTTGTAAGATCCTACTGATGTCAACGCGAAATTTCACTCGAATCTACGTACGCTCGTCGTCGGAGTAAAAGTAGTAGAGGGGTGCCACGATGTGTCCGACACCTTTCACGTGTCAGGGAAATTTCGAAGAAAATTCTCACCGGTCTCGTGAGTCTGACGCGCCAGAGTGTAGATGTGAGGTACCAGAGACGATCTACATAAAAATGAATCACCTTCACCCTCATCATCTTCACCTGAGGTTGACGACGTTTCTCATGATCTCAAAGTTGACGAGAGGATAAGTCCAGATACGTCTGTCGTTGTTGGCATCCTTTGTGCAGTGAGGTCTGAACACGGGAGAGAAGAGACCCCACTGTGTCCAACGAGTGACTGTCGCTCGTTGAGCCAACGGTCCATCTACAACGCGACTCACATAATTCGGGGGGGCTGGGAGCCACATGACCTCCCAGATCGTGAGACCAGAAGGCGTAGCTACCACGTTCAGTCTGACATCTTGAAGATGATATCTCACCCGACGTTGCTGGCAACTTGAGTGAAGTAAGGCTGGAAGGCTAGAGACGCCCATGAGGGGACGACATCACCAGAGAAACCGATGGGGTACCTGTGGTTACCCAGACCTCCCCATCTACAACGAGTCAATTTCAAATTTCCGTCGAGTTTCACCTGTGGAAGACGGTGGGGCGGGTCTTCGTCTGCCATCGGTTGTAGTTCTGCCAGAAGACGTGATTGAGCCAGATGGTCGGGTTCAAACCTGGAATAGAGGTGGTCTCACTCTGCTGCCAGTCCAACCACCAAAAGTCGATTCCCTCGTTCCAGATGGGCTTCAACATGATATCGTGCAAGTTGGCCGCAAATTCGGAGCTGGTGATGTCGAAGGGAACGTACCTTATCACCGTGAGAATAAAAGTCGTTGTAGATGGATGGTCTCACTGTTGAGACGCGGGGTCGATGCCGGAGGCTCTGGCCATCTCTGGATACCGCTCTTCGTAGGGCTGCACGCCACTGGCTGGGTGTAGATTGAGGGTGTTACGCAGTCCCTTGCTCTTGCAGAATTCCAGAAATTCAGTTGAATTGGGGAATAAATTTTTGTCCCAAGTGAATCCAGTCTGTCGATGGATGTCAGCTCCACGTCGTGATGGAGCAGCTCACCCAGCCGGGGATTTCTCCAGCGGGATCTCTCTTTCCCTGGGCAGCCTCCTTGTAGAAGGTAATGTGCCAGTCCATATCTGTCACTAATACATCGAGGGGTGTCTGTTGAAATTCAGTCTGGCGGGTTGTAGATGGACGGATCACCTGGTGGGTCTCGTATTGGTTGATGACGTCCTTCAGCTCGACATCGGAATATGCCCAGTACTTGGAATACCAGGTACCAAAGACGTAACGAGGGGGCAGAGGGATCTCGCCTCCAATCGAAGTGAAATCCTTCAGAGCTGCCACGTGTCATCCACATGATGAGATCGCGAGCACAACGTGATGGCGATGAGACGTCGTGGAGACTTCTCACCCGTCTTGAATTCGGTGCCGTGACCGAAAAAGTATAGATCGTGTGTGTCGGGGGTGGGCGCAGTGTCTACCCAATGCTCCCAGGCTGGGTCAGACTTGAGCTTCTGGTCTTCGGTGTCGTTGACTGAGAAGTTGAGGTCAGCAGGCGTGTGTGGAGACGAAACTCACCGATGGCCCAGCCGGATCTTGAGAGGACACCGTAAGTGCAATGAGCGTTCTCTGCATTGGGATTCTTGTCGCAGTCCAATTCGACGGCACCGTCGGCACCGTCGAGGGTTCTCACTGTGATGGTCAGATGATGAAAATGGAGGACATGGGATGGTGTGTAGGAGGATGGTCTCACAGGTTCCAAAGAGGTTGCCATTGTCTTTCATTCCGAAATGCCATAAGACTTCGTCGGAGTCTACCCTCCTGATCTGAAATGATTAGAAAATTGTGTGGTGAAGAGGAAACCTGTAAGGATTGTTGGCCGAATTCACCACCGGTGTAAGTTAGAGACAGAGTTGAAGTCGAGATGGTAACGTTGTACGAAGACCTTCCATCATTCAGACATTACAAATCTGGTTGCCAAACCTGCTAACGGAGAACTGAGGAACGTCTTCGAAGTAGCGGTTCACTATGGCAATGGTGGGTCTGTCTTCAAATTGTTTGGTTTCTGAGTACTCCATACGGATAAGAGAGCTAGAGTGACATAAGACCCAACACACTCTACGAAAGCACCCACTCCTTTAACACGGTGAAACGTGCATTTTGGACTTTAACTACGGCCGCTGGGTTCGCCACAGGGTTCCAATCAGAGGAAGCCGCTGAGAGGGGGTTTCAGCCACGATTCAGCTGCACCGTTCATTTGTGTCAGCTCTCACCTATCAGTCCAATGATAGCGGCGAAGACGATGATGGTGCGTCTCCTCATCGTCGTCTTTCGTAAATTTGCAATTGCTGGGTTTGTCCTGAAATGTGCTTCTACAATTCTTGACATGGTAACATCTGCCAAAATGAAAATATTTTGTCCACCGGTCAACGAGACCAGTGTCCATACCGGACGAAGAACATGCGTTCGTTGTGTCCTCCATTTCTATTATTGAAACGGAAGAATGAACTCGGCTACCTCTCAGGAGATGGACATCCATGCTAGAATCTTTCTTTTATTTCAGAACACGAAGAGGATGAGCCTCTGTGGTAAAGACATACTCGTCCAGAGGTAACAATTCTTTCTCGGAGAAGAGGAGATAGAGGTACTTGAGCGTCTCTGCAAAGAAGAAAGACTGCATGGAGTTGTTCTGTCCTCCCTCTTTCGATGTGACGTCTAAGAGACCACTGTATGAGGATGGTGTCTTGCAATATCTCTCGATGGACTGTGATGATGTCAATGAGATGCATGTCATGTGTGGTGGATGTGATCACCTGAAAGATCTTCCAGCCGATTTCTCTGTACTCTTCATCTCCCGTCTGTCTGTATAACACGAAGATGGACTCTATCGTCTCCGGCCGTAACAGATATCGCGAAGATAAAACCTGCGGTCGTCATCACCATGAGACGAGAGAGACCCACCTTGTAACCTTCTTCGTCGAAGGCGATACGCTCGGGTCCGATGCCCGTCGCCTGGTCCATGTATAATTGAATGCACGCCCTGCTTCACATCAGAGTGGATCTGAATGAATCAGAATCAATGGATTGAAAATACCTTCCAAGGGACTCCGCCATGGTCATGTGGCTCTCGCGATCATCGCCCGTGGCCCCAAGAGCCAGCATACCCGGAACATAACAGGCCAAATGGTCCATCTCTTTGATGATCTTGCCATTATCAAACTCTCCTACACATGCATCATCAGGATCGCCATCCGATGATTAGACCATCATCCCACCGATGAAAGATAAACCCGATTTCGTCTTGACCAACAAGTGCTTTTCGATGCCTCGGACGGCCTCATCGTATTTGTCCCTGAAGATCTTGTCTTTCTTCCCTCCGAGCAGGTGCTGCTTCAGAATGTATTCGTAGAAGGAGTCTCCCAGGCCTCCGTAACTGATGAGACCTGTCTCATCTCAGTCGAATGACATCAGATCGGATGATGATGCATCACCATTTCCGAAATGACCATCATCAGGATGAACGTAAGTAGGATACATGCCATCTCTGACTTCATTATTGAAGAGAACGTTCATCACCTTCTGTGCCTGCGCTGGTCATCAGATCGACTCCAGCATCATCACAACCCACCTTGTTGGCATACGTCTCATCCTTCAGATGATGACTCAGATATTTCAACTCCAATTGAACACTTCCCACTTCGGCTAAGAGAGAGTTGCCTTGCGTCCAAGAGGGATTCCTTGTCTTTCCTCTTCTCATCATCAGATGCAAAAGGAAAAGGATTCGTTTACAACTCACGTCTTTAAATTGACGATACCATAAGGTATGCCTGACTTTGAGTTGAAGGCGGGTAAGAGCAGGTCTGCCATCTCCTTTGCCTTCATCAGTAATCTCTCATCACCTGAGAGATCGTAGGCACTGAGACATCCTCCTACATATCTGAAGCAGTCAGAGTCTGTCGAAGAGAATAAATCGAAATAAAATAATAATCCATGAATATAGATGAGACAATAGAGAGAAAGAGTGGTAATACCTGATGGTGAATTCAAAGAAGGATGCATCGTGGTCCTTCTTAAAATCGACTTTTAGGACATGGTTGAGGGCTTTGGCGTATTCATCTCGAAGCCCCATCAGAAGCATGGTGTCCAATGAGTCGAATAAAGTGATACCGAATCCTCCCCAACTGTTTTTACATCAGATGAATGTCTCCGTGGATGATGGATGATGTTGCTGATGTGATGAGCACCTCGAGTTTGTTTCATTAGAGACGGGCCTCAGCTCATCGAATCCGTAAGCGTGTTGGTAATAACCGTTGATGCCATGACGAAAAGCCTGAATGATTTGAGTCAGACACCACGTGATGATGTAGGATGGGATAGACATGTGAACATAATCATGAAGAGAGGAAGAAGGAGCGATGTACTTGATGATAACTCACGTTTCTCACGGCGTCTCTTCTCTTTCGATTCAATCTCGATCGTTCGATCTGTTTCTGTTGATTGGCGGCGATAATGTCTGCCTCCTTCTCTCTCTGTCTCAACGCTGACCTCTGTTCTTTGTTCAATCCAACTGCTTCAAATGCATCTGGACGTCGTGATGGATCGGCTGTTGTGTGTCAGAGTAATGAGGGCACTTCAGATTAACCTGGTGGAGGTTCGGGATATTCATCCACCTCCTGTACACGATTGGCCTTTTGTGCTCTGAGACGAATTGGGTCCACAGGATCTTGTGATTTCGGCTGTTCAGATGCTGACGGATCATCAGATGAGATTAAATCAGATCGGTTCGAACCATGGGATACGAAGAGGACATCTCGCATGAGCCACACAGCAGTGCTCATGAAGATGATGGCAGCGATTAAGATGCCGATTCGATATACTTTCCACTTCTCCTGAGACAGATCTAAGAGACCCCTCTGCAATTTCTGTCGCCGATCAGCTAATTTCTAGAAGCAACTCTCACCTTCTGTAATCTTTGATTCTGCTTTCCATTTGATGGTGAAGGAAATGATGCCGTTTGACTCGGCGCACTCAACAGATAATTCAGATTGTTATTGTTCGCATTATAGTCATAGTAAGACATGATGCATCGTGATGATGTAGCCACCAATAAATGAACATCACTCACATTATTTAATTTGCGAATTTTGCGCGATCAACGGCAGTACGCTCTGACAACATCACATGACAACACGCAAGGATGAACCGGTCCAAGAGAGACATATGAGATTGGTGAAGAAATACCTGGGTCAGAGGCCACCATCCGATGGGCAATCGGAGAAGGACATCATTCAGAAGACATACAAGTGATATATCACATAACATGACGAGATTGAAATCATCTAGGTTTTTGCGAACAGAGGAAGACGATGATGATGAATCTTGGGAGAACCGAATGGCCAAGCGCTATTGGGACAAGTTATTCAAAGAGTACTGTCTGGCGGATATGACTCGATACAAAGAGGGAAAGGTGAACATCAACTCATATAGCCATTCCGTTGTTGATAATGATATATAGATCGGCCTCCGTTGGAGGACACAAAAAGAAGTCGTCGAAGGAAGAGGCCATTTTACGTGTGGTAATAAGGTCTGCACCAACACAGAAGACTTAATGTCGTGGGAGGTTGGCTCATTCTCTATAAATATAACCGCTCAACACGAACAGGTCAACTTTGCTTATCAAGAGAGAGGAGAGAGACTCAACGCATTGGTCAAGCTGAGATTGTGCCCCGACTGCACTCCCAAACTATCTAATAGAAAGCCACCGAGAAAAGAGAGGGGGAAGAAGAGACGAAGGGGAAGTGATGATGAGGAAGGTGGAGGTGGTGAATATCAGAACGGAGAAGAGGAAGAGAGACAAGATAGGCACACAAGAGAGGAAGCTTATCTCGACAGCCTCTTCATATAAACGAATCTATCTATTTGTCAAATAATTAAATATCTCAAGATGAATTAATAGTTGTAGAACGGATGATGAAGACACTTGACGCTTCCGAAAACAAATCCGCTCATCTTTTATTTCGATATTCGATTCAGACGAGAATCACATAGACATAGACATCGCACGTAGAGATAGGAATACATCTTTATCAATTGAATCAGTTGATCCATTTGGTCTTGTCACTCAGAGTCCACAGCTGTGCGGTGGCAGGCTTGGCCGCCTTCTGTCCTGAAACTCTTCCAGTTCCGACGTCATAGCTCAACCAAGATCCATCTCTGTTGCTCTGAACGGCTACGAGACCGTTGGCTTGGTTTACGATCTTCCACAGGTAGCTGTTGTTCGTCTTGACGTCATCATCGTTCTGCATGGAGTAGACCTCGTCTCCGACCCACTTGACCAGATAGCCCTTAGACAGAGAGTTTCTGAAGGCGACGGTTCCGTTCTTGTCGACACTGATGATGATCCAGATGTTGTCCGTGTTGACAGTACGGCGGTTGATGGTCACCAGATTCCACGGCTCAGCCCAGGGAGGAGTCAGAATGCCCTTGTTGGCTGAGGCAATGAAGACTCTCTGCACGCCAGTGGATGCCGAAGTGAGGGCAGGGGAGGGGGAGACGCACTTTGGAGGGTTGGGACCTTCTCCTGTGAAGTTGTTGCAGCCAGGCAGTCTCTTGATGGGTGACACCATGCCCACGTCCTCAAAGAAAGGCACTTGCTTGTCCAGAGGACACGAGAAGCCTGCACCTTGCTGGAAGGGGCTCAGCGTCTTGCAGCAATCGACGTTACCGCAATTGCAGGTAGAGTCGTGCAGGGCCTGATGCAGCGTCTCCTCGTTCCAGCCGCTGACAAAGTCTCCGTGCATTCCGTAGCCAGTCAGATCACTCTGAGAGAGAACGAAGGGCCAAGTGGTCTTTCCATCTCCGTGAGGGTAACGGTCGGTGTTGTAGAAGGCCTCGAAGAAGATACCAGGGATACGGTAAGGGTGAGTGGAAGGGCAATCACCCTGTGAGATGTCTCCGATGGGGTAAGCGACGTGGGAAGTGTGATCGGGGGTGTCTAAATCCTTTCCGTTCCTGTGAGAGATGGTCAGAGAAGGTGAGAGATCAGGTCGGTGATGGATGATGGAGGAGATGAACTCACCAGCAGGTGGGGAAGAAGATCTGAAGACGAAGAGCGGCACAGCTGACGGACTTGTTGTTGTAACCGGGGAAACCGTTGGCTTCTTGTGGAGTTCCAGTGAATCCATTGCCACCGTAGCTGATTGGGATCAGTCCATTGAAGATGAACGAATTCGTACCAGCTGTAAGTGATGGCTCTGTGGCTCATGTCGGTCTTGTTGAAGGATCTACGTTCGGAGCTACCTGGACAGCGATTATTGCCATGTGAAAGGTGATGACATTATCTGAGAACATGTGATCTCATCGGTGCGCACCTGCGATCATACGGAAACCTTTGGGGAAAGGGATCCACCAGTTAGGCTTACCTCCTCTGCGAGACAGATAGTACACTGTCAGCCCTTCTCCTCTCACGACTTCGAAAGAGCCGTCAGGTCTGCGGTAGTAGAGCTCAGGGTGCCAGTACGAAGACATGTCCTTCTTTGCGATGTTGCAACTGGTGCAGCTACCGTTGACTAAGTCGTCGTAGAATTCGAGAGGTGAGCGATCCTTGATGGAAGGACTGAAACCAGAAGAGCCAAAGACTTTGTGGACGTGTGCACTCCAAGAGCCCTGGACGATGATGGGATCTACTCTTCCAGTATAGACTGGTCGAGTCTTACACAGCAGACGCCAGAAAGGAGAAGCGCCGTCGGGGTAGTTGAGATTCCATCTGTCCGTCACTGGATCACCCGCAGTAACTGCATCCGAATGAGATGGAGTTTCTGAAATGAGAGTCTCACCACAATAAACGGCCAACAGGAGGACGAAGGCGGTGATGCTCTTCATCGGGCTGCGTTAGAATGCGCTTGGCTGGGAAAACTCAATTTATGCGCTTCGGGTGACATAAGAAGAGTTTGCGGTAAGGATCGTGAGCCTGCTCGGTCGGATCATCTGTCACCTCGCGGGACGAGACGATGACGAGGCAGGGAGAAGAAACCATCGGTATATCCAATACGGGTGTCACCAAGACATCACGAGCTCTTCGTCAAATCAATCAGACGAATAAGAGTACCGACAGCTACCTGTGGAAGATCTCGAATGGACTGGTGGCCGTGCAGAGCACCGGAGAAAGATCTTGGTTGAGCTACGATGTCAACGGAGGAAGAGTGTCTGGACAGAAGGCGGCCAAGCCCGCGACCGCACAGCTGTGGACTCTGAGTGACCAAATGGGCTGGACGGAAGACCGTTAGTCTTGACGTCACTGTCGTAATTATCGTTCTGCATGGAATAGACGTTATCGCTGGTCCACTTGACCAGTATCCCTTGGACAGAGAGTGTCTGAACGCAACCGTTCCGTTGTTGACGGTAGGGGACGCAGGCAGCTCAGGATGTCTAGACCAACCCCAACGAGCACTCCGAGGCTGATAAATCACTCGTATTCTAAATAGAGAAAGTATATTTATTCTTCTCCTCTTATCCATCCTTCTGATCGAGAAGTGATCCATCGTCACTGCATCATTACACTACCAACCGGAAAAGTCAAATCGACGGCGATATTGTTTGCCATATCTTGAGATTACATCGCGCCTAATCTCTTAATATGAAGTAACCATAGATACGATTAGCAAGAAAGAGGGATCACAAAATCTCCGCCTAATGGCTCTGAAGAAAGCTGAGGCTGATTTCAGCTTCGACCCGATAACCGCCACAACGGGAGCGCTGCATGCAAACTTCGAGAACATCACAGGTGGTCGAAAGTCCTCACATCCGTCTAACGACCGTGTCGTTAGGGCGAATTGTTTGTGATGGAGCAATTGATAAGAGAGGCCACAGAGCTCGATGAATTGCCTCCTTCTAACAGTGCAACAATCTTCTCTCTGCCAAACACGCCCCCACCGAGCAAAGAATCCCACAGGAACAGATCGGCATCTCATATCAAAACAAGGTGGATGTCACCATTAGAATACGGCCTCCTCCGAGCACGGCCGATTCGAAGCGAGAGGAGGAATCGATACCGTTCGGAACGGATCGAATTTCACGACGGTGTGATGTATGCTGCCACTGGAAGGTCCATCTGGTCCATTCGAGAAGATCAACCTCCGGAACGATGGGAGAAACATCCTTCGGAGATCACCAACATGGTCATGGCAAGTGACAAGACTGCGTTATACACGACCCACAAGAACGATCACCTCCACAGGTGGTCTCTGGTGATTCCTCACGATGATGCGCCTCATCTGACTCGAACTAGAGGGCTCGCTCTCGAGGGAGTTCAGAATGGTATCTTCCGGGTATCTTCAACCTCGCAGTGAGTCTATCAGCTGCACCGCGTCTCACAGTGAACAGGTCCTCGGTAATCACATCTTGTATTCCACATCAGACAAACTCATCCTGTATGATCTCTCTAATTGCCAGGAGATACAACACCTGGAGACACCTTCGGGTTCGAACAGCATCATCCGAGCGACGAAAGAGTGGTTTCACGTGATCATCGGCGACACACAGCTCATCTGGCGTCCCAATCGCGACATCGAGACTTACTCGATCCCCGCCGGACAACTCTGCCACTATGTCAACAAGAGAGGACTCGTACCCATCAGCACTGAGAGCCGTCTCACCATCGATCCGTCATCCTGCTTCACGATCGGTCATCACATTGTGGCCATCTCAGACGGAACTGCCATCGTATTCAGACGAATCAGCATCGATCGTTACGAATACCTTCAGACTCTCCGCCCAGCCAGCCGAGATGACAGATATCTCTTTGTAAGATGCGATGAGAAGAGCAATACCATTCAGTTGTTCACTCCATCGATGATGGATGTGTATCACATGCAAGAGATCACGAAAGAAGAACTTCACGACGGCGAGCTGTGGCTGATCTACAATGACTTTTGGGTGTGGGAAGTGGAATCATCACTGCAATTGAAGAACCGCGCCGGCGACGTGTTGTGCAAGATCAAGCTACCCTCCGGAATCGCCCTGCAGAAGATATTTCTGCACGGAGATCTCTTTGTCTTTCAGACAGACAAAGACATATCCGTCTATTCACTGGTCAACTTCCAGCCCATAGTTCGCTTCGAAGGAGACATTCTGAGGTGAGTCGATAAAGAAGTCATCCACTGACAGATATCACAGGTACACTCCGCGAACGCTCACCTATCACATATCTGGAGGTGTAGAGACTCACAGAAGCATGCGCGATTGGGAGATCATCTCTGGTAATTCAAGCCTGCCGGTTCTCAAGGTAAATCCTTCCATCAAATCTCTTCTGACTTTGTCAGTCTTTCGAACACAGTGTGATCTCCAGAGATGTCGCAACATGGATTCACCACCACGATTACAGCGGTAACTTCTCACATAGAGCTTATTCTCGATCGGAGAGTGATACAACTTCGGTGTGAAGACAGTGCATTCGCTCAACTGACGTGAGCAGTTGGTATCTAATGTGTGGGACAGAGCTGATCGATCCTCCGGCAACGTCCTCGAATACCTCGACTGTTACGCTTACATTGGAGAATTACATCCCATAGAGGCCGATCTGAAAGAGTATCTGTCCCAAGGACTGAAGATAGAGAAACACACGGAGTTGATCGCGGATGCCGTCTGTACTGCATTGGAGATGCAGAATTGGAACTTTCTGGAAGACCTTCTGCTCTTGTTGGATGGTGGTGATGGCAACCGATTGCGTTTGAATGAGAGAGCTGAGAGGTGAACATCGTTACCACTCTCATCTGAAACAGAGCAGATTCATCATGGGGCGTGTCGTGTACGACGACAAGAGTTTCCTGGAACACTTCATCGAATTACCTTTCATATACAATCACACAGCAGTGTGGTCATCCATGTTCGCTAGACCGGGGCATCAACTCGACTGCTTTACACTGTGGATGCAATCTCAAGGCGCACCAGATCCTAAACCAAACCGGCCAGTGGCATTGAAGGGAGATCAAGAGGGTCCATACACCGATCTCGAAGAGGGATATATCGACCACGATCCTCATGTTCAGGTCACAAAGGACACACCCTGGAACGAGAGAACGAGAGGATGGATGATGCTCCACTATGCAATCTTCCACGCTCACGAGAATGGTGTCCAAAAGATCTTGCAGATGAAAGAGACCTCTCAGAAGGACGAGAAACAAGAGACACCCCTGAGAGATGGAGAGGACAACAGCGTCATCAATCGACCAGACGCCCACGGCAGAACTCCGCTCAGTTACGCTTTCAACATGAACGAGACGCCAACCCGTCACGACAATGTGACCCCTCTCGATTCAAACTCGGGAAGAACTCTCTCAGAGAGAGAATGGCGGGAAACGTGAGTCTTAATATATGTACCAGTCTCAAACTCACAGATTCGATTATCGAATGGAATGTAACTTTTCATCGGACTCTTTATCCTGCGTCAAATCCCTCCTCAATCATCACCCTCAACCGAAATTATTATCCGAAGAGAAAGGGACAGGCTACACGCCCTACGATCGTGTCACCATGTTATATGCTGAGGGTATCAAGAGATTGGGAGAATATTACAAGGTGCCGGATGATCTATGGCTGCTGGAGAGCGACAAACAGATGCACTCTCACCGCGATGAGATCGTGGACATGTTCAATCGCAAGTTGGTGAACCACAGGACCTTATTCGCCGTGAGGAGATTCATAGAGAGATCTATACCCTTCTTCTTCTGGTTATTTGCCATCGGTTTAAGTGAGCCTCGCACTGAACAGTGCAACATTCGATGTCTTGTCGATTGATCTTCGATAGGTGCTGTAGGCGGTAGCACCGCAAATGAACCGAGTAATTATGTCTTGTATCAATATATTGTCAACGGCCTGACCACTTCGGCATCTTGGAACGGTATCTCTTCATCGATCGACGTGCCTATCTGGATGAACAACACCCTTCTACCTTGGGTTGCGGCTACAGATTGGTACGATGATGAGAATCCACCCAACACCTCGACTGGCAATCCGAATCGATTGATGGGAGCTATATTGATCCGTCAGGTGATAAATCATCTTGTGATCTCGCTGAATCAATCAGCATCGATCGCCTCTCAACATCTGCGACATTCCATTCCAATTGGACCAGAGTCTGACTGCTTGCATCCCTTCAGCAACACCGCAATACGATCGAAGAGATTACGGTCCCAGCAAGATCGATTCTGCCTTCACATTTGCCAATACCGGCAGCGATTACTACGGTATCGACCATTTTCATTGGCCTTCGGGCGGTTACTCCTTCATTCTGTATCCGAGTGAGTCACCTCTTGCCACCGTACAAAACACTCAAATGATGCCAGACATCAACCGGAGCAGAGAGATACTGCAAGAGAAATTAGATCGCGGTTGGCTGGATGAGCGGACACGAATGTTGACCGTGTCATTCACACTGTGGAACACTGGTGCGAACAAATGGGCTTCGATCACACTTGGTGCTGAGTTCGGATCGATCGGGCCTGGTAGAACGAGCAGTGCCATTTATATTCAAAAAGGACTACGATATAGAGGTATCGCAGCATCGGTGAGTGAGATCGCATCGCGGGATCTCAGCGATACAGCTGCTGGGATTTATGGAAGCTTATATCCTGTTCTATTTCATCACTTATGCCGTCTCGATCAAAGTGATATTCAAGATCATTCGAAAGAGGTGTGCTTTATCGCCTCAGAAATTGAAGGTCTAATTGTCATCAAGGTGGAGTTATTTCAAAAACATCTGGAACTGGTATGAACTAATATTGATGACTACGTTCTTTGTCATCATCATACTCGAACTTGTGTGTATAGGGTGAGACGATTTTGTCTTGTCTGCGCAGAATGATGATGATAGAACAGTTACACGTACATTGGATTGAATCTATCGCTACCATCTACTGAGTATTACGATTACTCATTCCTCTTTCAAGTGCAATACGCGCAGTATTGTCTCACCGCTTTCTTCGTGGGGGCTATGGCCATCAAAACCCTGCAGCACTTCAAAGTTCTTCCCTATACAGGTCCAGTCGTCTCGGCATACATGAGAGTGAGAACGATGACCAAAGCGAAACTCATTTCCTCCAGACTGTACTTGACAAGAGATTTGTTCTATTCGGTTTATTTTTTATCTACCTCACTCTCATGTGGGCCGTCGCCTATCACATCGTCTTCGGCTTCACGACGGATGGAAACAAGACGTTCTACGATTCGATTCTCAGCTCTGTGAGGGCTCTCTTAGGAGAATCGCAGTATCCATCCATAGCTCCCGTTGCACCCATATTTGGCCCGATTTTCTACGTGGGATTCGCTGTGTCCGAGAACATCATCCTGCTGAATCTGGTAAAATGATCAGCCGATCAGTGAACTCACGATCCAATCAGGTCATCGCCGTACTGAACGAAGTATATGCCAAGCACAGTGAGGAGAGTGTATATCGATGGGAGGTATCCATCTCCTTGTTGTATTCGAAGGACATCAAGAAGAGATTGAAGTATAGGACCATGTGGAACAAGATCAAGAAGAGGTTGAGCCTGCTCGGCGTGTTGAAAGATCAGTACAAATGGCTGATCAACAAGATCACGGAGAACGTCGTGACGGTGATGTCGCATGAGATGACCCAAATCGCTGACGAATTGCAGTCTCAGATTTCCCTTTCCGAAGAGCAAATCGATGATATATGTATATCGTGGAGAACGACCAAAGAGGGAGGCAAGATGGAATCCATGATCCGAGATGCAACGATCGAGTCATCGAGGAGCCAAGCCGCCCTGCAAGAGCAAGTCAACAAGCTGACCGTCATGATGGAGGCACAAAATCAAGCATTTGATATGCAGAAGAAAATGATGGAAGGACAGAAGGCGATGATAGAAGGGCAGAAGGCGATGATGGAGGAGCAGACTCGATTGATCCAAGCGTGAGAGGAAAGGAACATATGAATGATCTGATCTGAACAGTCTGTTGTCTCAAAACAGACCTGAATAAGAAGTCTCGCCTTACCTAGGCGGTGTGACGATAAAAGCGATATTGTCGTTAAAAAATTGTTATTTATTCCGGGAGCTTATCGCACTCGCAAGATCCAGACAATTGTAGTATACCCGTGTGACATGCTGGAAAATATCTGCGATCATCATAGAGTGCCCGTCGGGAGAAGCTCATGCGGCTTCTTTTGTGGCTGAGCCTCTTTATATGTGGAGTCATAGCCTCAGACATATCCGTTCTACGTGATGTATATAACTCTACGAGAGGTATTGTTGTCACACACGCACGAATCTGTGATGATTCGAAACAGGAACATCATGGACGAAACGAATCGGATGGGATGGAGGTGATGTGTGTATGTTTTTTGGGGTGAACTGCACGGATGGTTTCGTCACCTCCCTGTCTCTACCTTCCAATAAACTGGTGGGTCAGCTGAATCTGACGCACCTTGATCTCTCACTGAATCAGTTGAGTGGAACGATACCCGCCAGCCTTGGACAAGTGAGACGACTCAGTCTTTCTCGTACGAGATGTAACATCATGCAGCTGATCCACCTCGAATATTTAGATTTGAATGGAAACAAGTTGACCGGAATTATTCCAGGTGAGGATGGTGCACATCGAACCACATCGTCTAACACATCTCGTCAGACATGTTCGGGATGATGAACGAGCTGACTGATCTCTATCTGTGAATCGATCGACGGTCATCTCATCTGACATCAAACGCAGGTACAATAACGCACTGTATGGTCCTATACCCTCCTCTGTCTACAACGTTGTAGTTTGACATCTCTCGTCACCGACTGATACTCGCAGTTATCCAAAGTTGAACATTTTGAACTCAATAGAAACACCTTCTTGAATGGCTCCATACCCGTCAGCATCGGAAACTTCAACCGGTTAGAGACGCTGTATCTAGATTACGTGAGCGTGTTTGGAACCCAAACGTTGTGCTCATGACTTCAGGCCTCCATCAGTGGCTCCCTCCCAACATCCATCTGTAATTTGACTCAACTGACCGTCCTGTCCATCAACTGCAATCGGTTCAGTGGGGTGAGACGATCAGCGAAGATCTGATCCGATGAGATCTCATGATGATTTCAGACGATCCCAGCCTGTTTCAGTCAGTTGGTGAATCTAAACTATTTCCTGGTGTGGAACAATTCATTCACGGGTGGTCTACCGGACATGGGAATGGCAAAATCTATGCTATGGTTCGATGCGTCCAGTAATTATTTCAGGTGATGATGACATCATCTACAATGATGGAGGTTGACGGACGCAGTGGAAATGTACCTCCGGGTTTGTTGAATATTCCTACGCTCACTTTATTGGGAGTACAACATAATTTCTTGAGGTGATTCATATACAAATGTGTAGATCCTCACCCCACCAGTGGAGAACTACCTCCTTTTGGGACGGAATCTCGGAGCTTATCGTCAATCTACTTCTACGACAACATGTGATCACGTGATCTCTGTAGACGAATGCTGAATATCGACAGGTTTACTGGAGAGATACCCTCTTCGTGGTCAAACATGGTCAACGCTACGTACATCGACTTGTCATCCAATCGGCTGTCAGGTTCGGTGATCGGAATTTTCGAGGAAATGTCACTCCTACGTAGCTTATTTTTGGGGTGATCGATTTGTATAGAGAAGATGTCTCAGACGAGCAGGTACAACTATTTCTCCGGTAATCTTCCGGACGTCTTCCATCATTCAATCACGACATTCAACGTGGTCTACAATTATTTCTCCGGTAAATCAGAGGAATCCGAGTGAAAACTCATTCTGACAGGTCCCATACCCCCATCAGCCTTTCTCAATCCGAACATCACCCGGCTCATTATATGCAAGGTGATACATATATGTCGACAGCGAAAATCTTCTGAACCTCACAGAATTCACTGACAGGAACGATACCGGAAGACATCATCGGCATGAAGCGTCTCACATCTCTGTATCTCTATCAGGTGATCGTGATGAGAGAGGTGATGATGGCTGACAGAGAGATAGAACTTGTTCGAAGGACCACTGCCACAAGCGTTGGGCAACTTGACACGTCTGGTCGATGTACAGCTGTGGCAGGTGAGAGAGTGGTAAGACAGAGGGAGGTGAGCTGACGACAGTGGTACAGAATCAGTTCAACGGCAGCATTCCAGCCAGCATAGGTGACTGTCTTTATTGTGATGCAACGAGTGAGAGCTGAGAGACGCAGGGAGTCTTAAAAGCATCAAGTGGTTGTATCTGAGCGATAATCAAGTGAGTGATTCACGAAGAAGGAGACTGAGGGATGATACAGCTGACTGGTGCCATCCCAACGGAGTTAGGTAACCTCTCCACCTTGACATGTGAGTCCGTTGAGGCTTTCAATGTCTCTTGTCTCACCTCCAGCAGATTTCGGCATAGACACGAACAATCTGACGGGCGTCGTTCCTTCTTCTTTCAGCCAACTGAAGAATCTCGCCACTTTCTACGCCTCTTCGAACCCCCTGCTGGGCGGGACTTTAGATTTCCTCAATGGTTTGAACAAGCTCACTGTCATCGACGTGGCACGTTGTAATTTCTATGGTAGTATACCTTTGAGTGTCATCAACATGACAAAGTTGAACGTGAGGAGAACGTACCGTACGTCTGACTGATCCGGACCAGAATTTCTGGGCCGACGAGAACCAGTTTACGGGAGTTCTACCCGACTTTTCACCTCTCGCCAACATCTCTGGCATCACTGTGTCTCACAACAACTTGTCTGGTCTCATGCCCAGCGTGAGATGTCACTGTCAAATCCGTGACGTCATCTGACGTCATCGCAGAAGCTGGGCGGTGACCTGCGTAGTTTGGACCTCAGCTATAACAGCTTCGGCGGGTACATCAGAAGCGAGTGGAGTGCATACAGAAATTTGACATGGGTACAACTCAACGACAACCAAATTGGTAACGCTGGCGACGGCATTCATGATAACTACGTGAGAACGACGATGTTCTATACGTCTGATAAGATGATAGCTGTCTGTATTGTGGAGCTTGCCGAATCTGGTGAGATTCGATGTGTCGAATAATCTCTTGAAGGGAGAATTGTGGAGCGATTGGTTGGATTATTCGTACAGCATGCAGACGTTATCTCTATCGGTGAATTACTCCTATGTCTTTAAGTATTTCCATATTGAACGATGTAGAACAATCGATTGAGTGGGCCTCTCAACATCAATCGATATTCCGCACCCCTTAATCTGCAAAGCATTGGTGAACGATTCACGTGACTGTAGAGTGATTCATCCTTAGATGTCAGCCTGAATGAATTCTACGGAAGGACTCCAGAATTTCTCTCGGTCTGTTCTTATCTCACCAACATCAATATCAGCCACAATCAAGTGACGCTTCGAACATCTGGTGGCGAATCGATTGACCAGATTTCAGTTCGATGACATATTTCCATTCTGGTGGAGTAAACTGACCAGACTCAATTCATTGGATGTGTCGTACAATCGGTTGTACGGTCCACTTCCCTCCGCTATCAGCCGCTTTCCAAATCTGAGAGTGTTGAAGTTGAGCGATAACCGTCTATATGGACAGGTGTGATGATTCATCTGTCTACAACGACCATTGATTGAGGGAGTGTAGGTCCCTTTACAGATGGGAGAGCTGAGGCTGCAAGAATTGGACTGCAGGTATCGTCTCATCATCTTTCATCTCCTTTTATTCGATCTCCTCCTGGGATGAAATTGAATTGAACAGCAACAATCTATTGATGACAGACTCGTTGGAGTTTCTTTCTCCCATGGACACGCTGCAGCTTCTGAACATGAGCAACAACTACATCTCCTCTCTCATGCCTTCATCTCTCAGTACGTTCTGCATAGATGAGGACGTGAGGTACAAGGCTGACAGATGCAGGTCCGCTGTTAGAAGTGTTAGACCTGTCGAACAACCCCATCTACGGCCCGCTGTCCAGTTCTGTGTACGGTCTGCGGAATTTGCAGACGCTGAACTTGCAGGGCTGCAGGCTGAACGGGACAGTGAGACGCTTCCAAGGTGATCCAAAGGTGAGACTTTATCATGGCTTCTGCATCATCTCAATTCACGCGAATTCACCACGTCTTACGTAATGAGCTGAAGGAGGTCAGGTGTTCGACATCAGGTGATGACTGTACACAAGTGTTGAGCGAACAGATGCTGACATATGCAGCCACAACGAGCTCACAGGAGATGTGTCGTTCTTGTCACAGCTGTCATCGATAGCTACCCTCAGATTGAACAACAATCAGTTTGACGGTGTGATGACATCGATGCAAGGAAGAAAAAACCTGCTGTACATCGGTAAGATGACATCGAGAGGGACATGTATTACATGAATTCCAAAGCTGGTTCAAATGAAAGATCGTGTTCTCTCAACTAACAGTTTTACAGACATCAGCGAGAACAGGCTGCGAGGACAGCTGCCAGACTTCACACAGCTGCTGTCGCTGAGCTACTTTAACGGTAGTGACAACATGTTTAACGGCTCAGTACCCTCTTTTGCTGACGATGATAATTTGATGACGCTAGACTTATCAAGAAACTTCATCACGACGGCACGTGGACAGGTGAATCGATCTCACCGTTTCAATTGAATCTGATTGCCTATTCAGGTCGAGTTGCCCGCCAACATCACTTGCAATTTGGGCAACAATCCTCTCTTCTGTCCCATCTCATGGATGTACTATACACAGTGTCAGACGAGATGTACAGTTCGCAGCACAAACGATAGCAGTCTGCTCGTGTATCACATGGAAGGAGAGCTGATGCAGTTTAACGGCACAAAGTTCAGTAGGGTACTGGCTGAGCTGATCAACATCACAGAAAGCAGAATTGAGATCTATAGCGTCAGGTGATAGTTATGCGATGACAAGAAAAAAGAAGAGGTGAAGACAGAAGATGACGAGAAGGCAGGTCAGGTAGTGTGATCGTGACAATCAGGATCGCAGCAGCTGCGGTGGACAGCGTGAACGAAGGTTCAATAGCAGACACAGAGCAAGTGATGAGGGAGATGACAGTGACGCAGTACAAGACAGGAGGAATACCGCTGATCAGTGCAGTGGGAAGCATAGTGTGTAACGACAGCCAAGTGCCACAGTATGACACAGGTGACACATACGATAGGCGACTGGCTGAAGATGTACAGATGGGAAACTGTTCTGCACTCTCAGAGATCCTGTGACGACCGCTATGACGTCATCGCTCGTCATCAGTACTTACGATATTTTGGATACCAGAGGAAACTCACTGAGCAGTTCACAAGTGGCAGGCGTCGTGCTGGGCCCCATCATTTTCTCGATTCTCCTCGTTTCCATCTTCACGATATGGAGACGAAGAGTTTACCAGAAGAGGCAGAGACTGACGTACTTGAATGCAGAGATGCAGAGATTGAGCCTCACAGACCTCATGCTGTCTGATGTGACGGTCGACAGAGTGATAGCGAGTGGACACTTTGGACAGGTGAGAGGATGTGATAAGAGTGACTGAGAGAGGTAGGTGTACAAGGGCAACTGGAATGAGACAGTGGTGGCGATGAAGAGTTTGAAGGTGAGAAAGAGACTGCTGAGCGACAGCGTTATAGACTGACATGCACGGTCACAGAAAACAGAGCAGTCAGACGATGTGAAGTGGAGAGAAGAGATCATACTGCTGAAGAGGCTGAATCATCCAAATGTTGTCAGACTGCTGGGCGTGGCTGTGCACGAAGAGCAACTGATGATGGTCATGGAATATGTCTCTTTCGGCTCTCTAGACACGTGAGTGAAGAAGGGAAGGAAAGAGAGAGAGTGATGAGATGCAGATATCTACGGAAGAACAGATCAGATTTGACGGACAACGATCTGGTCCGATGGTGTTTCGATATAGTCAAGGGCATGATCTATCTGCAATCGAAAGGTGATGCATCCATTCATCTCACAATTGGAATGACACGAACAAAGGCATCATACACAGAGACCTTGCAGCTCGAAACGTGCTGGTCGATTCATCCAAGCAGCTGAAGGTGATACATCCCTCTCTTTCGTCGAGCATCAAAGAGGAAAAATGTGGATGAAAGGATGCAGATATCAGATTTTGGCATGAGTCGACAGACGGAAGAGATGACATACGAGTCGACAGAGAAGGCGATGCCATTTCGATGGTGTGCGCCTGAGATGATACACTACAAGATCAGCTCACACGAGAGCGATGTATGGAGCTTTGCCGTCTTAGCATGGTGAGAGGAAGAAAAGCAGACAGAGAGAAGAGTGACGCAGACACAGGGAGATCTTTACTTTGGGCAGAAGTGAGTACACAAGACAGATACAAACAGAGAGTGACGAGAAGCAGTACCATACTGGGAGTTATCATCGAATGCGGATGTCATCGAGTTTGTTGTGGAGAAGAAGGGAATGTTAGATCAGCCTCACAGGTGATGATGACTGTGTTTGTTCTACTCTTTCTTACCGATTTGTAGATGTCCCGATGATATCTATGAAATTCTGACACAGTGAGTTATCATGATCTCAGCGTCAGTGATGAGTCGTTAGGTGTTGGCGATATGATTCCAAGTCCAGAATCGATTTCAGAGGCATCTATCACAGGATGAAGCATCTATACGCAGGACATTTGGCCGAAGAAGACACACCCGATGTCACGCACGAGGGGACCTCATCTGGCATGGTGGACACACCGACGGTACACTATGACGGATCACAATACGACGGGAGAGAGACCGCACGATACGATGGAAGAAAGATTGTACTATATAACGCCGTGACCACCTGAACCCATTGTACTGAAATGAACCGAGTGTTGATAAGGACATTCTTCTTTGATTCTGTGACCTTACAATCGAACCAATTCATTTCGTAGAGGGAAGGATCCCATTGTATTGGCAGGGATGTCGATCAGTGCGAGAGAAGAGACGGTGATCAGTGTGATGGCAGTTCGTTGGGAATGAATGCCAATCGAATTGGAACGATTTATTGTAGAACACTTCATTTTTTGACGATCGGCTGACGACATTATGATGCGATGTACCCCATCTCTGGGGAGATGGACCCCAACGATGCCAAGCAGGACTTTGATTCATTGTTCATCACCCCTGACACCTCTACGAAATGCATCCTCCTTCAAGACGATGTTGCCATCTCAAGAGAGGTAGCATATTACAGAGCCTTCAAGCATTGATTGACAACAGTGCTAATTCAGTCTACGCTTTCATGACTTCAGCCATCGCCCCCAGACCTATCGCCCTGGTGTCCACTCGGAACAATCCTGAGTGGACCGCTGATAAGACAGAATCCATCAATTTGGCTCCCTTTTCATACTTCAATGCCGTGTCGAGCGAGCCAGCTTGCATTATGTTATCATTCGTCAACAAAGGTGACGGAGGTAAGTTATTCAAGCACGGATGTTTATGACTTCACCTCTAGACATGAAGAGATCTAATTCGGAGGCAGAGAAGAAGGACACCATTCGAAACATCGAACACTATCGTGAGTTTGTCGTACACGGTGTCACAGAAGCCAACTGGGAGAAGGTCAATCAGGTATCATCATCTGTTGTCCTATCATCTGCATCCACCATTCATCCAGACAGACGTCCGGAGACTTCCCGTATGGAGTTTCAGAGCTCGCACAAGTCGGGTGGACGGTGACCCCCTCTCAGATCATCTCCACACCCAGGATCACAGAGGCAACTCTCGCCATGGAGTGCACCCTCTACAAGACATTGAACATTGGCGAAGGTACCACTGGAGTCACGGTTGTCTTTGGGAAGGAAAGAAAGTCCATGTGAATGATAATGACGTGCGATAGATCGAGGCGATCCATGCGGCAGAAGACGTCTTGGATGAGAAGGGAAGAGTGGACGTTGAGAAGTACAAGCCCGTTGGTAGATTGGGAGGACCGCAGTACGCAACTGTTGGAAAGGTTCTGAAGGCGATAAGACCAAAGATTCAGAAATAAATTCACATTTGAGGCCTCAGACGTCTATTCAAAACTTTACGACGTGCAATACAATTTTATGTTATTTAACACCACTACTTGCTCCCACGAGGTGACAAGGTTAACGTCTACGTGTGATCAGAGGCTGAAAATGATGCTACAGATGATGTGATCATATGCACCTTGATATGTAACAAAGGAGATATATCGTTCGTCGACGGATTCTTCAGCTTCGGCAAGACGGGGAGAAATCCAGCGACGATGGGTTTCGTAACGGTAACCTCCGATTCGTATGGATTGACATTGTCCGTCAATCGATAGCTGTTCATCATCAGACGATCGTTCATGATGACAACGACCCACCGTGTCGTGTCGGTCGTTGGATGTGTCACGATCTTGGGAGAATTCGTCGGATGTATCATTCTTGGACTTTCTTTCTGCCTGAGACGTCTCTGAGTCGGCTGACGTGTGATGTTTCTTCACCTTCTGGGAGAGACTGTGACGACGGTGGACTCTTCTTTCGGTTTCGGTGGTTTCGATTTCTTGACTGTCTTCCCCTCCCTCTCTTTCTTCTCCCTCTCTTCCATCTGCTTCATCACCTTCTCTCTTCTCGCCACTGATGCGTTCGTCTCTGTATGAAATTCAATCATCTCGTGTAGACGATTCTTAACATTTCACCTGGTGTAGGAACGGAGACGTACAGATGTTTGTACTTCTCATCTTCTTCGTACAAATAAATGCGATCGAAATCCGTCCCAGCACACCACTTTATCTCGCTGGAGATGACCGTTTGTAATTTTTTCATCTTCTCATCGATGTGTTCGGCTTCCTGATTGAAGTCATTCATTTTTCAATCTACAAGAAAGGCTTACCTTCGTCTCTGTCTTCTTTCCTTCGTACAGTCTCCCGCTGTTCTTTGTTGTCGCACTTCTCCTCTTCTCGTTCTCTTTCAGGCTGAGAATGGTGAATGTGTCCGTCAACAACTTGTACTTGATGTCTCTGTCGAAAGGTGTGTCAATGTTCATGCTGGGAGAATGGTTGACTTCCAGCAGCCACGGTTTGATCGTTCCTCCCTTTGTTTTAGCCAATAGAACATCGAATCCTGATCTTGTCAGCTCATGATCACGGGGAGATGTTCTCACCCATCAGTTCAAAGACGCTGTTTGCATGATGATCTGAAGGAAAGCACGTGTTGTAGATGTGAGCCAGTTTTGGTTGTATGGAAATCATCGTCTTGATGATGATGTCCTATTAGAATCAAGACATCTCCACGAAGGACTTCTCACCGCAATATCTTGCCAAATCTTCTTCGAATCGTGACCTTGTTCCTGCAAAAGTTGAAGCACGGAAGTGATGCTCCTTTTGCTGCCGTGTAGTCCTTTGTTGTCTTCATCTACAACGAAATTCTCACTGTTCTTGTTGATAGAATAGTTAGTCAGGTGCATGTACATCTTGTCCTGGCATGACATCAATCGCGATCGCGGTCGATGATGATGAACGGATCACCATGTTCGAATGAGTGGGAGCGACGTATTGTTCCGTCGCAAATCTGGCCAAACCTTCACGGTATAGATAGATGCGTAGAGGGCTGCAGCTGGTGACTAAGACGTAGATTCTCAGATCAAACTTGAGATTATCCACCAAGAGAGGCTGGATCGCTGATCAGGATGCGACGATGATCTTCAACTCACTCGCGATATATATTTCTGTACAATGATGTGGCCCATCTGATCGATCTCGTCCAACGATCGTGTGAGATAGATCCCCTTACCCTGACTGGATGCATCTGGTTTGACGATGTAAGTTTGCTTCTTATTTCCGGTGGCCAGCATGTGAGCTCTCAGCTCCGCATAATCAGCTGGTAACGTCCATGTGTTTGGGAAAAAGTTGTACTCTTTTGGGAATGCCTTTGTCATACGGTTGATGTTCCTGCCCAGTAGGTCCTTCCGAGCGATCTCGTTCATGCCGGGGAAGTGGTTGCAGCGCTGGTGCGTGTGAGAGACACCATCGACACTCTGATGTCTGACTCACTTGATACGGTTTCAGCTGAAGAATCGTAGACATGGGTGCAGTCGTATCTGTCCAAAGTAATCCCCACTCTTCATCCTCCAAGGGATCTACCTCCTCCGTTCCAAGGTCATTCAAAACGATTCTCACTGTATATAGTGTCATTGTGTGTCGTTATTATGTTGACGATGTCGTGATTGTAACCCACAGATCTGATGTTTGCAGTAAAAGAGGTTCGCTTTCTTCCAGTACTGCTTCCTCTTCTTCCTTCGATGGACTGTTGTGCCCGACTCTGGACTATCAGTGCTCATCCTTGAAACAACCGACGAGCTTTGTTTGGTAGCTGTCAAGCTTGACGGTCGAAAATTCAGAGAAAAAAAGACACGAAAGGCGATCAGATCAGAAGACGATTACATCAAAGCGAACACGATGTCTTGGTTATTCGGCGGTAAAGACAAGAAGGACATCCCTGCAGAGGATTTGTCCATCACCATCAACCCATCACCCCTGCCTGAGAAACCAGAGACCCCCAAGATCCCTCCTACTCCCCCTGCCATTCGTGATATCAATGGCCTCAGCCCTGGACGTATCGAAGAGCCCCAAGAGAGACTCAAATGTGAATACCCTTCTCATTTTCATCTATCAAATCACATCAGACTTCGCTGATATCTGGACAGCGCTGATCACACCTGATCCCATCGAGGGATTCAAGATTGAAGTGAACCGTATGATCCCCAACCAGACCTTGGTTGTGACTCACAGTGTCTCTGGATTGGCAACCGACAAGCCTTCATATACTTTGACCACTCAGACTCAGAGAGGATCGGTGAGTCCAATCATCCGGCGTAAGGCACCATCTCATACGATATCAGATGTTATGGCTCAGCCGATTTGACTCCGCAGGAGCCGTCATGGGAAGAGTTCTTCTCGACGGAAGAAATTGGGCTATGTCTCTGACCGGTCAGGTATGTGATTTCATCCTCCACCTTCATCCATCGACAGAGGTGTCTAACACGAGACATCAGGCTGGAGTCGGACAAGTTCCCTCCGTCGCCGACGTCCTCTACGAATACTACGGAGGTAAGACATGGACAGCTGGTTTCAGACTCGGTCTCCCATCTTCCCTTCAGGTGATCATCATCTCCTCCATTGCATCTCATCTCTCTCATCACTTTTCACGCTGACTCCTTCAGTTGAACTTCTTCCAATCGATCACGAGAAATTTCGCCGCTGGTTTCCAGGCCTCCATCTCCCCCACGAAACCCGAAAACGCCATCATCAGCTGCTTCAGAGTGAGCCATCATCATCATCATCGCGTTCTCATCGTCATCTCACCTTGACTCTAGTACCAACCGAGAGACAACAAGTCTTGCTTCACATTGCAAGCTGCCGCTTCTTACTTGGCCACCGGTGCCCACTTCAACCCCGTACCAGGAGTCCAATTCGGTGCCGAGGCCGTCGTCGCGGCTGGCCCTCAGCAAATGCAATCCAGTGAGTGTCTCTCCATCACCTCTATGTCTATCCCACTCATCATGCTGACGATGATGATGATGGAGACTGATGGTGTCTGTAGGCTTGTCTGGAGGAGTAGAATGTCAATTCATGTGGTCCAGATGGAAGGGAACATTTGATGACAAGCTCGTATTGAACACGATCTACGAGGAGAATCTGACACCCAACTTGAAGGGAACAGTCTCTATGACGAAGGACTACACCAAGGGTGACTTCAAGTTTGGCGCCGGCATCACCTTCTCGGACCTCTTCCCCGAGAGACAACCTCAAGAGGAGCACGAATAAGCCATGGAGTCTTCTATCGAATAAAGGAGATCGAGTGATGTTCTCATGTGATGGGTTCGAACGGTCTCCTCTTTGTGATGATGGACGACGAGACGATGACGGATGGAGATGGAGGATGGACGGTGTTCGCGATGTCCATATGAATGCAATCAACTCTTCCACACTCTTCACCCTCTGAAATCATGTCCTGTGTCCTCTTTGAATGGTCGCTGTCAGCCCCTATCCGAAAGTTCACAAAAATTTCGGGCTTCTCAGTCTTTCGTCGTGTTCTAGGAGTTCTCGAAACAGATACATATTGAGGAGGAAGACACCCGATAGAGGATGCCAGACTCAGGGAGAGAGAAGAGTGAAGACATTCAATTGGAGAGTGCTGGTGAACTGCCTACGATCGTGGCTCCTGAGGTAATCAAGGAAGATGTGGATAAGACAGTGGGTTATGCGGAGGGTGAAGAAGGTGTCGCACAGAAGGTGTCGTTATTCTTCTGTATCGAACTGATGTGCAGCTCAGCCGACTCTCAAGCAAAAAATGGCGAGATTATGGCCGATCACCATCGCCATTGTCTCTTCTGTAGGTGTGTCACGTTTCATAAACCTTCCCTTCTGACGTTACATGAGGTTTCTCTTACATGACTCTGCTGGTCAAGCTCTGTGCCACTCGCATTCCAACTTTCCAATTGAACTTGACTCGCTCTGTCTTCCAGATGTTCCTCAGGTCTCGCCATTCTAAATCGCATCATCACCTCTGACCATCGCACAGTTTCATCTTCTTATGGTTCACGACGAAACAGACGATATTTCAAGTCGAGAGAAGGCATCTTCCTGCCGTTCTGTCTAGAGGTCTCATCGGTTTCTGTGGCTCGCTCTTGTTCTTCTTTGCCCTGTCAAAACTTCCTCTTAGCGAGAGCGTGGTCATCAGTTTCACACGTGAGATGTCTAATCGTGCACCTCATGCGAGCCATGTCTGAAGTATAAGTCAGATCCAGTGATGGTGGCCATCGTAGCTCCATTCATGTTGAAGGAAAAATGGCAACACGTAGATGCATTGGGAGGAGTCTTGTGTACCATTGGTGGGTGCCATTTTATTTGGTTTTATTCTCACACAAGAGAAGGTGTCATTCTCATCGCCAGACCACCCATCCTATTTGACGATCAAGAGGTGAGATGCTCGATGAAGACAAGATATGATCATCATCACCATCGTCATCATCACGATCACCTGCGTCAAGATGATGAACGAGAAGTAGATCGAAGGGAAACCCGATTGGGACCATTGGTTGGGAGTAGGTGCCGTGATACTGAGTGCAGTCCTCGTCACATTCAATATCTGTCTGACCAGATCGCTCGGAAAAGCAGTCCATCCCATCATGACGGTCGCTTGGTTCTGTGTGACATCATCCATCCTCTCTACCTTCGGTGTCCTCTTGACTGGTTATGTCGTGAGTCGTAGTCACCGCACATCACCATCTTCATCTTCATCTTGTGGAAACAAAAGATTGAGTATGGAGCAGCCTCCAACGAGGGACGAATGGTTGGCTCTGTGTGGCGTGGGAACTCTAGCTTTCCTCTGTCAGTGGGGCATTGGTAGAGCTCTACAGGTCTGTCTCTTATGTCTTCTCATCTGATTCTCTCTCAGTTAGAGAAGGCAGTCATCATCGCCAACACGGGTTACCTTCAGGTGAGAACACTTTATGAAATAAAAACGCCGAAGATTCGATTTTAAATCAAATGAGTTGAGACATCGACTGATGAGAGACAGGTTGTGTTTGGAGCGGTGAACGATGTCATCTTCATGGGATTCACCCCAGGGGGTACGTCCATCGCTGGGATCGCTTGTATATCCAGTTGGTCCATCATATCACTCGTCAAAGAATGGAGGAGAGATAAGGTGTGTATCTATCTTCATCACGATGTCACATCATCACGTGATGCATGCTGATGATGTGATGCAGGTTGCCTGGTACACGACATTACGTCTTTGGTATCAGAATCGATCCACATCACATCAGAAACTGGCACATGACGAAGAGATGTCTTGACACTGTAATGACGCTGTACCTCTAGACAATTGGCTGTGCATCTGTTGAGGACAAGGAGATGAGATAAACTCGAACAGATTGACGTTGCTACAAACCAAAGAGTTTGTTTGTTCTTCGGCCGTCGCTTGACACTTGTCAAGAAGAAACACCAAAAAGCCTTGTCTCACCACATATATATTTTCCGTCCACATGAGATCATCTACCGCCGTTGTCGATCGTGATCGATTCGGGATCGCGTCCCTCTCGCTGGGTAATAATGCATATCACACTCTTCAAGCAAAAGTATCTGCTGCTGCTCAGTGTGGACTCAGACATGTCGAAGTCACCATACCCGATTTTGAGGCGTACCGCGATGGGTGATACATCCCCCCCTCTAAATCATCGATTTACATGATATTCAGGTGCATCGCAGACGGGAGTGCCACAGACGATGTCTCGGCAGCGAAACTGTTGCACGACCTCTTGTCAGCTCACAACATTCGCGTTTCCTGCTTTCAACCCATTCGTGATGTGGAAGGTCACACAGATCCCGAGAAGAAGAAGAGTGTCTTCTTGAAGGCAACCACCTGCTTTCCCATCATGAAGATACTAGACTGCGACCTACTCTTGTGCTGCTCTTCAGTAGATCCATCATCCTCCCCCGACGAAAACATCATCGGGCGAGACCTCGCAGAACTCGCAGACCTAGGTGCAATCACATGATTAGATCCATCCATTTTCTGATGGATTACAGCTGCCGCATGGTCGAAGGAGAACTCTTTTCGTTGCATCAGAATCGGTTTCGAAGCATTATCTTGGGGTGTTCACGTCTACACGTGGAAACAATCATGGAAATGTGTGTCTGCCTCACCCCGAGAGAATCTCGGTATCATCTTGGACTCTTTCAATTCGCTGGCACGAGAGTATAGTGATCCCTGGACGAAGAGTGGTCTCCAACGCCCTGAAGAACAATCAAAAGCATTTCTAGATGAAAACATGAGAGAGCTGATGTCTCTGCCAGGAGAGAAGATCTTTCTCTTTCAGATCGCAGACGCCATGCTGCCACCCGATGATTGTCCCAGACCTCTTTCCACCGATCCCTTTCAGATGATCATGCCTTGGTCGAGGAACTACCGCTTGTTCCCATTAGAGATAGAGAGAGGAGCCATCCTTCCCATCGAGATATATGCAGCAGCTGTGGAGGCCACAGGTTATAGAGGTATGATGTTCACTGTTTCGAATGAAGACGATGAAGCTGAAAGAGAAGGTCCTCTATCATTGGAAGTTTTCAATACCAGTCTGAGCGATCCCAATCCACACACACCGATGGCACATGCGAGTCGAGGAGCCTCATCTCTCCAACGTCTATACTCCTCATACAGTGAAACTAGATGAGAATAAACGGCTTCCTATATTAATACGGTCTGATGTTGCTTGGCCAATCATGCGATGTGTGATTGTCTCTTCCGGAAGATTTAATTCTAACAGACGCCACCGGGTGCCGTCGGTGACCGCCTCCGAGTTGCAAAGTTCCGCCACAGCTGTGATATGTATTGTAGTTATTATAATAACTACAGGGCCAACCGCTTCCGTTGAAGTGTAGGAGATGGCTGTGGACTGTTCAATGAACAACTACTGTCTTATCTTGCAAAGGGGCGACGTCGCAAAAGTCCGATCATGCCTCTATCATCGACACCAGCATCATCTGTTCAATATCACGATTCAGAGACTCAGAACAACAGAAGAGGAAGAAGAAGCTGAAATGCTTGTCCCGTAGATGATTTCATTACGCTTCATTACATTTCCGAAGATCTTTTACAAACCCCCGCGAGTCAACTCTACGAAGGTCATCTATGAATGCCCACGAGGAAACAACTTGTTCTCTCGTCTACCAGATTCTTCCATTCGTTTCGATGGCTGCGACGTGTGGTCGTATATCGCTGACGACTCACCAGACGCTAGACAACGGTGAGTAAACTGCAGTTCTCGTACTACGTACGACGCAAGGTCGGAGTTTTAGAGAGAAGAAGAATGCTATGGATAGATGGTGGGGCTGAAGAGCCGTATTTGGGGATCGTGTGCATTCCCTTCTTGCTTTTGTGTGGTCTTCGTTCCGATGGTTGGCAGGACGATTTTACAAGCGAGAACCTGCGACAACTTACAAAGTGATCCACGAGCGAACGGAAGATTGAATGAGAAATTGGAGGAGAATTCCGAGTCCTGCCAACATACTTCCGTCAAAGTAAGAGCACCACCCATCCAGCAACCTCTCCAACAGCATCTTCTTCTCCTGACCTGAGTACTGATAGAGGTCAGAGATAGAGAGCAGACAGAGGGTAGTTCTGAAAAGACATAGAGTATGAACGTCGGTTCATATTCTTCGCCACCTTTTCGACCACCGAGCGCTCAGAATCGAGAAGAGAAGGTACTGGTACGGCTCATCTCACCTATTGGCGAAGAGTTTCATTATAGACTGTCGCCCCGATGTACCATTCTGGAGCTCAAAAGACAATTCCAACAACTGTTACCGCAATTGAAAGTGGAGAGACTCTTCTTCTTTCACGATTTAAAGAATGTAGAGAACGATACAAGAATCGATGTGAGACCAAATCCATATCCATATCACATCATCTGACTTGTCCGCAATATGATCGTTTCTATTACCATATATCGCACAATAACAATTAGAACTACCGATTCCTTGAGTCCAAATATTCGCCCACATCACGCACTACATTTTCTCAACATGGAATGCAATAATAATTCTGTCAGGAACTAGATTATGAATGGGAACCTCAACTAGATGCCACGGGGCAAGTGACTGCCTCATATCGAATGAGACCCCCAACGTCCATTGCTCTCCTCTATGCCTTTGACTACCTCGGAAGATGGTCTAACAAGTCCGCACGCCAACGAGAGTTCTAGTGAGAAATCATTTCAAATGATTTATTCTCCATATCGCCTGTTCCCTCGCATTGGCCTCATCTCTTCTTCCATCCTTATTCCCTCCAGCGACGAGATCATGGCAACGCATCTTCTCCGTTTCGATGCGAAGGGCTTCGAAGCCAATCTCATCTTGGACAAGCTCTATCTGGGCAATATCAACGCCGCCTTCAATCTCAACGAGCTCAAGGCCATGGGTATCACCCACATCGTCACCTTACACAACTCCCTCAAGCCTCTCTATACGAAACACTTCTCTTACCTCACGATAGAGGCCGAGGACCTCTACTACGTCAATCTGATCGAGCACTTTGAAGCCACGGCCAAGTTCATCGACGAAGGAAGGAAACAGGGAGGCGTGCTCGTTCACTGGTGAGACATCGGAGACGTCATGCGAGTGGTCTCACTTTGAATCAGCGCCGCCGGCATCAGTCGCAGTTCGACGATCGTCATCGCGTATCTCATGCAGGCCATGAGGTTCTCATTGAAAGAGGCATTCAAATACGTGAGAGAGAGGAGACCCATCATATCACCCAACGACGGTTTCTCTAGACAACTACAAGTCTACGAAGACATACTCTGTGAGGCATTTTATTCATGAGTCAACGCTGACGTCGAAAGGTAACAACAATCTGGCCACGCAGGAGCAGATCGAATTTCTCTCTGGGTACAAGAAGTCAAAATCAGAATACATGTTTTGCTTCAACCATCTCAAGGACAAGCAGATGCAGTTCAAGTAGAAGAGAGATGTGATGGAGGGGTGGTCTCGGCAGCCAAAGGCTGCAACATTTTTGAGTCGAGAGGAGAGAGAGGAACGAATCTGTATCTATGTGATAAATAATCCTTTTCTCTATCAGCGTCTTCGTGTTGCATGCATCGTATGACGTCACGATGGATCAGAGGTGTCTTGCATCTCTCGCAGATTCGACTCGTTTGAAGAGCATGAGAGGAGTTCATTGTCAAGCTTGGAGCAGATATCTAAAGAGGAACCTCTCATTCCATGAAGGGATACGGATGGGCGCGAAATTTCTTCCAGTTCATCAGCCAGATCTACACAACCACAAACGCACGAAACAGACGACATGAGTGAGATCATAGTCTTCTCTCTCCTCCTATTGACCTCTTGATAGCAACCGTAGTAGCTGAGAGACATCAACAGAATGTGCCCGCAGGGTTCAAACTCACCGAAGAGCAGCCCAATCAACAAGAGGTGACTCCCATCACTTGACATATGGAGTTGAACCTCTTTAGGAGCTGACGGCCGTGATCCATTTGAAACAAGAGAACAAGGAGGAGCTGAAGAACAAATTGGACGCAGTCAGCGATCCAAAGTCCTCAGAGTATGGAAAATACCTGACGAGGGAACAAGTCGAGGCCATGACCGCAGCTAAGCCTGAGCACATCGATGCCGTATGTAATTACGTCATTCGATCGACTGATTGTCTACAGGTCAAATCATGGCTGTCCAAGTTTCAGAACATCAAAGTCGATGCCAGAAGCGATGCTGTGCATGTGACCGGTTCTTTAGAGGTATCGTAGCATCACCATCTCACACCGTAACACCTCCAGGCTCTCTCCAAGGTGTTCAACACGCAATTCGGCGTCTATGAGTCAAACGATGGAAAGAAGCATGTAAGGATCAACGGAAAAGCAGTGGTTCCTTCTGAATTAGAGGGGGTGGAATTTGTCAGCGGTTTATCTGAGCTGATGAAGATCCATCACGGACCTGCAATCATCAACAAATTGAGCGACTGAACATGACGATAAAATCCCAATGATGCGTTGTAGATGATCTACAGATCTGATGTGTGATCAGACACATCTTTCAGACATGAGCACAGAACAAATGTTGAACGTGAGAAAGAAACGTAGGATGACGGTTGATCTCGATGTTAGATCGCCGTAGAAGGTTGTGCTCACGGCGAGTTGGACGTCATATACGACACCATTCGTATGATGGAGGCAGAGAAAGGGATCAAATTCGATCTGCTCATATGTTGTGGAGATTTTCAGGTGATATGATGATATCACCCATCGTCTCACATTTTACAGGCCGTGAGGAACTACGAAGACTTAGATGCTATGGCCGTTCCTGTGAAATACAGAGACATCAAACAATTCCATCAGTACTACTCTGGAGAGAAAGTTGCCCCTGTCTTAACCATCTTTGTTGGAGGAAATCACGAAGCATCTTCTCACCTCTACGAATTGTGAGACGAATGAGAGATTCTGCATCATGTTGATCCATCGCAGACCGTATGGAGGATGGGTGGCACCGAACATCTACTACATGGGTTTCTCTAACGTGATCAACTTTGCTGGGTTACGAATTGGTGGATTGACTGGTATATACAAGAAGCGTGATTATCAAACTGGTGAGCATGTCACATGATGCACATCGCCAAGATGAGATGAAATCAAACGAAAGTACAGGTCACTACGAGGTACCTCCTTTCAACGAGGGAGACAAGAGGTCCTTCTATCACGTCAGGAACGCTGATGTTTTCAAATTGCAGCAAGTGAGTTGTGGAGGGGAAAATCATGATTCATTTCATTCAGCTGCGTGAGAATGCCATCGACATCTTCGTCGGTCACGATTGGCCCAAAGGTATCGAAAACTATGGAGATCGAGAGAGGTGTGTCATCTCCACGCGATCACGATGATCACGTCTCATGATCACGATCACGATCATCACCTTTGAAGATCGCGTTCGATGATTACGATCACGATCCATCATCTGATCTCGTTCCAGTTTGTTTCGATACAAACCGTTCTTGAGAGATGACCCTGACTTTGGTAACCCACCCTCTATGGATCTCCTTCTCAAATTAAAGCCCTCCTACTGGTTCGCCGCCCACATGCACGCCAAATTCGCCGCAATCGTCGGACATCCCTCGGAGACTCCGAACCCTCGGGTCACGAAGTTCCTCGCCCTCAGCAAGCCCCTCCCCGGTCAGAATTTCATTCAGGTGAAGCGTTGTAGATGAAGGAAATAGCAAACCTTTTTCTCGATCGATTTCATCGGCTCAATTATTCAGGCCATTTCGATTCCTCACGACGGTTCACCCAAGGTACTGCAGTACGATCCAGAGTGGCTCGTTGTAGTGGCCAGAACGAAACATTTAATGTCGAGCTCGTCTGATCGTGTCATATTGCCTCAAGTGATTGGATATGAAGCGAAGGAAGAGCAGATGAGAGAGGTGCAGGCGAAGGTGTCACTGTCGATTCCCAACAACTTTGTTCGAACTGCGAGGGCCACGATAGAGACAGTGGAGTTCACTCCATTGAGACAAGGTGAGAGATGAGCGTCATGTCATCAATGCGATCATGAACACCATCACCGTCATCGATCATGATCGTCATCGTGTTGCTGACGAACGTCAGGTGAAGAGAACCCTCAGACAGTGGAGATCTTGAAGATGATCCAACGATGCATCGACATCACATCAGCATCATCGAATGCCCCATCTGACACACCCTCCTCACATGATCAACGAGAAGAACCAAAGGCACAAGCGAGAGACAAACCGACGGAGAACAGCGAAGAGATAGACCTCGACGATCTCTCATCTGAGCCCGCGGCCGCCCCAGCTCAAACCGAGAAGGCAGAAGAAGAACCGAAAAAGTTCAAGTTGAACTTGCCTCCTCCTGTCAATACATGAGTGTAATGCAACTCTTCTTACATTCGATACTTTATTCAACATGAAGGAGTCTAACGTGTCGACTCTCATTGAAAGTGTGAGAGAGACATAGAGCAGGCTTGAAAGAGTTGGGCGAACTCGTGGAAGGGTGGAGTCAAGGTGGGATCCTCTTCGAGTAATGTCCTCAGTCGTTCCTCTTGCTCGGCTCTGTCTATGCCTTGAGAGAGGAGGTTGAAGTCTCTGAATGTGGATAGAAGCTTTCCTTCTGATCTCTTCGTTTCTTGTGGCTCGGCTGACGGTGATGTGAGGGTGATGGATGGAGGGTGATGATGATGAGTCACCGAATAATTTAATCTTGTTGGGTCGTACTTTCGGTTGGTCTTCGATGTCTCTCTTCTTCTGTGTCTGTTGTTCTCTGCATCTGTAGCCGGAGATGTTCTGAAGGTCTTTCGCGATCTGCGATGCGGTGTCCTCTAATCGGGAAATGGCCAGTTGAACCTGTTAGAGGTCAGACAGTGTGGAACGACTCGTCGTACATCATCTTCTGTTTTAGAGATGATTGGTTTTCGATAGACCCAGGCATTGGAATTCGGCTTTGGCTTAGTGTCCACTCTTAATTTCGATACAACCTTTTGATGTCAATAGAACACGATGGAGTCCAACTCTCTCACCCGAATGAGACTACTCCGCGTCATCAGGATCCCTCTGGGCGAACTATACGTGAACTCGATGAAAAAGAGTGCGCCTTGTACCTGTTGACGGTATCACCATTACAGTTGCCGTCTTGTAATCGTCTCCAAACCTGAGTGGAAAGGATGTGGATGCACACGTCGACTGTGGATTCCTCCTCTGTACTCTCTTTGAACTCATATGTCATCGGTTTGCGGTTGATGGTGTCCACCTAGGACATCAACACTCTCTTCACATACTTTATGCTGTGTCTCACCTCTTTAGGTGGGGATATGTCGTAGAAAAGACGAAGTCTCAGCCTCTCATCTTCCAATCTTCTTCTGACATCGACATCATGCAGTGCCAACCTGCATCTGTGAATCGTCTCCCTGCTTTATCTTTCCTACTTGATAGAGAATGGTTGAGCTTTGATCACGTAATGAACCGCTTTCCTCAGACCGTTGTCTGGCAGTATTTCTGTGTGCAACGACCTCTGTTCGGTCAGCACCAACTGCATGTGTCTTTGCCGCTGTGTTCGACTACAGGCTGGTGTTGTCCTGGGGTTGACTGACATGAGAGACTTCTTTTTGGCAGGTACTCTTCGTCTGTAAATTCGTGACAAGCGAAAGATTTGACATCTTGAGCTCAAAACTGCCCCCATCCTCTCACCCTCTTCTGTTCACAATCTTACTCCTTCATAGCCAGACGCACACCAAGCTGGGTCTGTCTTGTGTTGAAAACGAACACCACTGACGTCGAAATTGATGGGTGGCGATATATGGGATCTACAACGATTCATCGATGACGAAATGGTACCATTTCTCACCATCACGTGATCGACCTCATTGCAAATGTCCAACAAGTACAAGAACCCCGCCTTTTCTTTCGTGTGCTCCTCGGGAGGAGTTGACGAGCTGAAATTAGAGTCGAATGGACTTAGGCTGCTTCTGTTGAAGGATATTTCGGCCCCGGTGGCCACCGTGATGGTGACATATCACGTAGGGTCTAGAAACGAAGCCATTGGCTTCACAGGGTCCACTCATCTTCTGGTTTGTAATCATCGTCGTGACAAATGATATTCAACGAACTCAGGAACATCTCATGTTCAAAGGCTCTGAAAAATTCAACAAGAAGAATGGAAAGACAGTGTGGAAATTGTTACAAAATGTTGGAGGTACCATTCACCATCATCACCCTTTTGCTGACTGTCTTGAAAGCCTCCATCAACGCCACCACGTGGAACGATCGAACCAACTACTTTGAATTGTTACCCAAAGAACACATCCGCGTACGTCCATCGAGTGTCGACAACTATTGACTCTCGACAGACTGCATTAGAGATCGAGGCCGATCGTATGAGAAATGCATTCATCGACGAGACAGATCGACAGACCGAGATGACCGTCGTGCGAAATGAATACGAGAGGGGTGAGAACTCTTCTCACGCAGTCTTGGACAAATCTGTGTGGGCCACCGCTTATCAGGTGATCACATCGGCGTATGTCACGAGTGACACGCACAGGCTCATCCCTATCATCACTCTACTATCGGATGGAAATCAGATATCGAGAATGTTCCCATCGGTGAGATCACGATGATCTCACGATGTTTTTCTCAGACATCCATTTCTCATGTCATCTCCGACATCTACACTCGATATTTCATCTGTCGGATCATGTCCATCATCGAGAGATGATGAAGCTGATCGTGAGCAGAGAGACTGAAGGCCTTCTACAAACAGTACTACTGGCCCAACAACGCCACTCTCACTGTCATCGGTGATTACGACATCGACACCCTCCTCCACGACATACAAGATGTCTTCGGTCCCATCCCAAAGTGAGTCCCAAATCCGTTATGACCTCATCTGATGTCATCAGATCTGATGAGCCCATCCCCGAAGTGTACACTGAAGAACCCGAACAAGAGGGACAGAGGAGAATCATCATCAGAAGGGCTGGAGAGCTAGGCATCGTACAGTGAGCTTCCTCCTCTTCTTTCGAACATTCTCTTCAAGTTTTTTTCTTTTGTAGATTTTCTTTACTTGATAAAGAAAGAGAATGTCTTCTGATGTGTACAGAGTGAGCTATAAATCACCGAGATCGTTGCACCCTGATCTACCACCCCTGGAGATCTTGACCAAAATATTGAGCCAAGGAAAATCTTCCAGATTGTACAGGGCCATCGTGGATAAGGGTTTAGCATCCAGCGTCTACTGCGACGTATCCCTCTTCAAGTGAGAACAATGGCTCGTTGTAGATAGACTGACTTCTCCAGGGACGAAGGGCTGTTCACGCTGAAAGCCACGCTCACGCCAGGAACGGAACACAAAACCGTCGAGGACATCATCTTAGAGCACATTCGAGAGGTGACGTCATCACACGTCATTAGATGTCTGACTGTTGTGCACCAGATCATCGAGAAGGGAGTGACAGAAGAGGAAGTCAGCCGAGCGAAAGCTCAGAGCCTGACAGAGATGTCCTTCTCTCGCGACGGTGCCTACTCTGTCGCCTCGTGAGATCCTTCTACTCCGTCTGTTCTGACGCGTTGTAGATACCTGAACGAGGCCATCGCTGCGGGGGATTGGAAATTGTACGTCGAACTTCCTAGGTTATTGAGCAGCGTGACTTCTTCTTCGATCAGAGAGGCTGCAAAGACATACTTTGTGGAGGATCGCTCCACCGTCGGTTACTTCATCCCAAAAGAGTCAGTGAAATCTCCACGAAATATCATCTTCACGTACTCATCCCAGGCAGAAAGGGAGAGAAAGGAAAAGAAGAAGAGAAGGAGAAACCAAAGTTAGAATTGACGAGCCACGATCAACCGTCAGAATCCTCGACCCAGAACGGATCAGAAGTGAAATTGAGCGATCGAATTCAAATTTCAAAACCAGTAGAAGGAGTCACCCTCTTGTCCCTACCGACACCCATCAAGGATGTCGTGACCATTCGCGGAAGTTTCTTGGCGGGAGACATGGTGAGGAGAGTGGCTGGTTGTAGATTGAACGTCTCAGTTCTCTCCCCGTGACGAGCCCCTCAATGCAGAATTTACCGCGGACATGCTGGACCAGGGAACCCTTCACCGAACGAAATTCGAAATCGCAGGTGATCGTGATGACGTCACGTGACGTTAGGATAATTGAACTCCATCACTCATCCTCTATAGAGATGCTGTCGAACGTGGGAGCCGAAATCAAGTTCTACAGTGGTATCTATCACGTGCGATTCAATTGCAAGTGTCTCCGCGATAATCTGCCTCTCGTCTTAGATCTGCTGGCCGAGCAGTTGAGAGAGCCCAGATTTGACGTGGAGGATCTGAACACACTGAAGAAGAGAAGAATTGCGAGTCTGAAGCAACAGAAGCAAGACACGCACGAGCAAGCGGAGGTGGGACTTCTGGGTGATTCGAAAGTGACGAGTTGTAGATACCACTCATCCAATCGATGTACGACAGAAATCATCCCAACTACAGGTGATGATAGAGGAATTTTTCAGTCGACATTTCTGATAGAATGTAGTTACGGCACGGACGAGAAGATCAAATTTGTGGAAGAGGTCACCGTGGAGAGATTGAAGAAGCACCACTCAGATCACTATGGAAACGGATCCACCATCATTACGGTGGTGGGAGATATCGACGAGGCCACCGTCAGAGAGTTGGTGAGAATCTATCGCTGAATCACCATCACCATCATCAACATCATCATCAACACCATCAACTCCATCATCGTCAGCATCATTGTGATCCTCTGAATGACTTGATGAACAGGTGAAAGAGAAGTTTTCCAGTCTGAAGGAATCACCCAACAAGAGCATCCCTCCCTGCCCCTCTAAGGCCACTTTCAACAGCGAGAAGAAGGATCATCGTGTCTTCATCCCAGACAAGACATCGTGCCACTTCTACATCGGCACTCCCATCGGAATCGACAGGTACATCCTCTATCATCATGCAACTCTTTCATCTCTCCTCTTCTCTCTCCATCCGTGTACGTCGAACACATTCACATGCTCTCGTGCGACATCAACCATCTTCTAATCATCATGTTAATCGTAACGGCAGAGAACACGAAGACTTCCTTCCTCTCATGTTAGGCAACTTCATCTTGGGAGGAAACTTCTCCGCTCGTCTGATGTCCACCGTCAGAGATCAAGATGGACTCACATACGGAATCAACTCGAGCATCTCTGGTGTAGACTATCGAACGGATGGCTATTGGGCCATCGCCGGCACCTTCTCTCCCTCCCTCTTAGAAAAGGGAGAAGCGGCCACACTCAAACAGGTACATCACATCACATCCGATATAGACATCCACACATCTTCCACAGACACCGACCTCTCTCATCCTCCCTCGCATGCGACCCGCTTCGTACTTACTTCTAAACCAGATGGAGCTGTGGCTGTCGACTGGCGTGACCGCAGATGAGCTCGAAGAGAAGAAGGCGACGGTGACAGGTTCTTACAAGGTAGACGCAATGTTTCCCTCCTTTGTCTCTGACTGTGTCACAGGTGAGGCTGGCCACGACCTCTGGTCTGGCGGGCAGTATCCTGGGCAACGCCGAAAGAGGTAAGCCCGTCACCTACCTGGACCTCTATCCCCAGCTCATCTCCTCCCTCTCCCTCTCTACCGTCAACGACTGCATCCGTCGCTACGTCTCCGTCAACCGCTGCATCGTCAGTGTCGCGGGGAGCCTCTTGACCTCCAAACTGTGAAGATGAAATCGAGGCTCGAGCGTATTCCTTCGGATAGCCATGTTCATTTGATAAAGATACGTCCTTTAAAGAAGCTAAGGTGACGTGGGTACCTGAGAGAGGACACACAGTGGACCTCAGGGCGAGGAATGGCGCGAGGAAAATCGTTTGTTCGGCGGAGTGGACAGAGAGGATACGGAAGAGCGAGTTTTCTATAGGAGATTGGCATGACGACGAATATATAGAGATCTGGGTTTCGTTCTGCTGTCTCAAGGAAGGATCGACACAGTGCCCCCCCGGTCTATCTAAACCATCACGCTCTCATCCGATTGAATCGAAACACTATAGAGGCTTGCTCCCCAGACGCCTCACATAGTAAAGAAGACGTGTTTGGACACGCTCACACACATACATTTTCAACGCTCACACATACATTATGACACAACAACCGAGGTGAGAGGGTGGGAAGACATAGATTGGTTCTAACGTGAGTCAGGAAACCCCTGGCTGATGTGACGAATCAACCTGCTGATCTCAGGAAGGCTTCAGGGAAACGTTCCACCTCTGAGCTGGTAAGTCATCTGGAAGGGAAACGCACGTGCTGACTCAGTTTCAAAGGAAGAGCAGCAGCCCAAGAGACCCCGCCTCGAATCGCTGATGTGCCGAGAAGATAGTCTCATAGATGCACCCGAGGCATCCGATGAAGAGGATTCAGAGACTGAGACGAAAGAATCCTTCTCTGTTCCCATCATCGAGGAGAACCGTGAATCATATCATGGTGATTCCGAACAACCTCTGGAGGTGATTGGGCGAAAGCAACATCGAGAGAGGGAACTCATCGTGCCTAGGAGGAGGACATGTTTGATCAGAACAACCTGAGGTACAAAGATCAAATGTACAGACCAAGACATGATATCTGGACAGTACAGAGAGTGGTTCGGCCAGAAATGAGAGCCGTTCTCATTGATTGGCTTTATGAGGTTCGTCTCCGATTCATACAATCATCTCACTTGTTCATTTCCATGTTCAACTTCTCACATCATTCAGGTCTCTGAGTCATACTCTCTGCAGACAGAGACCGCTATGATAGCCGTCAACTATGTCGATCGTTTCCTCGCCATCGAAAGCATCTCCATTGAGCGCCTTCAACTTTTGGGAATCACAGCTTTGTTCATTGCTGCCAAGTTCCAAGTGAGTCTCCTTCAAAATCTTCATCCTCTAATCACCATCTCGATCCGAAATCATTCCGAATCATCATCTGACATGGCTACAGGAGATCGTCCCCGTCGCTATCAGCGAGATGGTTTCTCTCTGCGCGGATGATCAAATCAATGAGAAGGCCATCATAGAGATGGAGGTCTGCATCACAACTAGACTCGGCTGGAACCTCTCCCCTCCCACCAGCTTCACTTGGTTGAGAATGTTCCTAGAGAGCTGCCGCATGGAGGACACACCCTTTCCATACTCGACTCTCATGCAGGCCACTCTCAACATCCAACACCTTCTCATGATGCCAGAGAGTCTCACTGCCTCTGCTGGTCTCATCGCTGCCTCTGCCTTTTGGCTCTACGCTCCCATCGGTGAGTCATCACGTCGCATGCGATGTCGAATGAGATCGGATGTCTAATGTGATGCAGACGCAACGGAAGAAGATATCGAGGGCATCACTGGCTTCTCCGTGGAGGAGATGAGGCCCATTGTTCAACTCTTGGAACTGATGCAAGAGATCGTGCTCAAGCCTCAAGTTCAGGAGAATCTGAAGGAGTGCATCATGAAGAAGGGAGACAACCAAGTCTATAATCCCACCTCACTGGACTTTGTTCAAGAATTGATTGATAGACAGTAACATAGAATTGTACTGCCGGGGGGCTTGTGCAAATAAAATGAAATTTGGATCATTTTTTGTGACGTCACTTCGAGATATTTTTCAAATTTTGAGGAAAGTTTATGTGCGTGAAAATTTGCTTCCGGTTCAAATGTCTGACTTATCTAACCGCTCATTCAATTGTGCTTCCATATCCTTAGACATAAGGACTTCGGGTTTTATTTCTATGGCACAATATCCCTGTGCCACAAGTTATAAAGAAGCATTTAAAATGAAGCCTTATACCTATTTACACATTTATTTTCGATCAATCGGACTCTTCAGAGAGGTGGCCCGATTTCGTGCCCGGTGGGCGTGCTCGCTTGTTCTGAAACCAAACTTGGATCTTCCTTCGTGGTATGTTGAATCGTCTGGCAAGCTTCTCTTTCTCTTCGACGGATGGATACTGATTCTTGCGATACACTTCGAGGAGCTCTTGTTGTTGTTCCTTGTTGAATGTTCTCCTCGGATTATCGTAGAGTCGCTCCTTGCATTGTTGCATCCTCCATCCTTCTCGGCTGACAGAGTAGAAGAAGATCTTTCTGTGTCCGAATTCGACAGCGGAGCACGTGTTGAACTCTTCGAACGCTAAGAGGTTGTCGATCTTCATGGGTTGGTGCTGTGCGTCGTGTGCTGTGACTAGTGTGGCGCTTAGAATGATCAGGAGTAACCTAGGTAATAAGATCACAGTCCTGGAAAATATCAGGTGGTCTGAAACGTCGGGGCTCGTAGTCGTGGAGAAATATCGTCCAATTGTCTTAACCCTAGACAATCACGCGTGATTAGGCTCAGAAGCGTATCAATCTCTCCGGAAGATTCACCAAACGAGGCTCATCCACCACCTTATTCAGCTTAGATCGTCTCGTTCCTCCCACGCGCGTGGAATGGGCTGTCACGTCCCGCTATTTGGTGGGATGTATGATGACGGTATACAAATCGCGCTTTTTCAAAGGAATGAACCCGTCCCAGGTTCTGCTTCCGAGTATGAAACGCTTCTAGACGTCATCATCTCATTTCTATGGCAGTGCCGCCCAGGAGATATATAACTTCCGGAGAGGCGTGGTGCCAGGGGATGCGTAGTTAAACCTTACAGCCCGAAGATGATGATGACGATGAGAAGGTACGTTTATTCAGCGTGGTACGTATCAAAGTCGTAGACTCTCATCAGATCTCCAATGGATGCGATGATGGAACCCGCCGAGAGCTGAACCCCGCTGATTCCTTGGATTCCCAAATGTCCAGAACGAACGACTCTCGAACCACCGCGAAGATAATACAACTTCTTTGCGTTGCTGGCGTCGTAGATCTAAAGTGATGAGAACAGTCACCGACTCCACCACCTCACCTTGATGCTGAGATCACTGCAACCGGCGACGATTCGGTTGTTCCTCATGCAGAGTCCGTTGACAACCGAATTATCCATCGAGATGTTGTGAACCAAAGTCTTTGTCTTCACGTTATACACCTGTCCGTCCCTTCAGCATGATGCGATGTCGATGATGAGAGAATGTCCACCTGAACGGCTGAATGTGCGGTGGCCAACAGATCACCGTCCAATTGCATGAGTCCTGGTAGATTCCAGTGACCCATCAGATTCCACCGATCCACCCCCGGCTTCGCTGCTCTACATCAGCCCCATCATCATCATGCATCATCGTCTCACTGATGTCGATGGTGGCAATGTCGTTTCCGGTGGAGAGGTAGATGTTGTCACCACCCGATGAGACGAAGCCAGTGTTGGCAATATCGTAGTCACGGACGGCCAAGGAGTGATTCTTTCTGAGGTCATACAGTCGCACGCCTCTGGCCCCAGATAGGATGATCTCGTTGGATCTGCAGTAGATCTACGGAGGTCAGATGTAATTGGGACGGAGGTCAGACGGAATTGGGACGCGGGCTTACCTTGTTGGGTAGTCCGACTTGGGGAGCGTAGCGCTATGATGGGATCAGTCTCAATTTCGAAGAATAAAACGAAATAAAATCACCTTGACTTCTCCACCAGTCCTCAAATCGTACACGCAGAGTGTACCATCACTTGCGGTGGTCACTGTCGATTCACCGAACGAGAGACAAGGTATGATGCCTCCCTGCTCCATCTTGTGGAGCATCTTCCCGTTTTCTACGTCCCAAACGATCAATTCTGCGGCACCCGACATGATGCGAGATTCGTTGAAATCCAAGCTGATGGGAGGTCAGTCTACAACGAGACAGAGACGAATCTCACCAGTTGACGGATGCGGAGTGACCCTTCAAGGTGTAGACGGGATCCTCTGTTCCCTGTCTCCAGACTCTCAACTCTTTGTCTGTTCCTCCAGTGACGATGTTCTTCTTGTACATCTTGAAAGTGGTGATATCACCTTCAGATTTGGTCATCAACACATCATGGGATCGTATGATTCATCTCGATATCATGATGGACATGCAACATGAAAGTTGAGAACTCACCGGTGTGGCCTCGGTAAGCAGTCATCTTGAAGTCGCCAGCTCTTCCAGTGTTCCAGCTGGTGTTCAGTTTGGACTGACCGATGAAACAATGCTTCCAGCTCTTGCCGTATTTACCCAGAGCAGAGAAAGGGAAACGATTCTGGCAGAGTTGCCTCCACAGAAAGTTCTCATCCGTGATGCTCTTCAGTTGTCTGCAGACGGTGGACATCTTGACGATGTCTGAGATGGATAGGTTCAAGATGATCTCGATTAGATTGTCGCGAGGTAAGGAAAGAAATTCGCTCTGTAGGTGAATAGATTAGAAGGTGAGAGGACGTGATTATGAAGCAAAAATAACATTGAGAGAGGAGAAAATATGAACGGTAGACTGCACCTGAGGTTGTTGTTCGTAAGTCAACTTGCTTGTGTCCATATCGGCTTGGACGGCTCTGAATCGGTTTACAAGACTCAAGACATCCTGAATGTGGATTGAGCATCGTCGTATAATGCGATCTACTGACCTTGTTAACGGGAGGAAGAGGAAGGTCTAATGCTTGATTGCAAAATGGACAAGCTCTCTTATTCATGGTCATTCTGACGGCACAACTCTATTTTACGGTCAGAGATAGAACCGACGTCTGCAGCTCTCCACCTTGCAGAGAGTGTGCGAACAACTAAACGTGATCGGATCTTGAAAGACCTCGAAACACGTCCAACAGGTGGAACGATCTTCTAAGTCGGTGATCTGTTCTTGAGTTTCCATGTGACGATGTTGATGTTGTGAGAATGCTTCATCCGAAAGCTTGGTGTATTATTCGTTCGGCGAACCAAATTTGCTTGAAACGGCTCTCACAAACAACCGCTTCCACAGCCTCTCATCTTCAGCCCTCTATAAAGACAATGGAGGATCTCCTGGCGAGTCGATCCCTCCATCCACACATCTGGACAAAAAGTAGTCACAATTCTGTCATGCATGGATGCCTGCCTTCGTAATTACTCGACTGGATCTGAGAGAAGTGTGGTACTTCCGCTGTCTATAAATCATAGAAGTCTTGGAGAAGAGATTTTGATCGTCACTCTCCGCTGTACAATCGGGTGGCGGATGAGCTTCTTCCCCCTTCTCTCCATCGAGATGTACGGTGCAACACAAATGGGGGAACAAAAGGAAGAGAAGAGGGAACATTCCATCCAATGCCTCGCTAGATAGGGCTCATCTTCCACCAGACAACTAGACGACATCGTGTTTCCATGGAAACGGTACCTCTTTCTGTTTTTAAAACTGAGCGTCGCAGGAAAGCTCTCCCAGAAAGTAACGGCGTATTGATAGGTGGAGGAAGTCATTTCTCTCACAAACAGCACGATGAGGGTCCTCTGTCTGATCACCCTGATCGTTTGGGTGACCGCTCAGATCGATCAACAGTGCCTTCAGGACCGCATCGCGAGTGTGAAGAATCGAACAGCACCAGTCCGAGGTGTAAATTTGGGAGGGTGGTTGGTAGCTGAGTCTTACATCACCCCATGGCTCTGGTCCAACAACAGCTGTGATCCGACAACTTACCCCGGACAATACATGTTGGAGCACTGTATCACTTCCAAGGGAGGAAATTTGACCCAGGTGAACAGAGAAGGGTCAGTGAGACATCCTCGCTGATGTACCTCAGATCTTAGAGAATCATTGGAGCACATTCTATACCGAGGCAGATTTTGCCAAGATGGCAGTCCAGGGACTGAACACCGTTCGCATTCCGGTCGGTTGGTGGCACATCTACGACCCCCTTCAGGTCGTTCCTACTCTAATCAAGATTCTGATGGAATTGCAGGGAGGAACCGCAAATAGCAGCGTCAGCGTGGACCACAGGGACTTCGCCATCGGTGGTCTCAAATATCTCGACAAAGCTTTTGACTGGGCCGCAAAATACGGTGATTCATCCGATCTCATTCCAAATCGTGACGCTCTGCCAGGTCTGGCCGTCATCTTAGACCTCCACGCCGCTCCAGGAGCACAGAACGGAAAGGTCAGATACGACACCTGCACCACATCGCATCATCTGATCCACTTTAGGAAGGTGCAGCACCTGGAGACAGCAGTGGAAATGCGTATTGGGATCCTTATGATTCCAACAGAGGTCAAGCTCTCTTGTCCGTCGGTCTCTACACCGATCGGTACTTATACCGCACCAACTGGTTCGCCTTCGGTTTACTCAACGAGCCTGGAGTCGGCGTCTATCAGAACAGAGCTTTCCAAATCATAGACCTTCAATAGTGAGATCCACATCATCTCATCGAATCATAATCTGAGACGAAATAGTTACTACATTAACTGTTATAATACCATCCGAGCGAAACTCAACGATGCCTCTCTCCCCACTCACAATCTCGTCATCATCATCAGCCCTCAGTGGAATCCCTTCCAGAATGGTACAGAGGATGTTTGGACTGCCTTTATGAACCCTCCTTCGTACACCAACGTCTATATGAGCGTCCACTTCTATCACTGTTATGTGAGTGAATCACAGACGTGAGATGATGCAGCTGATGACGTTGAACAGGGTGGAATCGTGGACGATGATGACCGCATCACTTACGTTTCTACCACGAGACAAGCTTCCGTCACCCTGTATAATAAGATAAATCCTAAGCCTCTCCTGTTGGACGAATGGTCCAACTGTGGAGTCGCCGACTACAAAGCTTTTCTCATGGCCAAGGCACAACTTAAGGTAGATCTTCTCTCCCAAATTGTCATCTCATCGATTCTCATCCATCATCTCATCTCAATTTGGACAGGTTTATAACCAAGCTCTGGGTGGTTGGGCCTTCTTCAGCTGGAAGGCAGCTCAGAAAGTGTGGAGCATGGAATCTGCATTCGAAGAGGGTTGGTTGCCCTCTAACGCCACCGGTTTGACCTCCTGCGGCAGCAATCAGACCTTCACCCCCATATCTAGCGTCTACTCCACCTCCTGGACCATTGGGTGAATTCTCGCGGAGATTTCGGGTGTTCGGATATTTACGGAGAATCAGAACTCCCGCCTCGTCGGCCGTTCCCACGACTTCTCCAGTCATCGACGTCGAGCCCATCACTTCTTGTACATATGACCGTCTACAATCCGTAAAGAACCTCAGCGTACCCATGCGAGGTGACACGTGACACTGACACGTGTCATCTGACGTCTAAAAGGTGTCGGACTTGGAGGTTGGTTTGCAGTGGATCAGTATCAGAACAGTTATCTCTACGTGGACAACGATTGCAACGACCCGAGCATATCTGGAACGTATCTCTTGACTCAGTGTCTGGGATCGAAGGCCTCTTACACGTTCAAGAGACACTGGGAATCCTTCTTGACTGAAGTTGATTTCGAGAAGATATCGAGAATGGGTCTCAACACGGTCAAGATACCAGTTGGATGGTGAGATGATGATCTCGATGACGATCACGATCATGACACGGTGCAGGTGGATGATCTACGATACGATCGTGAGATACTTTTCGTTCTACAACGAGTCAAATGAAACTCATCTATGTACAGGGTGGCGCTCAAATCGGGTGTCCCAACGTGGCGGGAAACAAGTACGTCACCGGCTCTCTCGACTACCTCGACCGCGCTTTCAACTGGTCCCAAAAATGGGGGTGAGAGACTTCATCGTGATGTCATCTGACGTCATCAGTCTCGGAGTCTTCCTCAGCGTGTACGCCGCCCCCGGTGCTCAGAACACCAACCCAGCTGCTTCCCCCACCGTTGCCGGGCAATACACGTGGGCCACCGATCCCAACAACGATGTATGCATGAGAGATGCATTCGATCGTCTCTTAGCTCGCTACGTGAATCATCCTGCCTTCATCGCCATCGCTCCACTGGATGGTCCCACACGCATCCCCAACGCAAATTGGGATGTCATGTGGAAGTGAGTGATGTATGGGAAACGGATTTGGGACTGATGGAGACAGTTACAACACGTGGGCGTACGATACGCTTCGTACCAAGTACAACTCGAATGCTGTCATCGTGTTCAATTCGTGGCAAGATATCCCCATCACCAATGGAGCGTGGCCTTATCTCGTGCCCAACGGTTACAATCTCTACTGGAGTCAACACTACTACCACTGCTTCGTGAGAAATCACTTCGTTCTCCTTCACTCAACGGAGCAGGATTACGATGGTACCGGTTACGATGACGACCAGAAGATGCAGTACATCTACAACAGCAGATCTCAGCAGATCAACACGTACAATAATTTCATGCCGAATAAGCCCATGTTGATCGGTGATCCCTCCATCTACAACGCTCCCTGATCTCATACAGACGAATGGAACGCCTGCGGAGTCTCCGTCGACCGTTACGCTGACATGATGAGAGCTCAGATTCAGGTATGACGTCATCACACATCACGCCACGTCATTGAATCCGCCAGACGTACCAGTTGGCCAAGGGAGGCTGGATCTTCTGGAATTATGCATACAACGACTACAAGGGATGGTCTTTCAAATCTGTCGTAGAGTACGGAGGTCTGTTGCCCAATCAGACGGGTGTCCCTCTCTGTGACATAGTTCAGACACAGAAGGCAGGACCCCCGGCCGTCTGCTCCGATTGTCGGGCACTGGAGGACATCTACAACCAGACGGGAGGTGAGGATGTGGCGGGTTGTAGATGATTGAATGGGGTAGGTTCTGTGTGGGGAAAGAAGTACAAGTGGGTGTTACCCATCGTGTCGGCTGACCAGTACTGCAACTTCAACAACGTCAGATGTGACGCTGACTTCCGCGTGACCGACCTCAGTTTCTACGCATCGAACCTTCAGGGTATGAAATTTCATCGACATCTCCCTCGTTCTGATGCATGGTGCAGGAGAACTACCGGCCTCCCTGGGAAGCCTGACCCACTTGACGACGCTCATCGTCTTTCAAAATCCTCTACTGACGGGAAGAATACCCGAATCCATCGGGAGCCTGGTCAATCTGCTCGTATTGGACTTGTCGTACAACGGGTGAAATCGATTACGTGTGATGACGTCATAACGATGTCATCAGTTTCGACGAGAGCAGCGTTCCGGAATCCATCGGTGGCTTGACTTCTCTGCAGTACTTTTACATCAACAACAATAATCTGAAGGGAAATCTGCCCGGCTCTCTCTACAACTTGACGCAGTTGCTGTATTTCAACGCCAGCTATAACCTCCTCTCTGGTGCCCTACCCGATGCATTCTACAACTGGCAGAATGTGAAGGTAGAAAAGTGACGGAGACTTCGATGACTGACGCGTTGTAGATACTGGATCTGTCGAACAATCGGCTGACAGGTTCCATTCCCTCTCTGACTCACTGCAAGTCCCTCAGTCTCTTCAACATCTACAACAATCTGCTCAATCGGTGAGTTCGTCTACAACGTTGTAGACGTTGACATTCCACAGTCCTATTCCTGATGGGATCTGTGGAGCGTCGAATCTGATCGAATTTCACTTCCATCAGAACCAGATCGTGGGAAATCTTCCCAGCTGCATCAACACGAATCTCACCTCACTCAAGATTCTTTCTGGAAACAACAATCAACTCTCCGGACGCGTGAGTCATTGATTCTCCATTCATCCTATCTTTCTACATCGTTCTACTTTGTGACTGAATAGTATAGTTCCCCTCTCTGAGTCAGATGGTCACCCTTCAGAGCCTCTCGATGCAGCAGAATCAATTCTACGGAGGCTTTCCCGACGTATCTGGTTGTATACAGCTCTCCGTCCTCAATTTGGCCAACAACGATTTCAGTGGTGAATACCTCTTCCCCTCTCTCTCTTCTCTTTCTCTTGATTTTCCTCTCTGAACTGATTGAACAGGTTCACTGCCTCAGTGGCTGGGCGATTTACCTTCACTCAGCGTACTCAGTGGTTCCGGAAATTCGTTCAGCGGTGTCATCCCATCTAATTTTAGCAACATCTTGGCTCTCAACAGCCTCTTGCTGTCCGAGAACCAATTGTCCGGCAACGTGAGTAAGGCTTTCCATTGTCTTCTGACTCGTTGTAGATCCCCGATATATTTCAGAATTGGGGTAATACCACCGGGACCATCGATCTCAGGTGCAATGACGTCATCATTGGTCACGTGACATGTCTCTGATATCATCAGCTACAACAGTTTCACGGGTAGCCTCCCTCCCTCCATCTACAAGATGTACACGCTTCAATCTCTACAGTGAGACGTCGCACCTTCGACAGAGATATCTCATTTTGTTGTAGATTGAGCGGAAATCAACTGAGCGGCAACTTGGGCACTTTCGTGGGTCTCCTCACTTCTCTGTCGGTCAGGTAGATTTCAATGAAACCTTGAGATCTCACGACATCTCAGCTACAACAATTTCTCAGGGGAATTTCCTTATCTACTGTACGGTGATATACCTCACCTGACGGAGGTGTCAGCCAGCGGTAACTCTTTCACTCGTTCTGATTGGACTTGGATACCTCTGCTGACGAATCTACAACACATCGATCTCAGGTATGATGACATCCCACGTCATCATCTGATTCATCCAAGCGACAACCAATTCACCGGCTACTTTCCAGATCTCTCTCCCCTGAAGCTACTGACCAAGTGAGAACATCCATCTCATTCGTATTCATATTCACCCCCTCAGGTTCATCGTGAACAACAACACGTTCACCGGAGCGTTCCCCGTCTTCTCTTCTACGCAGTTGTATCACGTGGATCTCTCTTACAATCGTTTCACGGGTGACCTACAGAGGTTCTTCTCGGGCAGCAGACCTCAACTGCAGAACGTCATCATCAACGACAATTCGGTACAATTGTATTCGATTGACACTTTTGACTGATCGTTTGACAGTTTGTGGGATACATTCCCACGCAGATATCTGCCTCACCCCTGTTGACGATCTTTGATGCCAGTGATAACAGTCTGTACGGTCCCATCCCCACCACCATCAGCAGTCTGGTCAACTTGCAGACGTTGAGACTCAACAGGAACTCTATCTCGGGTGCTTTTCCCAATTTGGCTCCACTGAAACAGTTGAGGGTGAGTACAATGGGAGGGGGTGAGATTGACAGTTCTCCAGGAGTTTTCTGTGAGTGACAACCTATTGACGTCCGATATCACGCCCGTCACTACCCTGCCTTACCTCACGGTATGACGTCATCCAGTCTGAAAGTCTGAACGTCTCAGATCTTGGACTTGTCGCGAAATCTCTTCGGAGTTTCCATTCCCGCCTCGATATCCAATCTGAACAGTCTGCAAATCTTGAGATTGTCTAATTCTTCACTGTCGGGCGTCGTACCGCAGAACTTGTGGCGTTTGAGATCTCTCCGTGAGCTGAGGCTGGACGGTAATCAATTATCCGGAAATATCTCCGACTTCTACGTGAGATTTAAGCCTCGTTGTAGAAGTTGGGATGACATAGTACAGAGCGATCCATCCATATTGAGCATCGGGGATAATTCTCTATCGGGTGACCTCAACTGGATGGATCGATTGACCAGTGCAAAGTATCTCAACATCAGGTGACGATCTACAATCAGCCATCTCCATGACACTTGACAGTGGTAACGGTTTCCACGGAGATCTTCCAGATCTATCGTCCATGAGATCACTGGAAGTGATGGACCTCTCAGACAACTCCATCAGTGGATCCATCTCTTTCATCTCCCTCTCAGACCAATTGACCTACGCCGACATCAGGTATGACGTCATCACACGTAACGTACGTATTGATATCATTCACAGTCACAACGTACTGTCTGGTGACATCCCCGCCTTACCTTACAGTCTTCAGGTAGAATCTTATAAAATCAATAACAATTCAGACCTGACGGATTCAGTATCTCGATGCATCGTACAATAGTTTCCGGGACGCCAGTCTAGCGGTTGGACTCGGACTACTACAATGCGACATGCAGTCCAATTCCTTCGAATGTCCCATCAGTAAGACATCCTCACGCCTCTGTCGAGCCACTTGCGTCGTCTCGGATGCCACGGACAAGTCCCAATTCAGGATGAGAATCAAGGGCTCTCTTTCTACCTTCAACCAGACCAACTTTTTGGACGCGATCTCTCAGGTGGCTGTTGTACTACATTCGTGGAACTCAATGAAATAGGTCACCATGGTTAGTGTGGAGAGACTCCACGTGATGAATCTGACGGAAGGATCTGTGGTCATAGATGGCTCAGTAGATCCACCCAATTCCGCACAGAGGTGAACTCCCGCGCGATTTGAATTTCAAATGACAACAGACAGTGCCTCGGGGGAGGGTAGTTCGAGCCGCGTCACGAAGATGTTGATGATGCCCGCTGTACAGTCGCAATTGAATTTTCGAGGAATTTCCATACTCAACTACACCGATTACATACCCACCTCGACTCAGGGTGAGTACCGTACGTACGTAACAGGATTGACGGGGTGAAGAGGCCAGTGCGAACAAGTCACAGACTGTCACGACGGGTATTATCGTAGGTTCTGTGTTGGGAGGCATCGTTTTATTCGCACTCATCGGTGTCATCATCTTCTTGACTTTGAGAAAGGGGTGAGCTCTTCTCATCATCACCATCGTCATCATCGTCACCGTCATGTGATGTCCGTTCATCACGACGGGTTCAATCGACTGAACGAAAGAACAGAAAAGTGACTCAGATGATGATGCAGACGATCGATCTATCCAACATCGATCTCGGCTCGGTGAAGACTTCGATGATCCAATACACCGACATCACTGACATGCACGTGAGTCCATTCTCCCTCTTCATCCTCTGATTCTTCCAGGAAATCGGATCTGGTGCATTCGGAATTGTCTTCAGAGCCACGTGGCGTGAGCTGACGGTGGCCGTGAAGCAGGTGAAGTTACGGTGCGTACACTAGCGTAACCATCTACCAGATACGATCGGAACACGTGACGAAGGAACAAGTTGAATCCTTCTTGAAGGAAGTGGCCATCCTACAGCACCTCAGATCTCATCCGGTGAGCCGCGATGACGTCATCGATAGCGTTGTAGATGGAACTCACTCGTACAGAACGTAGTCATGTTCATCGGTATGACTTTGCCCCCTCAACCTCTCACCATGGTCACGTGAGTCTACAACGAGCCCATTCATCTCATATTCTCCAGTGAATTCTGCGAGGGAGGAAGTCTCTACGAATACATTCGAAAGAATCAATGTGGAATCGACGTCAAATTGGGCTGGATCAACGGAATCGGTGAGACATTTCGATCGAATGAAAACTGACACGTACAGCTCTTGGTTTGCTTCACTTGCACAAGGAGGGAGTGGTACACAGAGATCTCGCCGTTCGTAACATCTTGTTGACGAAATATTTAGAACCGAAGGTGAAGGAGAGAAGAGTGAATCACTGAAGCAAATGCAGGTGTCTGATTTCGGTATGAGTCGAGTCACCGAGGGTGGAGAGAACGAAGGACAAAAGTGAGGACGCACCACATCATTCGATTCCTCTATTCGCTCATATCATCATCGATTGTTGTATTCACTCATCATCATCCGTACATCATTCATCATCATCGATTGTATTCACTCATCATCAGGACTCAAACGACACTGGGACCCGTCAAATGGATGAGTCCAGAAGCATTGACCGAGAAGATTTACTCCTACAAGAGTGACGTCTGGTCCTTCGGAATCGTCATCTGGTGAGTCTCTTCTTCTCCTCCTTCTCATCCGATGCAGGGAGATCATAGAAGAATCGGATCCGTACCCAGACATGAGCATCATGGAGGCCGCCATCGGCATCGCCACCCAGGGCCTCCACCCCGTCATCCCACAGAACACCGACAGCACCCTCCAGTCACTCATGCGAAGTGGGTCACCTCTTCTCCTCTCTCGTCTGACATCCTATCAGTCTGTTGGTCAGCAGAAACCGAGGACCGTCCCAACATGGCACAGATCGTTCGAATATTGACCGTCAACGGCGATGATGATGATGATGATGATCTGAAGAAGGAAGAATTGGAAGGCAGCACGCTCAATCGACCCAACTACGACACTCCGTTCAATCTTCCAGCGAAGATGGAATACACAGATGCACCGACCAACTATGCCATCATGCCCAATCGAAACAGTCCCAATCGTGGAGAGAAGGAGAAAAGGGACGAGAGACAAGTTGTAGATGAACGGAGGACGTCCAATTACGACGAGCCCTTTCGTGTGGAAGAATTAGGAGAATAAAAGGATGTCGATTTAGAAGATGAGGAAGATGAGGTCATGATGTATTGTCTGAGAGGAAGCTCTCGATGTCGGGGATGCAGACCAAACTGTGAGTGACAGACTCCACTTGATGTGCCTCGTGTGTCGATGGTGAGCAGTGAGCCAGGTGCTGCAGGAAGGACACCTGAAGTCATCAGCTGCTGCACCTCCTTCTACATCTCTCACGTCCATTCCTTCTATGATCTGAAAGGTATGCTCTCCCACCACCATGCTCACTTTCCCCGATTTATGCACCCTGATCTTACCCATCTACATCGTTGTAGATCACCACTTACAATCTCCTCACCATTCCCTCGGGCACCTTCGTAGAGGTGTGAACGAATTGATCCTTCTCCTTCTCCTTCACTTCTTCTTTCTGTTCTTTTGTGACTTTTGGTATGGGCACGGGCAGCATGGATGGAAGGTGAATGAAGGAGAGCTCGTTGGGTCTGAACATCGATTTTGTGATGTTCTTCTTGTCTCCCTCTTTGATGGTTGAGTGTGATGATGGTGGAGTTGGTCTCACCTTCTTGCGTACGACCAAAGGGTAGTTTCACTGGATGACTCGGATCATATTCGTTGATGACGATCTTCTACATCACCTCGTCAGATCATCATCATCTTCTCATCGTCACCTTCTCCTTCTTCTTCTTCTTCACTCCAAAGATACTGGTGCCCAAGTCCATGTCGTCATCGTACTTGACATCGGCATCGTAAGAGGAGGCACCTCCGAACGGGCCACTACCTGGGGTCCGATTGAAGAGAGGTTGTTTCACTTCCTTTGCCTTTGTCATGAGCTCATTTCCACGGATCTGCGAGGGGCGATTCTGACGATCACGAAAAGAGACGACGGGGGTGGCCGGGGAAGCGGCGTCTCCGGCCTCTCTTCAGAATGTTATCAGAAGAAATGATCACTGGATGGAATGGATGGGAGGACTCACGCGGGTCGGTCGGCTTTACGGACATAAGGAGTGCTTGGAAGGCTGGGAGTGAATGTTTTCTGTGATGAAGGGTTGGAATGAGATCAAAATGTGAAGAATTACCTTCTTGACACCTCCCAGAGTGTGTTCTGGATTTAAGCGAAAGACCTTCGATCCTCGGCCTGCATTGGCAGGGAAGCCACCACCCGGTGTGGATGGCTTTGCATTATTGTTGTTATTTACAGGTGTACCGGGCTTTTGATCCTCCATACCAATGTGGCTGTGGTTTGAGATGTGATCTGATCTTCGATTTTATCCGAATTTATTTTTGATGTGATCATCGGCAGACCGATTTGCCCACGAAACACGCAGAGATGGCAGCAGCTGAAAGCAGTAGTATGCATTTTTGCAGGGAATGGTGAGCTAAGGACGTGCAGAAATGAGACTGAAGGAGCGGAAAGCAACAACATGTTGTATCCCAGAGAGGACAGAATCAAGCGAAAGCTCCTCTATCTGTGCAGAATCTGTGGGCACACAGAAAACGCCTCCGATCTCAGAATCTATCGAAATGAAGTCCTCCATTCCTCAGAGTGAGTTCCACCTTTCCCTCTCGAGCATCCGTTCACGTCTGATAACCTCTCGTTAGAGAGAAGACAGTCTGGATCTCTGATCTTGCCATGGATCCTACCCTCCCCAGAACCTCAGCCACCTGCAGCAAGTGCAAAGGAAAAGAGGCTGTGTACTTTCAAACGACATCCAACAAGCCAGACGAGTCCATGTCTCTCTATTTCGTCTGCTGCAATCCACAGTGCGCTCATCGCTGGAAAGAATGAAACCATTACAGATGTATCTTATTCCTTTCATTCGACTATGATTCAAATTGTTTCGTATCGCAGGTGATGCATCTTGCATCATCTTCAGAGGCAGTTGCAGATGTTGATGTGTTGGGTGGATTTGGGGTAACCGAAGGATGAGCGCTTGGGTTGATAGACCAGCTCATTGTTCGTAGAGGATGAAGACTCGTGGTGCTCCTTCTGCCGTAAACATGAGTTTTACGTCACGGATGACAAAAAAGAACGAACCTTGGCAGGCTCGCGGTTGCTTCTATCTCTGATTCTCTGGATGACCTCAAGTCTCTCCAAAAACATCTCTCTCTCGTTCTATTTGATGCCGTCAATACGATTGTAGTTTTACATCAGATAATGTGATGCATTACCTCCAGCTGACGGATCTTCGCGTTGTTGTCTGCGAGGTTCTCTATGGATTGGCACAGCTCTAAGATCTTATCGTCGGTTCCTTTCAACAACTTTCTTAGTTGATCGAAAGTCTTTTCCAACTGCTCTTCTGTATCACTGTCAACATAATACTCTCTAATTGGATCACCTTTGGACTCATATCCTGAAAACAGTTAGCATACGTGATATGCGAGACGAAGACGCACCAGGGTTGACTTCGGAATCAAATTTAACTTCGCTGAGAGACCTGTCTCTGTTAACCAGTGGTAATGCATTCGTCATGTATGTGCTCACATGTTGCCGTTTGTTTGTTTGTTTTCACCTCCACGCTCAAAAACTCCGGAACAAAAAGAGGAAACGGCGAGAAGTCTCCGAATCAAATGCTCTCCAGTGCTGTACGGTCTCATTCATTTTCATACTCTGCTGAGCTGCAAGTTCTCGACATGGAGGAAGTGTCGGTTGACACGACGGCGATACAGCAAAATTTGTCGAGCTTGGATATACATCATCACACTCTCCGTATTCAAATTGGATATGATACCAGCGTCTAGAATTTGGGCTGAAATGGTGTCTACAGTGTCAGATCGATCTGCCGCCTGCATGTTGATGATAACGACAGATCATCAAAGTGTTGCAATGAAGGTGATGATGATGCGAGCAATTTATATATCGCTACATGCCCAGTCTAATTCCTGTGATGTGAGAATTCTCTCTGTCTCATTTCCACATTTTGTCGGTAACTTCTCAGGACAACGACCGCAGCGACACAACCTGTGGAAAAGAAGAAAGAGACAGTGCAGAAATTCTTTAATACAATGGCCACAGACTCACCGGCGGCAACGCGAGGAGAAGAGATCTCACCGACAGGGGCTAGGATGACTCCAACAACGAAGACGGGGAAGCTACAGAGGAACGCTCACCTCAACCGCCAACGAAGACAGTCTTGAAGAACGCCGCACCAATGCACCTGCAGCGACATCAGCGTCAGCCATCGAGAATCAGAGACACCACTCACCTGACTCAAGGCCCGCAATCCCACGGTCTCGTACCGACCCCTCCTCATATCACCTGCTGACGCTGGTGCTCAATATAACCTCGACTCACCGTCTAGAATTTGAATGGGGACATCAGAGACAAGCAAATCTCCATCACCGTGGGGCTTTAACTCGCCGAAGTTATCTTCCTGCAGGATATAAGACTGTGCACACGAAGCCTCTCTCACCTCCACGACATCATTGGCAATCGGCCATTGTACATTTCCAACTATGAGATTCCGCACGAAAGTCGAGGTGACCACAGCCGAGAGAGACTCCGAAACCTGTGTGGCTCAGCTACGAACATCACATCGCCAAAATGGCATCTTCCCACGGAGTGAGAATTCTCTCCTCTTTGAGCAGATCCGACGGCCGCTCCATAGCGGCTATGTTGGACCATCCTATATTCAGTCGATGATCGGTCCTGACTCTCTCGCCTTCGCGACCACATTGTGGAACCGGGAGATCTCTTAATCTTTGACGACGACTGGAGCTCGGCCCCATTCTGGATCATCCTACTCTCGCCGAGTAGAGGAGCCGGCTCTTCTTGCGCGTTCCGACCAAAGAAAATGAGCTCCAACGGTTGTTTGGGGTGGATCTACACCTGGTTAATACGTGGTCCACCCCCATCCATGTGATTGCGGTGCCGCCTCGACATCTACATAATGGCGGGTGGAGACTGCATGTATGTCTTGCTGTATACCTGCTGACATCATATCACAAGACGGTCACAAAAGAAGTCGTCCACGGCTGTTATAGTGTTGATAGAATGTGATATTGTGCAAGACACTCCCATGCACCTCGGAGGACTCCGGCATTCTCTCTCGAAAACTTGGTGTTTTGGCCTGATCTTTTCCGGGCGTAACCACGAAGTCTTGTATTTTCCGAGCGTCTACATCGAGTGTGTCTGACGGTGAACGCAATGAAATAAACAATTACCACAAATCTCCCAGATGCTCCGTAGTTGCTGTATTTGATCGTACACGTGTCTACAAAATCATTTCACCCCCCCCCGCAACTGTGAGAGTAAACCAGTATTTGCTCATCTTGGGCAACGTTTTTGTGACCCAAGTGACATACCATTGGAATCAGCGCATTTTGCTGAACAAGGTGGACTATCTTTTGGATCCACGTACGCTAAAAAAAATAGCGTACATTGGCACTTATCACATCTTAGGGAGGGTACCAGGTCATTGATGATACTTTACCCAGGTGTAGAATCACCTGGGCTACACGCTGGTATATTCCATTTTTTCGTCCGGACGTTCATAACAGAGAAAAGTGCCAATGTACGCTATTTTTTTAGCGTACGTGAGAGTAAACCAGTATTTGCTCATCTTGGGCAACGTTTTGGTGACCCAAGTGACATACCATTGGAATCAGCGCATTTTGCTGAACAAGGTGGACTATCTTTTTGATCCACGTACGCTGAATATTCGATGCTGGGGTTCAGGAATGGAGGGGGTATTTTCATAGCAACAGTTAAACGTAAGTACATCACGCTTCCAGATGCATGCATGTCTGAAGTTCAGATTGGCTCTTCGTCGTGCAGAAAACGAAGGGTTAGGATCATTTATTTCGATATTGTTCAAAGAAATTTCTTCGACGGAGATGTGATCTTTCATTGTGATCAAAACATGCTGCTGAGAGGTATCTCATATCGATCTGTTCAGGTGAGAAACCATCGATGTATATGTATCTCATCAAAGGTAGCACATTGCTGGCAATCCATCGCGTCATCCATCTCTGGCGCTCGTCAAGAGACCCACCCTCGGCAAGGTGAGAGTCATCTACTTATTGGTTTTGTCTCTGACCCTCTTCCAGAGATGTACTTCCACCGAGGCGATTCGATTTGATCCCACTGCATTTTTCTCTGTAGAGAGCCAGACGACAGTAGACGAATCTAAATTCAGATTCAACGAGAGAAAGGAGTGGGAGGACCCACCAGAGGGCACCACCGATCTCAACCCATGGCCCAGTCGAATGAAGCAGATGAGGAGCCACATTCTCGGCCTCAACTTGTTCAAATTCCCCAAGCCACCCCCATCTGCAGGTGATCCTCCACCTCCTCCGTATCATTATTCGGATGAATGGTAGTACGATCGTCGAACTCACTGACTGCCACGACAGACCAATACTACCACAACCTCACCCCCGAAGAAGTCCAGAGGAGGATCGAATACGTCAAGATCAGAGACCAATGGTGGGAGAAGATCAAGAGAGTCATTCCCAAAGACATCAAGCCCCAAGACTTCCTCGTGCCCATGGCCGCCTTCGAGAGAGAGAACGACCTCGAGATGTTCGTGAAGCTGTGGAAGAAGTTACCCCAACAGTCCAAGGTTCCATTAGAGTCGAAACATTTCCACTACCTCATGAGACATTACGCCTCGAAATGGGACATAGGAAGACTAGAAGGCATGTGGGAACGCATGATGGCCAGACTCATCACACCGGACGAGATCGTGATGGACATCCTCGTCACTTTCTTCTCTCGCTGCGAGAACCCCCGCAAGACGCTTCACTACTGGACACAGATGAGAAAGTGGAATCTGTCCCCCCTCCCCACCACATCGACCGCCATGCTCGCTGTCTTGAGAAAAACGGGAAATTTGGATGGCGTGGAGAAGCTGTGGGAAGAGCTCGTCCAACAGGGAGAGCACCAGCATCTGAGCATCTACAACGAGGCAATTCGCGCCAAGGGGGCTCAGGGAAATTTCGCCGACGCCGAGAGACTCTGGACCGAAGTTTTGTCGGGAAAAAACGCGCCGCAGCTGGCCCACTACAACGGCTTCTTAGAAGCAGCCGTTCACTGTGAAAGGGGAGAATTCGTCCAACCTCTCTGGGATGAGATGAAGTCCAAGGGTGATGACGAACACACGAGCGTCTCCTCCTCTGACTCTTTCAGGTTTCGAACTCAACGCGAAGACTTACACTCTCTTGTCGAAATACTTCTCTTCGAAGAAGGACGAAGGAAAAGTGGAAGAGATGTGGAGAGACATCCAGGCCTTTGAAGAAGAGAAGGCGCCACGTAATCCAGATCGAGTCATCGAGAGAAACGTGCGATGCATCTTGACCGATCACCCCATCAAGTTGAGCTACCCCTTCTTCGAGGCCATCATTAGGATGTATGAAGGCCTGGGAAATCAAGAGAGGGCGGACTACTTCAACGCCGAGATGGAATATAGAGGACACTATGTTCCCGCCTACACTTGGGCCACTCGGGCCAGACATGAGCTGACGGATTGGAAGAGGTTGGAGAGATATGGATACAGGCTGAAGAACATAAGATATTGATAAACAATGCATTGTCTCCCTTCTATTCTTCTTAGAAGGTGTGCATGTGTAGGTGATGATGACATGTCGCAGGGTCATGGGATGGATGGAGGAGAGGGTGGTATGTACAGTGGTACTTTATCTACGTAGTATTTCTGAAGGTCGATTGGTATTTGAGAGGATTAGAGAGGATGTGCTCCTGGATCATGGAGAAGACTGGTCCATTCAGGTGATCAGGGACCTGAATCGCTCAATGATACATTCGGTGATGTCTCTTTCATCACCTGTTCCTTCTTCGTTAGAAAGTTGAAGAGGTCAATATCAGGTGTGGCCAAGATGGTTTCGTATTCTTTCAGCTGTTTCTCGTCCATCTTTTGGAGAAACAAATCGGCAAACGTCCCCAAGATCAGATCGTTCTCCTTCATTCCTCTCAATTTCGAATGGTAAATGGCATGCTTGACACGCTTCTCACGAGGGGAGATAGAGCGTAATGGTAACCTTTGGAGCCTGACGATTCGCTGCATGTTGTTGTGATGTTTGTGTACCTGATCACGTGATGTCAACATTTGTGGTCTAACCTGCAGATCTGGCCAACCCGGTTTCCGCAGATGAACCAGCGGTGCATCGTTTTTTGAGTTCAATTTTAGACAAAGAGCTGGCACACTACTGTAGCCTCCATAGAAGCTGACCTCCCAACGAGAGAGGAATGCACAACTATTCTCTCACCGAGGAGATCGGCAAGGGACAGACATCAGGCTCCGTCGTGTATAAAGGAAGGAAGAAGAAGACGATCGAGTACTACGCCATCAAATCAGTGGATAAGTTGAACAGAGACAAGGTTAAAATGAGGCTGCATCCAATCATCATCTGACTGATCAGAGACGCAGGTACTCAATGAAGTATCTATCATGCACGAACTGAGTCATCCCAACGCACTCAAGTTTTATAATTGGTATGAGTCGCCGAATCATCTGTGGGTGATTATGGAATATTGCACAGGTGAATTTCTTCGAGTCTCCTTCTACTTCTTGCACGAATTCGAGAGGATTTTTCGCTGACTGTTGCATCATCAGGCTCTGATCTGAAGAATGTCATCAAACAAGACACAAAATTACCAGAGTGTTCCATACAGATGATCGCCCAAGATCTCGTCAAAGGTCTTCTTTATCTACACAGCATGGGTGAGTCCACACGATCTCATCCATCTGAACTCGATCAGGGATCATCTTCTGTGACATCAAACCTTCGAATCTACTCTTCGACGGAGGGGGGACACTCAAATTCGCCGATTTCGGTCACTCGAAGCGAATCGCAGATCTGTCGCAAGAAGAGCAACCCAGGAAGAATCTGGTCAACCAACCATGGGTGACCCCCTGCTACATGTCACCAGAGCTATTTTTAGACGACGGTGTGTACAGCTTCGCCTCTGATCTGTGGTCCCTGGGTTGTATCTTGTACGAACTGGCCGTTGGTACCACACCCTTCGTCTCTTCGAGCCTGCAAGAGCTAAGCAGCATGATCGCAGGTCAGCAGATCAGTCCAGTGGCTGATACGTCGACCGAATTCAACTCGCTCGTGGGGGGACTTCTGAATAAGAACCCTGAACAGAGGATCTCGCACGAGGTGAGAGGACGGATATCTTTCTGACCTGATGCGATGCAGAAATTGTTGACAGACGAGTTTTTAAACCTTGATCTTTCGCCCGATTCGATTCAGTTTCCTCAGCAACCACATTACGAACAATTTCTCCAGAAGAGAAAAGAGAATGCAAATACCCCCTCTATACCTGTAATCGATGAGATCCCAACCCTTAAACCTACTACTCCACCCAAAGGTGAAAATGAACAGAAGATTTTACAGATTAACAATTGATCAGTACAAGAAGAGGCTGATCCACAGATCATGGAGGAAGAAGGATACGACACGACGGACAAATTTTCTTTGGGAACACCTTCTACCCCTCGTGTGGAGCCCAAACGTCACACACCCTCCACCGTTGATAAATTGTCCACGAGCGAAAAGAGGCGAATCAAATCCGCTCCCGCTGTTTCAAATACTCTCAACAAACCTACCACGGAGCTTAAGGTGAGAAGGAATGCTTGGAGGTGAAAGATGACTTCGATCAGGAGGTATCAAATGTGAGACCTCTGACGGCGTTGAAGAGAGTTCCCAGCGCAAAGATCACAAAGGGAGTTGTGTCATCGAACGTGAATCAGCCACCAGGTGCTCCCATCGCAAGGAGTGGAACGAATAGTCACCTGCAACCACCATCAAAGAATCCCTCTGTGGCGGGCTCCATACAGAGACTGTTGTACTATACCAGTAACAAGACACCAAAACCCATCGTAGAACCATCTGTATCGAACGTATCCGATCTCAAATTACCAAAGTGGGTCACGTGATGAATGACGTGGAGTGACATCATCAGGAACACTCCCTTCACTCCATATCCCAGGGATAAAGTGATCACGATGAATCGTCCAGAGCTGGAGGCATTCCTGACTTCCGTCTACAAAGCCATCCACGGTCAATCGACACCCAGTGTGAAGATCTTATATCTAGATTACTTCGAGACGCTCTGTCTCGAATCGAAGCCAGCCAACTTGCTCATCAACTCTTCGCTCCTCAAGCTGTTCGTCAACATGATCCAGAAGACAGGATCTACAACACTGAAAGCCAAATTACTGCATGTGATCGGTGTCATGGTGAGACACGCCAGCACAATTCCAAATTCAGCCAGGTGAAGTTCGTCAAGTCTTAGTATTTTTCGCGCGATCGTGACGATGGGCGGTGTGATGATCACGATGACTGACGATATCGCAGGGAATCGTTATTAGACCTCCTGGCTGAGTTAGTACGAGAAAAAGACGTCGTACTTCGAAGGAGTGCGATGTCGTGTCTGGGAGAACTCCTCTTCTACATGGCCACTGCTCAACAAGAGAACACAGAAACCTCTGACGAGACATCCACACTACCCAATTCCATCGCTTCCGCGTTGTCTAGATGTCTGAAGAACGGAGAGGACAGTCTGGTGCAAGAATACGTGTGTCAGACCATCGATAACGTGAGACATCGATCTCTCCTCCTTCTCACCCCCACAGATCGCATTATCGAACGGAAAATTTCTCAGATCGTTCATCACGCAAGAGGTGAGGAGAACTGATGACGAACGATGACGTCATCACAGGTGGCCTATTCTCTGTTCGCCATCTTCACTGCTTCTAAGAAGGAGCCTCTCAGGGTGGGATATCCATCGAAATTCGACTGAATCGTGTAGGTGATCGCCGGATCGGCCTTCGCCAGGATTTGTAGATACCACCCAACTTTTTTATTCACTATTTTAGAAGAAACGGACACCCGAATCGTCATGGAAGGTGAGTATTCTGAGATCAGATGGATTTGTTGAAATGTGATCGTGAACGTCACAGGGGTGAAAGAGCCTGACGATCGCATGCAACAATCGTGGCTCAACCTGTTGAACCTCTGTCTCCATCAGGGTCCACCGAGCCTCCAGGCCCAATTCATCGATGATGATACCATGACTTCCACGTGAGCTCTGCTCTTTCAAACTCACCTGACCTCTCGCAGTGTGATATCACTCCTCAATCATTCTGAAACTGTCATTCGAGGGAAAGCACTGTTGACCATCAATTTTCTCACCCGCGTGGCTCCTCTGTCCCTCCTGTCTGCCTGTGAGATGAAAGTTCTCCAGATGATCGAGAGGGTGTGGAGAGATAAGGACACGTACGTACGTAGCTGCATCCGAGCTCTCGTGCAGTCCGTGGTCGATCTGGTGCCTGTCATCTGCAGTCGCATATCTGCGAATATCCGACAGCTCAACGAAGCGAAAATTCGGCCAGGGGGGACAGCTACCATCATGCGTCTGAAGGTGACTCGTTGTGGATCGATGCGGAATACAAATCTGACGCTGATTCAGGAGGATCTGAGATATCTTCCCATAGTCTTACATTTGATGACTTCCTCCATCTTTCGCGGTCGGATATTGAACACCCAGCTCATCACCGAACTGTCTTTCTATCTCACCAACATCGAAGAGTTGAACTTTTTGACTCCGGACGAGCTGAAGAACACCACCCTCCTCATTCTCGAAGCCATCTCTCAGGTAAATCGAACAAGCACATCACGAGTGTGATACCTCTTAGAATCACACGATATTGGTGGAACACCACCCAGACATCATCATGAACATCTTGCCTCCTCTAGTCGTTCTGATGAGAACCAACAACGGCGACACACGATTCCTCTGTCTGAAGATATTCATCGACATGATCTCAGAATTTCTATCCAACTCCACCATCTACAACGTGAGTCGATCTCTCTAGAAAGAATCTGACCCACTCAGCCCTCTACCCCTGATGTGATCGTCACGCGACAGCTGAACGACATCATCACGAAGCAACTCCTTCCCAACTACAAACACATCCTGACTGACGAAGACCCCATACCCCCATTCGGTCTCAAGCTATTGAACATCATTCTCAGCAAGAACGGAGCGATGATCGCCGTGATTCACAGGCTGAACCTCATCCCTTACTTTTTTAAATTCTTCAAATTGGATCACCCGAACAATAACGTTCACAACGTGAGGCTGATCCGGATGATCACAGAGTCACAGGACATTGACAAGCAGATCGTTTATGAATTAGGTACGTCTATCATCAAGATGTGGTCTCTTTCGTCATCGATCGTCATGTCACACCACATCATGATCATCATCACAACACCTGGAATCCATCTCAATTGAATAATAGGGATCGTTCGAAGGGTATGCGTGGTTCTCGATTACGCCTACAGTAAATCGGTGGACTTCTTCCTCGAGCCCGTGTTGGACATCATGCAGAACCTCCTCCTCCACTGTAAAGATGGAAGAAACCCAGAGTATCTCCATTATAACCAACCCATCATGGAAAAGTCACCCACTCTCATTCGTCTCTTGGCTCACCCGGATCCACTCGTGACAGAAAAGTCTTGTGCGTCTTCATCTTCTCACTCATCTGATCCCTTTAGGTAAATGTCTCTCTCGGCTGTCATCATTATACGGGGCGAGTGTGCACCCTCTGATCATAGGACCAACAAATATTTCCCAGTTGACTTCGTCTCTCAGTAAGGCCTCACCAGGCATGCAAAAGTCCCTCATCACCCTCCTCAAAGACATCGTCACCACCAATGGAACCGCAGCTCAGCAGTTGAGAAGGGAGACCGACTTCATCAGAGTCCTGCGAGGCTTGAGAGGAGCAAAGACAGAGGAAATCGTGAACGAACTGTTGTCTGCCATCTGATGGACGTTAGAAACGCAACTGCTCTTCCCGCCACGACCCTGTAGACGTGACGATCGGGAGAATAAACTCGTGTGATTCCGCGAACTTATCACCTTTTCTTTGCGTAAAAGGAGGACATCAATCCGAACCTTGACAACCTAACCGTCTTCACCTTGGAATTTTCCAAAATAGACTGGGAATAAGCTGAGAATCTTGACTGCCTGATGAGTATTTTCCCTTTTGGTATAGTACTTTAGCGTAGAACGAGAAAAATCTCCGCTAAAGCCCCGACGGTTTTCCCCTCTCTCTCCTCATTCTCTCTTCTCACCCACAAGAGTCAAACAGCCAACATGAAGGTCATCTTTGCCATCGCCGCCCTCTTCTGCATTGCCGCCGCCCAGACCCTCACCTTCGACGATGTTTCCGTCCCCGCTCAGCCCCTGCCCACCACCGTCTACGGAGCTTTCTCTCTGTGAGTTGATACCACATTCCATCTCAACACGATCACTGACCTACCCGATAGGATCAACGCTGAGATCGCCAACTCCACCTACTTTGCCGGAAACACCACCAACGGCTTCGCTAACGCTGCCGCCTCTGGAACCAACTTCGTTGCTCCCCAGAACATCTCCCTCCCCACCACCATCAAGAGAACCGACAACTCCACCTTCAACGCCACCTCCGTTGTCCTCACCGCTCTGAACAACCAGACCACCCTCTTCAACGTCACCGGTTCTTTCAACGGAACCATCTACACCGTTTCCATCCTCTACCTCAACTCCACCAACACCTACACCCAGGTCCTCAACTTCGCCGACATCGACACTCTGTCTTTCATCTCCAACGACACCACCAACGCCCTCCTGTGGGACAACCTCGTCGTTTCTACCCGATCCACCGCTACCACCACCACCACCACCACCTCTGCCACCGAGACCACCGCCACCGCCAGCACAACCACCTCCGCTGTCTCCACCACCCCCACCGGAACTGTCTCCACCTCCGCCACCGTCAGCGTCACCACTTCCTCCACCTCCACCACCGGCACTGCTGCTGCCTTCAAGGTCGGATACGTCGCTGTTGCCAGCGCCATCGTCTTCCTGATGTTCTAAATGAACTGCATCGGTATGAATCAAGAATAGAATAAAATGCGTGAGCCGATTGATCTTGACTTCTCTGTGCATGCGGGATTCACTGATTCCCTCTATCCTCTTTAAGTCATGCTTTCATGTGCATCGTGTGGTGGCCGGCGCGAAATTTGGAGCAGGCTCGGCAGAGTCGTTCGTTGCTCACATCTGAGACCATATTTCATTAGAATCGAATCTATACGTGGAGCAACTGTACAAGTACGCAGAGATTGAGTAAGGCAGAGTATTTAAAGCAGGTTAAGGTGGTAGTTAGGGCCTAGGGCTAACACGAAATTTCCCTCTCTCGGTGGTCCGTCGATGGTTTTGATAAAGAAAACGTGATTTTTTCCTATCAAAAACGGAAGTGGTGTGGGCATTTCGAGGAGTTTTAAGACAGTCGAGGCCTCCTCACGTGTGGTCGGGACCCGTTGGAAAATGGGAATACACACTCAAACTCACAGATCCAAGATCGAGAGAGAAAGGCAATAGTCGAGAAGAATCATGCCAGACACAGCCAGCTTACAAGAGATGAACACTCTCATGAGAGATGCGGGAGACGTCGTGCAACAGACGAAGACCACTCTGAACGGCCTGCCTGCTCATTTGCAGTGGAGACCCGAACTGGACGAGGACCACATCTTCCCTGAGGAGCATGAGATGATACAGGAGGTCAGGAGGACTTTCTCAGAAGACGTGGCCGACTGGTCGGACAAACTGATCCTTTATTTCTTGTTCGCCAGACGATGTGACATCAGCCAGTCCATACCTCTCATTGCAAGATACATCCAGATGCTGAAGGTGAGGCTAAGAGACTGTGTTGCCAAGGCTCACCTTCTCCCAGGACCTGGGTTGGTTGCACCGACGCCCAACACTCGATGACGCACCCATGCTGAAGAACGGGTCCATCTTATTTTACCCAAGAGCCGTTGACAAATGCGATCGACTGTTGGTCTTTCTGAACATGAAACTCCTCCAGCCTGGAAAGCTCTCTAAAGAAGAGAATCTTATCACATTGGTCTACGAGACCAATCTCATCGCAGACACCATGCCCATTCGTTACCTTCGCAACGGTTGCACTCAAGTCCTGGAGATGGAAGGCTTCGGTGTGTAACTCGACCGTTACGTCTATCGCTCACGAACATGGCAGGCGTCCGCAACATCGATGCATCTCACGATGGCATGGAGGTGTTGAAGGCCATGCAGGGTGTCTTTCCAAGAAGAACGAGACAGTTCTACGTGATGAACGGAGGCTTTGTTGTAAGGATGGTCATGGGCCTTGCCAAGAGAGTTCTCCCCGCCAAGCTCATCGAGAGAGTCGACACAGTGAACAACAAGAAATTGAGAGAGGTGAAGATGAAGACGGGAGAAGCAAGCTCACGATGAATAGTTGGTCGACGATGAATGGATCCCTGAGAAGTATGGAGGCAAGTGCCAGGTCAGTTTGGAGAGCACAATCAACTACCTGAGAGACTACGACGCCAAGTTCAACCAGACCTCATAGTCATCATTCCCGACCATCACTTGCATCGAACAGTGTAAATACGACAGACAGAAACAAACGAACGCTACGAATTAACTTATATAAACGATTATGTATCCATCAGCCGCTCTTGTTCCTGCTTGTAAGAAAATAGAAAATAACAGTCAAGGTTCGTTGTAATGAAAGGTGACAGACGAGATGTGGATGAGATCACATCATGGGCAAGAAGAGGAAGCTTCAAAACGGGGGAGCTGTCACCTTGAAGGTGGCACAAGAGACGAAAGAGGATAACGGAAATGTCCAAACCGTATCACCGCCGATCGATCTCAGCCAGGTCCGCAACACACTTGCAGAGAACGTGAAAAACATGTACAAAGCATCAGGCGTGTTGATTCATTCCACTTCCGATGAGTGAGTCTCGACATCATTTCAACACATCATACGCGTAGTAAACCTCCACCTCTAATCACCACAAAGGGGAACGAGATATCTCTTGTCTCTGGATATCAGAGATCAGAAGCCAAAATGGAATCTTATTGCATCGAAGAGACAAGATCAAGATGGGAATGTATCGGGAAGAACAGCCATACGTGCTGTCTACGAGTCCATGCCAGAAGGACAGCTGAGAGATAAGATCCTCGCCACCATCTCCGAACAGAGCGCCGATGTGTTCTGGATGTTAAGAGGTGATGACCATCTCCCTTCACTTCGACTTATGTCTTTGGCAGGCTCTTTCGTCTTGTACGTGGTAGAGTTGGAATATAATAACGAGAAGATCGTTCCCATCAACAAGAAAAAGTACAGTCAATTTCGCTGGATGTCACAAGAAGAATTTACGAAAGGAGAAATTGAAGGAAAGAAGATGGGTGAGACATCGTTCTACTTTCGACATCATATCTGATCGTGATCTACAGCCTGGTTTTTAGACAGTCAAATCAAGGGGCACATCAGTATCGGGTCACGAGATGGTTCGAAGAAAAAGAAGAAGGGTATGAGATCATCGATGGACGATGTGATGCTGATGTGACGAACAGTCAAAACAGAAGAACAGAAGAAGGCAGATTGGGAGAAGTTGAAGAAAAAGAAGAAGGAGAAGAAGGCCAAGGCAGCGCTCGAAAAGAAAGATAAAGAAACTTGATGTATTTACACGATGAGCTTGCATCATCAATAGCTCAAGTCCTGCGTGATTGGTACATTTGATTCATGTATTCTATCTGTGACTCTCTCATGATCCTCTCCTCTGCCTCTCTCATGGACTGTTCTAAGATCATCTCGTTCATCATGTCCTCCGTTTCGTTCGCTTCACTCTCCATCTGGGTGAGCTTCATCATGTCATGTTCTATTCTCTCGTTCATAGACTCTTCGGCCACGTAATTGAGCATCTCTTTTTCTACTCCCTGCGACATCGCGATGTCAGATCTCGAGATGAAGATGATGGAATCGAGTCTCGATCACCATTGGATGTAAACCCGGCAAACCGAGACCGACACCGACGGAGGGGTTATCTGGGTCGATGATGGAGTTGTAATGGTTCTTGTCATGATAAGATAGTCGGATGGGAGGATTGTCTTCTCCCTCCACCGCTCCTTCAAACAACTTGATCTCTTCCACTGCATCGTCTGTCGGGGTCAATGATTAAATAATGAAGGACAGACGAACCGTCTTTCCACTGGTAGATGATAACTGGTCGATTATAAATCTCTCCAATTGCTTGGATCTCCAGGTGATTACCAAAACATCTGCAACATGTGAGTGTGGAATGCTCATCACGTCAGATACCTGTCTCTCTTCTTCCTCTCAATGTATTGATCAAAGTCTTCATCCACGAAAGGACCAAAATGGTCCCTCTCTTGAGACATGTAGTTCATACACCTCTCTCTCACTTGGTCGTGCATCTCTTGATCACCATAGATCTGATCGGCCACAGAACGAAACAAACAGTTTCCATCCGCCCCCATGCTCTTCACTTCTAAATTCGAATCCTTCCTCAATCTGTGTGTGAATCTGCGACACCATTAGATGGACGATCCAGACTGATTCACCTCGTGACATCGTTGGCCGCTTTATTCAGGACTCCATCTCTGTTACCATTGAGAACATCTCTACATTTTACGATGGATGTGCTCCTCGTCGTGGGTGTTCTCCGTATACCATGGGTTGGTGTCGTGGCTGGTTGTGAATTGGCTTGGTATTTGGTCTGTTCTCCTGGCAAGATCCTCATTTGTGATGTGATGTTCGCAATTTTTGTAATCGAATGAAACACAATCGAGGATGAATCCATGGGACAAGGCATATCCCATCAATACCATCCAATTTCTTCACTACAAATCACATACAGAGACGATGCTGGATTGCTGAGGAGGTGATCAGATTCGATTTGGCTCGATTCTGATCTTTCTCATCATCGAGCAGCTTTCGCAGAATCAGGAACGCCAACATTCAACCATGGAGGATGAATTTGTTGGGAGTCCACGAAGGTCGCATGTTCGTTGCAGAGGGTGATACCATCTGCGTATATAAAGTAGGAGACACCATTGATCTCCAGAAGGAGAGAGAACTCACCTTGGATGACTCAGAGGTGAGTGGACAAGTGTTGTTTTGATCATTCTTCTGATCAGCATTTCAGTCCGAGGTCAATCAGATCCGATTGGGTATGCTGAGAGGTAATATCCCCATATTACTCGCCGTCAACGAGAACGCAACGGTCAAAGTCTTCTTCTTAAACGATCTCGATGGTCGCAGCCTCACATACTCGTGAGATGTGATCGTGATCAACACCAGCTGACACAAACAGGAATCGGTACGAAGGAATAGAAGACAATTCAACCTGGGGAATCGCTTTCAACGAGAGTCGAGGAGGTGACGATCGTGATATCCATCATGCAGCTGTTGACGCATGTGGTCAGGAGTGCCCATCATCGCCTGCTCATCAAACAGTCATCGCATCACCTGTTGGGATCTACAGAACATGAGCCAAGAGCGATATTCGACCGCATTGATCGGCCACCATCATAACGTTCCCTCCGTCTCCTTCAGTCCCTGCGGTAGATACATCGCCAGCTGCTCGGTCGACTGTAACATTCGAACGTGGTGCATCGAAGATTCTTCCTGTATCAGCACAGCTCAGATACCCGCGGGAGAGTGGTGAGTCTTCCCATCGCGTTTGCACCTTCATCTTCATGTCATGATCTTCACCATCATCATCACGTGATCTTCATCACGTTCTCATCTTTTTCATCATGTGTGATCTTCTTCATCATGTCGTGGAGAGGAGTGATGATGTCAGGGGATGGGGATGTAAATGGATCGATGAAGACTCTGTCTATCGTCTGGATGTAACTGATGCCACCTGGACCACCATGGGAGGTTATCTTCAACCCGTCACGGTGAGATGCCACATCTCCCCTCCTCACACTTACAGTCACTCGACTCCTCTTCCAATTCCTTTTTCGGCTCATTCGATGATGGTACGTTCAACTTTACAACGGAACAATGACATCTGACAGAAGTAGAGGAGGAAGAAGAGGAAGAAGAGATGGAAAGCGAGAGTGAAGAGGAAGAAGCAGAGTACGAGAGGCTGTCAGATCACAGTCAACCGAACGAAATGAAGAGGTGTGATACTCTCGATGGGACGGGACGTGTAGATGACCCACAGACAGAGATCAGAGGGGACTCATCGTTTGCACGAGCTTCCGCAACGTCATTCTATACGACGCCGTTCATCTCAGAAGGCTTTGTGTTGCTCCCAGGGTCCTTCCAGGGTTCCCCATCATCCCACAGATGGACAGGATCTCCCTCTTAGAGTACATCCCTCAACTCTCTCTCCTCGTCTTGGCATCCCAGGCTCGTCAGCACATCACCCTGTTGCGCATCATCAGGTGACGTCGGCACATGTGATGGTGGGTGACACCGAATAGGAAGGAAGGGACGGAACAGTACATGCTACACAGAGACGCAGATCTGACCGTGAGACACGCACCGATAGCGGGGATCCATGTGGAGAGGCAGGTGTCCACGTATCACACTCGCTTCTTCTTGCACGTATTGAGTTACTCGGGGATCGTTCAGTCGTTTGAGATTCAGAACGAACATTGGAACCTTCACCCGGGCTTCGCTGCCGCACAGAAGTCTTTTGTTTTATCCATGTGATGCGAACGATCTGTACATAAAATGAGCTGTGATGGAGATGCATGTTTGAAGTATTAACCGTGGAGCCGTGAGTCCTTCAGCTGCCACTCTTGAAGGTGCATCTACATGAAAAGGATCGTAATTGGTGTAAAATCGCTCCAGAATCATAAAACGTTTGTAGATCACTCCTCTTTCGGCGAACCGTCAAGCTCCCTTTGTCGCATGGACGTTTGTTCTCTTCTTAACCTCATTCCAAAGCGTTCTGCCTTTGTACCATCACATCTAACTATCTATTGAGAATCATGGAAGTCAAGCTCGCAGTCATCGGCGGGGGAGGAGTTGGTAAATCAGCAGTCACCATTCGTTACCTTCAGAATCATTTTGTCGAATACTACGATCCCAGTGAGTGTAACGACCCGACTGTATGTGGTAATGCTGACGGTTCATAGCCATCGAGGACTCATACAGAAAGCAAACAGTCATCGATCAGAACTCCTACCTCCTGGATATCTTAGACACGGCTGGTCAAGACGAATAGTGAGCTTTCCCACCCACCTTCATCATCTAACCCTGGCAGCTGCTGTCTTCGCGATGCGTATCTCCGCACCGGTCGTGGCTTCCTCTTCGTCTTCTCCCTGGTAGATAGAGGATCATTTGAGGAAATTCCAGTCCTTCACGACCAACTCCTGAAGGCGAAAGATAGAGACCACGTGCCTCTCATCCTGGTCGGAAACAAAAGTGATCTCGTCAACGAGAGAGCTGTCAGCTTCTTTGAGGCCAACGAACTGGCGCGCACGTTCAACTGCAGATACATCGAGACCAGCGCATTCTCAGGCAGTAATGTAGAGCTGGTATTCCAAGAGCTGGTCAAGTGTGTGCAGAGAGAAGAGGATGGACTCGTACAGAAGAGGAAGGCAAAGAAGACAACAAAGGGTTGTAGCATTGTATAAATTGTACCTTATGTCACCGCTTATTGAATGCATCATATTTCAACATTTCAACAGGAACAATTGAGATGTTGATGTTGATGTCGAGCGATGTGAGATGAAACTGAGATGTAGTCTGCGCTGAGTTTTCAGAAGAGTTTGATACCAGAAAAGCCAGACATTTCATTCCTAAGGCGACTTATGACGATGTGTCTTCAGCCCGCTACAGTGAGGAGTCTCCCTTCATCACAGCACGAGGTCTTCATCAGAATCACCTACACGACTAGAACAGTATTTGTTCACTCTATATTAATCAATTTCATAGACGTTTACAACAAGACGCAGAGAAAATGGGAGGCACACTAAGATGGGCCACATTGCATTTGTGACCGGTGGGACAGGATACATCGGTAGCCATGTTCTCATTATCCTGCTCGAGGCGGGCTATGATGTGATCTGCCTCCACTATTCGGACATCCATGTAGCGTCTCAATGTTTCAATCGAGTGGAGGAGATCACTGGTAAAAAGATAAAGAGATACAAGGGCAACCTTGTGAACGAAGCATCCGTCCGAATGGTCTTCGAAGAGAACAAGGTGAGATCGTTCATCCAGACGCAAAATGAGGTGACGTGGAACAGATCCACACAGTTTTTCATCTTGCAGCTCTCAAAGCGGTCAGTGAATCAGTTCAGAAACCTCTGGAATATTACAACAATAATGTTACGGGTAAGACACGGCGCTATCACTTCTACTGAATATACTCTTCCAGGGACACTCAATCTGTTAAAGATCATGAACGAGTACAAAGTCAACCATCTAGTCTTCTCATCGTCGGCGACCGTCTATGGCTCCGTCGAAAATTGTGCACAGACTGGGATAATAGAAGAACAACCGACGAGTGAGAGAGTGCAACTCACCGTCTAATCATCTTCGATAGATCCCATCAACCCCTACGGTCAGACGAAAGCGATGGTCGAGCAGATATTAAGAGACCTTCACATCTCTAAACCAGGTGCACCTCCCATCTTTTCGAACCATCACCCACCGTCCCACAGACATGAACATCGCCGTTCTTCGTTACTTCAACCCCGTTGGAGCCCACCCCAGTGGAAAGATAGGAGAGGATCCAAAAGGAATACCCAACAATCTAGTTCCATTCATCCTCCAAGTCAGTCACACATTCATCTCCATCTCTCTCATCACATGAAGGTGGCCACAGGTCTGAGACAGCGCCTTTACATCTACGGAGATGATTACGAGACGAGAGATGGTACGGGGATGAGAGATTACGTTCACGTGATGGATTTAGCCAGAGGTCACCTACTGGCCGACAGGTGAAGCGTGATGATCATCACGGACATCTCATGAGAACAGATTCTTAGAGGAAAGGAAGGGAGTGTATGAGGTGAGATATTGACTGTTTCTCTCTCTCTCATCATATTTAGATCTTCAATTTGGGATCGGGGAAGGGAACGACGGTGTTTGAGATCATGAGGGCCATTGAAGATGCTTCGGGGAAGAAGATCCCGTATGAGGTCAGCTTCTTCATCACCACCAGCTGATCATCATATCATCATCACCTGATCACAGATGATCGTGTCCTTTATATGATATGTGTGTGACTGAAACGGACAAGGTGGCACCGAGGAGGAGTGGGGACGTGGGATTGTACATAGCAGACTCCTCCAAAGCCCATCGACTCCTCTCCTGGACCCCCCAACTCTCCCTCACTGACATGTGCTCACACGCTTGGAATTGGATCACTCACACACAATCCCATCCATGACACTCTGGAGGACAGAGACACTCTGGAGGACAGAGACACTGTCCTATAGACATTGTATGAAGAGAAGAGGAGGAGTAGAAGAGGATGAGAGTAGAAGAGAGAATAAAGAGTTTATACAGCTCTTAACCAATCGTCGTTGAGAGTGACCTCCATGGGCTCTACGGGGGCAGAACCGAAGAGGGGGAGATCCTCCAGTTCACTCATGACTGTGGGATCCAAGGTGATCTGGATCTGGGGTACCTCCATGTCCAGTAGATCTAACGATATGTCTCCCATCGACTGTACATCCATCAGTCTCTTCTTCATCATCATCATGATCGTCATGCACGAGGGTGGGATAGAGGTGACTCACGATATCCTTTGAATCTGACTTGAGGATGGATAGATCGATGGATTGCACCATGTCCAGATCGAGTGAGGAGAGAGAGGCGACACTGTTGAGGAGGGAGGAGTTGTTGCTGGCCAGGGATTCACTCTTCTCGTCAATCATACGTTGACTCAGCCTCAGACTCCGTGAGCTCGATCCGATAAAGTTGTAACTGTGATTACCATACAACTGTATCTCTTCAACATCATAAAGAGGACATCCATGATGATGGTGATGATGGTGATGATGGTGATGATGGTGATGATGGTGATGATGGTGATGATGGTGATGGATGATACCTTCTTGTCTAATTCCATGAGCTGTTTCTTGAACCCATCGTTGATCTGTATGTCCTCCTTGGCGTGTGTCACCTTCCCCAGTGCCTCGCCCAAGCTGAATCCTATCTCTGTCAGCCTCTCTCCTCTCTCTCCCTCTCACCTCTCCGTGTCATGAGAAAAGAGAGAACGAAAGAGACAGATCTAGATCTCCCCAACTGACAGTGGACCAGCGTGTTCTTCTTCTCTCCCATTCCTTCCTCAATAAAATCACACACCCTCCCCACGTGTGTCAGAATGTCCACGTCACTGCTGTCTTGGATGGAGATCCTGAGAGGGTGAGTCTCGCAGAGATGGATGTCTTCACCTGAGGTACTTGTATTCCTTCTCGAAGGTGTTCTTGATCTCTGTGGTGGCGTTGACGATGTAACCGATGTTGTTCTCCTCCAGCCACTGTTTGTTCTCTGCACAGATACGGTTTCCCAGGTAGAGTCCATCTACAATGAGGACACCCTTCCTGTCGTTCTCTTCCAGCACTTTGAGCTCTTCTCTCCTCTTCTCTTTCCACTCCTTCTCCACTCTCTGCTCATCGATCAACACGTCACCCTCTCCCAACACTCACCTTCACTCTCTCTCGTTCGTCCCTCGCCTGTTGCTTCTTCTCGGCCTTCTCCTTCAGTTTCTTTGTCATCTTCACTCCCGTTCGAAAGAAGTCGAGTGTCATCTGCTTCGGGTCTTTTCGAGAGACCTAGAGAAATGAGATCATTCAACCTTCCATTTGACTCACTTTGGCGGTGGGGGGTTTCATCAAGTTACGTTTCTTGTCGTTGGGTGTGGTGGATTGGCTGGTTGTAGATGGAGGATCGGTGGGAGGTATCGTTTCGACATTTGGGACGGCTGAATCGTTCTCCTTGTTCCCTGTCGTCTTCTCCTTCTTCTCTTCTTTTTCCGTCTTCTTTTCTTCTCTCTTTCTCTTTGTCTCCTTATCTTTCTTCTCTCCCTTTTTCTCTTTCTTCTTCTCCTTCTTCACCTCCTTCTCTTCTTTCTTCTCTTTCTTCTCTTCTTTCTTCTCTTTCTTCTCTTCTTTCTTCTCTTTCTTCTCTTCCTTCTTCTCTTTCTTCACCTCCTTCTTCGCCTCCTTCTCTTCCTTCTTCACCTCCTTTTCCTTCTTCTTTTTCTCCCCTGCTTCTTGCTTTTTCTTCTTCTTCTCTGGTGAAGTCTTGCTCTTCTTGTCTCCCTTCTTCGTCTTCTTTTTCGGCGGACCAGTCAGAGGTGGTAGCTCAGTCTCTTCATCGTACAAGTGAGGTGGAACTGGCATATTTGCCTCGAGGATCTTGCTGGCTACAGCGTTTCTGATGACAATGAGATGAAACACATGACAAAGACTCACTTGTAGAAGGCACAACACTGGTAACCCACTCGGCCTGGAATTACTTTGCTGAAGAGACCTGTGAGATTTAGACATTCATCACGATGGACAGAGGACGTACCCCAATTCTGTGGACCGAATTCAGCTACACGTTTGAAGAAGATTTTCTGTTCGTCTGACGTCCATAGACCACTCCTCGTCTTCTCTCCTGGTCGATTGAAACGATAGTAGTATTGATTGGGATTGGATTCTCTTCCTTCGTAAGCCTTCCTCTGCGCCTCAGACCATTCTGTGACATGTCAATCGGGTGTTGTGAATGATCAAGACTTACCAGACGTATCGATGTGAACATCCTCTTCGTCTTCATCGTACACCTCCTTTTGTCTCTTCCTCTTCTTTGTCTCGTGTTTTGTGGGTGTCGTCACAGGTGTTGGTTGGGAGGCAATCGTGACATCAGTGTGAGTTTCTATTTCCTTCTGTTTTTCTGTCTCTTTTTCTTCTTTCTTGACCTCTGAGACCTTGGACGTGTCTTCCGTGGGGGCTACATCAGGAAGGGAGGGAGTTCTCCTCCTGGCAGACAATGGTGTCTCTGACGGCGTCTCTGACGGCGTCTCTGTTGGTTTCTCTCTTCCCATTCTTCGATTCGAACGTGAATCATCGTGAGTAGACAATGTCCAATACGTTCCATCCAGATCGGTGTTCGACTTCTTGGACTTTTTCGAGACAGAGACCGAGGCATCTGGGTCGTTCGTAGCCGTGATAACGGCTCCCAGCTGCGTCGGGTGCGCCATGCGTGTAAAGTTTGAAATGATGACAGCCGTTGCAGTTTTCTCCCGCCAATCCCTCTTTCGAAAATTTTGAAATCCTTTTATTCCTCAACGGATGCCTTCAGCTCATCCCTCCTCTCTCGAACGTCCTTCACCACATCAAATCCATACATCTCATCCTGTTTCTTCATGTCCATCCAGTGATCCGAGTGGCTCGTCTTCTGTCCTTCCATCGCCGCTCTCATCTTTTCATCTTCAGGTCTCCACGAACAAATGTCCTCAGACATCTCACCTGTTTATCTCTCTCCTCTTGTTCGGGGCCGTCCGCATGATGCAAGGCCGTTCGGGTGGCTTGAGCCGAGGCCTGCGTAGATACGTCACCTTCCCGACAGCGAGCGCTCCTCACCGTCATTCTCTCCGCGCGGTTCTTCCTGGCGACTTGAAACACCTTGAGGATGTTCCTGATGGGGTCACCTCTGTAGAGGTCGATGCACTCTCCCAGAACGGCCGCATCCTCTATGGCCTGCGGTAGGGTCATGGAGAAGGAAGATGAAAACTGGCGGAACGGTCGGGCATAGGGGGTTTCACACCTGAGCCGCCCCCTGAGCAACATAAGGTAGAGTGGGGTGACAGCTATCCCCTACGAGGGCAACCGACCCGTGTATCCACCGGGATAAGGGGGCCGAGTCACATAGATTCCACACCGTCAGGACATCCTATAGAACGTGAGAACGCGATGTGATGGAGAGATTCATCACTCGAGGAATGCAGTCGATCAGTTGAGAGACGGTGCTGGACCACCCTCTGAATTCTTCTCGTAGATCGGAGAGAGAGCCCTTTGTTGTCCACAGGGGAACATCAGAACCTGCATCATCGGGCGTGTCTTTCGTGGGATGGATGAAGACGAGGTTGTAGAGTCTACCCGCTCGGATGGGATAGGCCATGATGTGTCTGCTCTCACCCAACCATCGAGTCCCTGAGATCGTGTCGGTGGTGACGAGAGGGAGACGTTTCACCGATGGGTTCTCTCATTAGACCGCGCAGTTGTTCTGATGGAACGGATTCGATGTCGATGATGGCACGATAGACTGAATCTCCCGTCTTCCTCAATTGGTGCTCCTCTCGGTGGATCTGATGACCACATCAATCCCATCATCGCCTCTCATCGGACATCTTCACTCACCTCTTGCATCTGTTGTCTGACAATACTTCTGATCCCATCCGCACCCACGATGAGATCGGCCTCATGCGTGCTCCCATCTTCCATCTCGACTCGTGTCGCTGTGATGTTCAGGTGAATGGATGATGATGACGCTGCTCACCCTCAAAATCGACTCGGTCCACTCTAGCGTTCGTTTTGAAGCGAACGCCTTGTTCTTCGCAAGCTTTGAAGAGGATACGAAAGAGATCAGCTCTATGGATGACGTAAGAAGGGTAATTGTATCTGTCCTGCATCCAGGGCATAATCATCTGCTCCCCCAAGACTCGATCGTCCTCCCTGTTGTTTCTGGATGAGAGAGTGTGACGAATCAACGACAATCGACGTGATAGATATTACCATCTTCTGACGACTATCTTCCTGAGGATGACACCATCCGTGGAAATGTGATGAGCTAGACCCCAAGAATCGAGTATTCGAAGCATATTGACTGATACCTGAACCCCAGCCCCAACTTCTTTCAGCTGAAACGGTTAGATGGTCTTCTCGGTTGATAACCGATCTTCGTATAGAAGTTTCTTTACGACGCACCTCTTTTGCCCTTTCGAAGACGGTTACATTACACCCTAAGTCATCCTCAGGATATGTGATGATTCCATCGCACCTTTCTTAGACAGAGCGAGAGCTGTCGATAATCCTGATAAGCCCGCTCCAATGACGATGACTCGAAGAGAGCCTCCCTCCATCGTGTTTGATCTCATACGTCCTCGATCAACGTACATGCGGACACATTTACGTCTACATTACAATTGGATGAATGATTTTAATCTCTTTCCTCAGAATGCTTGTTTATCTCGAACAAAAAACTTCCTAGAGTGATTCTTCTAGATGATGTGGTGGCTGTGCTTGAATTGGTCGCTTTGGAAAATGACCGATCATGACCTTAATCATGAAATCCCTTCGTGGCGGGCTTGTAGGGAAACGTGTCTCCGCTTACTGTTCCCTCTCTCGTCCCTTCTGTTTCCTCTTCCTCACTCTTCTGTTGTGAGCTCTCTACCGGTGCGTGGGCCGTTATTGATGGTGGCGGGAAGCTCTGTTGTCTCACTCCCAGACTTACTGCCTTCCTATATTCACTGATCACTTCCACGGTGAACGGCCAGTCGATCTGATCATGACGTCACACAATGCAACGAGTGCGATGGACGATGTCACCTGTGGAGGACCTCCCAGCTGGTTGAGGACGACTTGCTTGACGGTGCCTCTTCGGTACTCGACAAACATCCATCCCTCTGCGTTATTCAACCAACTGATCTGACGGCTAAGCCCTGGTTGACTCCGACTGTAAAAGTATCTGTCGAAGAGATTTAGAGGACTTTTCAGAAGATCTGTACCTTCTCAGCATGTTCTTTCCGGTAGGTTTGACTCCTTGGCTCGGCTTCCAATAAGATCCATCTTGGTTGCCCGAGTGGAGAAATTCACCCTTATAGATGAAACAGTAAGTACCCTGAAAATCGGCTGGAGGAATGTCAGAGGAGATGAGAAGGTTCGACTCACGTGGCGGTTGAACTCTTCTATCTAAAAACATCCTCGAATCGAGATGATCTGAGTTTGATAGAAAAACGAGGCAATCTTCTATGAATTCTGTCCACTGTCTTTGATTCCAGCTAATGTCTGTGTTATGAGTGGCCTGGCACTGATGAGCACTTCCAATGGGCCTGACAGTTGGGCATACCTTCTGCCTCTTAATAGCTCTTGAATTATCTGTTTCATCTGTGTTGGAGGGGTTCTGGGGTGCCCTGACCTCTTCATCCGTACACAATAACTGCCGGATATCCATCTGCCCCTCGATGAATCACCTTCTGCCTCTGTCTTTAATCTCTCCTTCGCACAATGATGATGTGATGCCTGAATGGGGCCTGTGTGTGGCAACGATATGACTTTTCGAACACAGCTGCGCGTTCCTATGGTTGCAGTGGAGCCCTCGATGTGGAGTGAGGAACGCAAAACGATTTTTGAGCCCTCCGAAGAGGAGATTTCACTGACGTCTGGCACTCCCCTAGAGACCCGTTCATCACGTCTCATCCATCTACAACTCGCTACTATGATCCGAAGACTCAATCATGCGGCCCAGCGCACCCATTTCTGCTTGGTCTTCTGAAGACGTCAGCAGCTACTTGACGTACATAGGTTTCGATGATGTCATCGCCATTTCCATCATCGCGAACGAGGTGATTGGACCATTTAGAACAGACGGAGAGGACTGACGTAACGAAGATCGACGGACCTACACTCTTATCACTCAAGGAATCCGATCTCCTTGCACTGGACATCAAGATCTTGGGTCGAATGAAGAGATTGTGGAAGGTGAGCACCTCTGAATTCAGCATTCTCTCACAGTACACTTATCGACCAAAACAGGCGATCGAAACACTGCAAACAGAGGCATCGATCGAAAACGAGAGTAAGAGGCCACTCAGGAGGATCTCGAGTTACGGCCCTAGTGGTGAGAATGCGTATCCATGCAGAACCCACCTTTTCACCTTTCCGCCTTTCTCGACGAGGCACCTTTTCTGTTTCTCTCTGTACTAACCTTACCGCAGGAGGACACGAAAAGTGGCTTATGAGGTGGCAGAATCAAATCGAAGGCAAGATGCTTGGTGAAGCTCAGGTGCTCTTAAATTTCTCATCTTTCTCTCGCTGCCACATTCTACACTGACGTGATATTTATATCATCTCACCGCCCGACAGCTCAAGGCCGAACGAAGCGATACAACATCCTCCCTCAGCTGGAGAAGGGGAAACAAAGAGGCTCTCTCCAAACTCGTCTGCAGCTTCATCTACGCCATGGTCGCTTCCTTCATGACCTGTCTCACCATGACCCTCGTGCACGAGAGAGTCCCCGATCGAGACAAGTATCCTCCCCTCCCCGATCTCTTCTTGGACAACATCCAGGTGCTTCGCTCGATCTACATCGATGTAGACTGATGTGGTACGCAGCACATACCCTGGGCGTTCGCCGTCGTCGAGTGGATCATCGTTGGATTGTCTGCCGTCTTCATTCTCCTCGTCTTCTTCCACAAGCACCGTCTCATCATCTTGAGGAGATTCTTCGCCATCGCAGGAACTGTATTCCTCTTACGGTGAGTCACATCATCACCTCTTCTTTCTCTCACAGAGAAAACAGATGTGTGACCATGTACATCACTTCCCTCTCTGTGCCGGGGGTGCACCTGCAGTGTGACGTGAAGCAGTTCGACACGGCAGAGGAGAAGCTGAAGAGGACACTGGAAATCATGTCGGGGCTGGCCCTGTCGATCAACGGAGTGAAGACGTGCGGCGATTACATGTTCAGCGGTGAGTCAACTCCGGGTTCGGGGGTTTGACCGTTACACATTCGGAGTTATTTTGCGTTACGCACCGTTCTCAGAATTTCAAGATGGGCCCAGAGAGAGATTTCGCTGATTGGAGTGACAGGGCATACCATCATTACGACCCTCTTAAACTTCTTCATCATAGAGTACTCTCCGAGGAATTGGAAAGGAGTAGAGATGCTCGGCTGGGCTGCCAATCTCCTCGGTATGTTCTTCATCCTCGCAGCCCACGAGCACTACTCTATTGGTAAGTATTCCTTTCGTGGGCCACGCTCATCACCTCAGACGTGTGCATCGCTTTCTTCATCTCTTCGAGGTTCTTCTTGTCCTACCACAGCTTGGCCAACGTCATGTCTCTCAGCAGCAAGTATGCGGTCCCCGTCAGTCGTAGCGCCCTCCACTTCCCGTTCTTCAATTACTTTGAGGAGTTTACGGATGGTATAGTGCCCAACGAATACGGTTTGCCCTGGCCCCTCTCTTTCGAGAAGCACAAGACAGCTTGAACTATAAATGTATAAATAAATCGATTTACATATCTCAATAAATTTGTCCCGTGACAGCCAAATACACAGACATGCCGGCTGACAGCCAAACGAAAGAGGGCGCTGAGAGAGGAGGTTCTATAGCCTATGATCCAGTGTGTGGATGGGACTCGAGGCCTCTTACAAGATGCGAGAGACTTCTTTGTCGTGCTTCTCAGTTCCGCAATTAGTCGAATGGGTGGAGAAAATTTCGGTCCGTCAAGAAGTTGGCCGAGAAATGTCAATTGTGTCGTAAAGAACGTGTTACATGCGCGTTGACTAACGCGTTCATGAAATCTGAACCATGAATCCGGCAGCAACCTTTCTTCGTCATGTGTCAGTCAGTCAGGATTAAGCCAGCTGTAAATCACCTACACCGCATCATGCAACTTTTGGTGAAGGAACAAGGGGCGGTTCACACGGACACCGTCTTTGCAAATGGATACAAGAAGAATGTTTATTATACGATCAAAGCTCAGCCGTTCATCGTTAGGTAAACATCACCATCATCCCCGTCTGATGTTCGAACAGACTGGCTCTGCAATCGAACGACGATTCGAGCACACAATTGGATCCTGATGGAGTCGAAGTCAAACTTTACTACGACGTGACCCCTCCCAAGGAGGTGTTGTTTATTTCCACAGTTGATGCCGTTGCTAAAATGCAATCGCAGGTAGACGAGGCCTTGAGAAAACCTCTCTCTTACCTCTTCAAGCATCGGGATAAAGATACTGGTCACATCACGTTGGAGGTGTGCATCAGTTTACTCACAACTCAGGTGACCGATTCTCTCGACCAATACGCTCACTGCTCTAGGTGCAAGGCACTCTATTTATTCTGGAATTCGTATATAAACAGCAGGATCTCACTGTTTCTGTTATGTCAGAGCCCATCCGGGTGAGTCTGCCTCACATGCGAAACGCCGCTGAAATAGAAGTAGGTCATCTCGAAGCTGAGAGCACATCACAAGACGAAGACGAAGATGGTCAGAAAGCCAAGCCCCAGACCGAGTGATGACGTGAGATTACGACCGATGATGAGGTATGACGTCAGTAGTTGTGCCTCGCTTTTCATCAGATGGAAGAACACGCAGCAGATCTACTAGATCAACTACAGATCCTCACGAGTGACCGATCTAGAAGCAGTAGCCTTGGCGACCTATCAGGTATTAATACGACACAATTACTCTACTCTCTTCGTGTCAGTTGATTGTTTCTTCAGAACACTCGAGCGATCGTGACAGAGAACACGGATCACTGTTGGCCTCCTTTATGATGTTCATGAGAGCATCGCAGGGGATCGAACGACAAGAACAAGAGAGGAGAATGAAGAGTATATTGCAGGGGGACGCAGAGTTGTCATCTTCGTTCTCAGAGATGGCGGATCTGTTTCAGGTCTGCTCTCTCATGGAAACAGAAGGGGATGGGAAGCACTTTACTGAATCGAATATCTGTCTATAGAGTATCGAAAATTTGAATCGAATGAAGAATATCGTAACGCCTATTCATCTTGATACTGCAATCATATGCTCATTGTTCCGAAACAGCCGGCTGCATGATGTCATCACGAGGTGAGACAGCACTCTGACCACTAAACAACTCTTTATGCCTTCAATTGGATCATTCTCTTTGCAAACTCCATCCTCATCTCTCTTGTCGTCTGCCACCATTCCTTCTCATCTTCCTTCATCTGTGCCCTCCATCACTCTTCCATCACAGTCATCGTCACTTTACCTCTTCGTGTTTCAGATGAGCACCCCACACCAGATCGTCATGAGATACCTCTCCTTTGGACTCCACGTCTCCCTCCTTCATGATCTGTCCGTGTCAATTCTCGTCCACCGCGATGACTCACCCATTCGTGGTACTTGTTGAGAGCGTGATCTTCAGGTTGAACCAACTTGTAATCTCCACAGCAGAAGATCTTGTAAGCGTCTTCGGCATATTTCCCCACTCCCTTCAATTCGATTGGTGTCTTCCAGCAGCCAGTCAAAAATTGTCTGCTGAGGGTGTGGATGTACTCTGCCCTCTTGATCAATCTAAGTGTCATTCAATTCTGTGTAGCAATGATGACATCACCCCAGCGGTTGGATGATGGCAGCGATGTCGGTGATGTCTCCCTTCTCGATCATCTCTTTTGGGTTGGGATAACGTATGAATAATTTATAAATGACGTGACGAACGACTCTACCAGACGTGCGGTTGAGCAACTGCATCCGATCAGATGGTGATGATAGACGAGCGATATCACCATGCACGCGATCGTCATCTTCCAAGGATCATAGAATAATATCTCTTGGATCAAGTGGTGAGGTGATACAGGCGGAACTGCATTCATGTCAAGAAGGAGGGTGTCAACGTCTTACCAAAATAATTCCTCTTTAGAACATGATCAGCCGCCCACAGAGAATACCCCAACTTCTCTTTGGACCAATCGAAAAACTCCCTCTGTGTGGAGGTCAGCCTATTACGATGAAGACGTACGTCACCTCTTTATCGCTCAAGTTAGAAGTGAGGACTTGAGTTTGTTGATCATAGAACTGGTTGATCTTCTCTTCGCATTGACAATCTGATTCGTTCGACCAAGAATTGTCTTTTTCATCGAATCCCTTCCACTTGATGAGGTATTGTATGTTGTTCTGGACGTCAGTCAATAGAGTATGATCTATCGTGATGCTCACCTTTCGTATACGAACAGAGTTTATGGATTCTACCTCCAAGTCCTAAAGATGTTGAGTGACATCGGTGGTATCATCAAATACCACCTCTTCGCCTTCAGTCGATTCGACGTTATCACTTATCTCTGTATGTGTTTCCTCTGTCTCCTCACTCTAATCCTGATTGGGACAAATACTGATGCGCACACACACCTTCACATCATCGAGTATACCCTTCAGTTTCTCTCTGTCTGGTATCTTTCTGGGTGCATCAGGTTTCACTGGGGACTTCCTCTTCTTCGCCATGTTTCAATGTGAGGTGTGACCGAGATTTCACCAGAGAATCTTGGTCACGTGATTTCTTCAACCGGTCATGATGAACGGTGTCAATTGACGTGAACAGAAGGAGTAGAGAATAAAGACATCCTTTCATTCTATTTCATTCAAGCCCATTTCCCCAGAGGTGGTGACCTCTTCACGATGACACCGACCACCAGTGGCCCCACGATGGTGCACAGCAGCACAGCCCACACCGTGATGATGAAGAGATCTTGATCCAAAGTGCCAGGATAAGCCAAATTGGCGATCAATAGACCGATCTCCCCCCTCGTGACCATAGAGAACCCAACGATGAGCACGGGAAAGATGCACGAGGCCTCTAATTGTTCCTCCCTCGTCTGTGTCTCTGATTGGGGGAGTGCATTGGGTCTGTATTTGTTCTCCAGATGATGCCATGCCACTAGACAGAGAGAAGAGACAAACTTTGCAAAGAGCATGAGGAAAGTGTAGACGAGACCCCTCCACAGAACTGTTCCCTGGAACATCTTTCGGATGGGAACAGCGAAACCGATGGTGGCAAAGAAGAGAGGAGCCAGCACCAACTCTTGGAGGGGAAGGAGAACTCGATCGAAGACGTGTGAGGGTAAGATGATCTGTCGGAGGATGAGTCCACGATGATGTGAAGCGAGATGGTGCACACCTCTTTGTCCGTCTCGTCCGTCTTCAAACTGCTCTCCACCATGGAGATGGAGATACCTGCTAAGAATGCACCGAGGAGATTGGATGTACCACCGTAAGAGGAGGCAGCCAAGAAGAAGACAAGAGTCGAAAAGAGGATGACGGTGGCAATCCATTCGTTGTATGGCTTCGGGACACGTGCAAAGTGAAAGAGTCGAGCAGTGTGGGGTACGAAGAGGAAGCGAAGGAGGAACCATGTGACCAGGAGGAGAACGAAAGAGGCCAGGAGAGGTCGAGAGATGGTCCATGCCAGGCTCACGTGATGATCTCCCAATCCATGCACCGTCTGTATGATGTCAGATGAGATAGATGTCTTTGGACGTACTTGAGCGAGGATGAGGCCGATGATGTCGTCGATCAGGGCGGCCGACACGAGAGCTGTGCCCATTCTCGTCTTGCTCATGTTGGCGCCGGAGAGGATGGAAAAGGTAGTTCCCAGTGAAGTAGAAGAGAGAGCCGCTCCAGCGGCGAATCCTTGCAATACCGTGTAGCCGAAAGCCACATGGAGAAGGAGAATGCTGATGCAGATGGGGAATATGATGCCCACAGCAGCAATGCAAGTGGACAAACCGATGTTTTTCTTCGCCAGTTGTATGTCCGTACGAAGGCCACCTGAGATGATGAGCGCAATGCTGTGACGTCCGTCTCACCTTCGAAGACGATCGATATCAAACCGAGATAACCTAAAGCTTGGAATGCAGTTTGCCAGTCACCGCCCAACAGATTGAGCAGTGGTGTTCCATATATCATTCCCACTATGAGCTCACCTATGATTCCAGCACATAGAAACGTATCGAAGAAGACACGTGAGAGGTTGAGAGTTAGGAGAAAGGACAAGAGGATCAGAAGTGATGTCACCGAGGGCTCTTGGAGAGGAAAGGCGTCCATCTCTCCTTCTATCTCTCGGTGTTCGTGTGTTATGCGTCTACCTCAAAGGTGACTCGTGTCGGATGATTTGTCGTGAAATGATGAGATCTCAACATGAGATCATCTCAATTGTATTTTGAAACTCGATTTATTCATGAGCCACAATCCATGTCTCACGATCAGATCATGATGAGGTGCATACAACTTCCATTCTTTATCGAAAAGCGAGGGGATGGCTGATGGTCGAGTGCGGCTCTTCATCTTCGTCCGATGAAGACGCATCGAAGGGACGGGGTGGCTTCAAGAACCCTCCCGTGATAGTGTTCACCCTCTCCTCCTCCTTGTGAGGTGTCACCACGGGGGAGCTCTCCACCGATCTCGTCACGTTCGGTGTCTTGATCAGCGCCATGGGGGGAAGGAGGTCCTTGTAAGGTGAAGGTGTGGGTGAGTTATACAGCCTCTCTGTCCTGCGTCAGTCTTCAGATGCAGCTGTGCTCCTGACCTGCCGGGCGACTCAGAGCGGGGCTACCAATGAACCTGCGTAGATCTGCTTTCGGTCGAGGTAGGGGTGCCACGTAGAGACCGTCTCTGATCTCCTTGGCTCGTTGTAGAATGCCCTGCATCCCCGCGTTGTCGTCCGCGACGTGATAGTTCTGGAGCAACTTGAGGTTGTCCGCAAAGGTACCGCTCAGCAGCTGCTCCCTCACTTGACTGTCGACAAGTCAGAGGGTCGACACGCGAGACGTATCGTACGCACACGATCATGGCGGAGCATACGTCCAAGAGAAAATCGAATCTCCTGGGATCAGAGAAGAGGGAGTCCCACAGACGGAGAACGTCAGGGAGATCAAACTCTTGAGAGAGTAACAGTGTCAGCCATCTGTTCTTGTCAGTCCTATCATCCATACTCTCTCACCTGAAACTGTAAAATTGGGGGTTCAGCTTTTTCTCTTCCTGATGAAAAAATGAGAACAAATCAGAAGAGAGAAGAGAAGAGAGAAGAGAGAAGAGAGAAGAGAAGAGAGAAGAGAAAGAGAAAGAGAGAAGAGAGAAGAGAGAAGAGAGAAGAGAGAAGAGAGAAGAGAAAGAGAGAAGAGAAAGAGAGAAGAGAGAAGAGAGAAGAGGAGAGAGAAGAGAAAGAGAAGAGAGAGATGACACACAAAATCCTCCCATAATTCGTGATCGATGTCTTTGAGTAAGTTGTTCAATCTCATGATGTTCCCTGCAATCCCCGTCTCTGACTTATCTAGAGATTTACAAAAGTTATCCCTGATCTCCCCCATCAGACTCGTGAAAGAGAAGAACGCATCAGCCTCCGCGTGACCTGATCCCAATCATCATCGAGTTTTCATCGAGTTTTCATCGATCTCTACGTCAGAGAAGGAAGAAAGATAGATCAATGTATTCACCCTGGAACATGGGTGTGGCATCCATGGCGTAAACGTAATAGATCGGTCCCAGGATCTCGTTCATCCCTATGACGTCATCATTTCATCGTGATGTTACGGTACGTACCCTGTACGTATCGGATTCCTGGGTTCAATTTGGCGTAAATGAACAAGATCCTCTTCAGAGCTTCATAATGCTCCGTGCTGCCCGCGTTCTTGTCGTGATTGAAAAAATGAAGGTGAGGCAGTGTTCTCTTCACGTCTTTGTCTACTTCGTCCAGTAATTCTATCGAACGTTCACTCATCGTCATCACATGATGTCATGGGAGGAGTGGATGAGCTCACCGTTGTCTTTGAAGAAAGCGTTCCAAGATGAATCAGAAGATGTATTGAGGGGCTATCCATGTGAGGAAATATTCGACAGAATGATGTGTAGAAGAGGATGAGACTCACGTGATCGTCCTTCTTCTGTTTCTCGTGGGGATCCACTACTAATTCCACCACCCAATCTGTATCGAATTACATCTCTATCCTTCTCAGTGAACGAACTCACCATCGTACAACTTTCTGTTTCTCACCAAGAAGGAAGACCAAGCTGACTTATCGGTGGGAAGATAACCCAGTAGGATCTGATGGGGTCAACGATTGCACGTGATGGTCGATGGTGGAAATCGTCTGTGGATGATTCACCTTCCAATAGACAGAACGAAGACCGGGGTGATCGGGGATACCTGAAATGGATGAGAAGATGAAGAATGATTAGAGACATTACCATCGAATGCCAATTGTTTTACTTTCTTGAAATCGACTCTCTCCTCGATAGCCGATTGAAACAATCCCAATCTGTTAGCGACGTGTCAACATGATATTCCACATTGAACACTCCGAGGAGACGAACGGGAACAGAATCGACGAATCACCTCTCTCTGAACCATATGGCTTGCCTCTTTTCTTTCTCTTCCAAGAGTCTGGGTGAAATATTGAGACTGTCCAACACCTTATCGTCAATCTCTATAAACTCTTCTCCTGTTGACGACACGTCAATACATTCAGAGAGACTCGATTCCTGGATATGAACAAAAGTGATATCACCTAGAGGTTTAGATCCTTGAGAGAGAGGGTCTGATGTGTTGGAAGGTACGTCGGTCGTGTCCGCCATGCGGTGAGCTTCCGTCGAATCTCGTAAACGGTTGTGGCTGTGTAAAATGGTTGTAGAGTGCCTTGAAAACATCTTTCCGGCGAATTTTTGATCAGACGGAGGACACAAACAGCATCGGGAAGCATGTCGCATCGTCTATCTGAAGCTGGTGTGGGAGGCACTGGCGGTGATTCCAATCGTCTCAGTCCATTTGCACCACCATCACACAGGGGGTACAGTATGATGGTCTTAATCGGGCTGACCCGATCACAGTCACAGAAGACAGACGTCCATTGGTACGGCCATGCAACCCATTCGAGAGGGAAATCTATTCGAATACTTTGCAGTAGTTGGACTCCCTTCTCAAAAAGAAGGAGAAGAACCTGCCAAAGGTGTGAAACGAGAGACCAACCTCTGATCCGTCGATTACGTAAAGCATTAATCATCTCTTAGAACCCGCCATTTTGTATCAATATCCACCAGAGAGCACGAAAAAGATGCCCTTCGATATTGTTCCGTTCTGTATCCCCACATCAACCGAAACGAGAAGGGTATCAAATCACATGATCATCTTCCATCGTCTCTCGCTCACGTGCAACAGATCGCGAGGTCCGGATCTCTCAGCGAGTTACACAACATCCTCTACGGTCAATTATCCGTCTTGGAGAAATCACAAAACTCTTTTCTCTTCCTCTTGGTGCATGAGAAGGACATCTTTTGGGGCATCTGCGTCATCAACAAGGAAGTTCACGAGGTGACACTTGATGCATCATCCCATTCCATCTCAATTCCATCATCAGAGAAACCTCAGTTTTTCGGGTAAATTGACCAGCTCGGGCAACAACATCGAAACACGTCCCGCTCAAGAATCGAACGACAAGACACGAACGGCTTCCATCACCACACGAGTCTACTGTCTCGTCTCTCGCTTCGCTTTCTTCAAACTCCACTACTCGGTGTGATGTCATCTCGATCGATCGTCTCATGTGGGGCAGATCATCTACAGTATACTGGCCCGGGAGAGATTAGCCATCATAGAAGATTCAAATCGTTGGATGATGAACGGAGGCACGGCAGAATCTGAGGACTACAGTGACCTCTCCAACGCATCGAAGGACATTCTGTCTATATTGAAGACGTGAGGGAGTGCATGAGATGTAGATGACACGAGAAGGTATTACTCTCAACCCGTTCCCAGTGCAGGAGCCAGTCTCACCTTCAAGATCCCCGGTGAATTGCATTCTCTGGCATTCAAGGCCCCCGAAGGTGATACCTCCCTTCATCGAATCGACCATGAAATGATTTGAGCCTGTGGTGATCATCGCATCCATCGAGTGAAATCGACGATGGAATGACGATGGGCGCAGGTAATGAGGATCGTCTGGTGGGTGAATGGACGTTACCCCTCACCTTCAAGGCTCTCCGTCTGGAGAGTATCCTACAGATCATCAACGCTGCTCTCGTGGAGACTCGCATCATCATCGTCTGTCCCAACATGGGTGTCTTATCATCCCTCGTGTGAGTACTCTCCTTCTCACCCTCTCACTTGTCTCACTCTCACTTGTCTCCCTCTTTCCCTCTCACTTGTCTCCCTCTTTCCCTCTCACTTGTCTCCCTCTTTCCCTCTCACTTGTCTCCCTCTCACTTGTCTCCCTCTTTCCCTCTCACTTCTTTCTCTCCCTCTTTCCCTCTTACTTGTCTCCCTCTTTCCCTCTCACTTGTCTCCCTCTTCACGATGTCTCTTCTCACAGTGACAGACTGAGTCTGATACCTCTGTTGAGACCATACGCTTGGCAGGGTCCATGCATTCCCATCGTACCTGCGAAACTCTCCGAATGTCTACAAGCACCAGGTGAGAATCACGTGTGATGTACCTGACACAGACAGTCCCCTTCCTCGTGGGTGTAGTCTCTTTGAAGACCAGCCTCGAATCGGAGTTGGATGCACTCGTCATCCGTCTGGACCATCCACAGAAGGAGGTGACCCTTCGATCCCCGTTCTCTCCCTCTTTTGCGGATGAGAGCAAGTGACGACGAACAGATCATCAACCTGCCTAAATCGGCCATACCCATGCTACCACGTCGCGACAAATTATATCCTTTCTTCGTCTACAACCCGCCCGTTTTCACCTTGACTGACGCACGGAATCTGGACTGAAGACGTTCCACCAGAATCTGAACAAAGCGGGACCGATGAAAGAATTCCCAGACTCGTACAAGTCCACACCAGAGGATCTGGACCTCGCCCTGAAGATCATGCTCGAAACACAAAAGTGAGTCATTCACATGGATCACTCTCCGTGAGGTTGAGAGAGAACAGATTCCATCAGGAGATCCTCTCTCTCATCATTCCATTTGTATCACGGGGATGTCTGGACAGCACATCAGAGATCGACAAGTTGATCAACCACATGGGACAGAAGAAGTTCAAAGACTTCTTCTCTGCCTTCTTTGTCACCCAACACTTTTCAGAATATCTCGACGATTACTTCCTCAAGCTGACGGAGGTGATCCTTTCGTCTACAACGAACCATCTCTCATTGTTGTTGCCAGGCCGAGAGCCATGCCACTCAGATGAGAGAACATTTTGGCACACTCATCAAAGGTTACGAGGTATGTCTTCCATCCTTCACATCTTCACCAATATACGTACATCCACAGTCACAGCACATTCAAACTCATCTTCTGAACGTCATCACAGCAAGAGAAAGAATCGACACTGTCCAAGATCGAAGCGCTGCACATCAAGCTGAAAGAGATCGAGGTGAGAGTAAGAAGAGGAGAGAGAGTGAAGAGAACAGTTCAACATCACGGACCTCAAGGAGAAGCAAGCAGGATTCCAGACGAAGACAGCGATCCTACCGGGGATGAACAGTCCGAACATGTCGGCTGCATCTACCACCAAGCCAGGGACTCCAAAGAGGAACATCATCAACGCTGGTATGGATGCTCTCACCAGGGCATTTCAGAATTAAACCTCTTCTGGTGCCCATCGTTCCTTTCTGTGTGTCACACGCATTCATGATGTCATTGCATTCATGATGTCATTGCATTCATGATATCATTGCATTCATTATGTTACTGGTGTCTATACAACGTGTTCATTGGTTCAATTCAATGTGTAGAGTGTGTCGGGAGACCACTTGGTCGATGATTTCCTTCTCTAAGTCTGCGTTGCTCTTCATCTCTTCCTCACTCCTCGTCATTCGACTCGTTGGCTCGCTCGACTTTGCGTCATCGTAGAGGAAGACCTTCTTTCGTCAGCAACACATCCTCTTGAAGCGATGTCTGCACTCAGACGATACATTCACTTCTCACCTCGTTTCTGTAGTTCTGAAGGAGATTCCCAATGACGAGATGGTGACCGTATCTCTCAAGTGACTGTGTGGCCTTGTAATGAAGGATACTGTAATCCGTCTCCAACTGAACAACATCAGAGGTGAATAGAGAAGAGATGAAATGAAGGGAGAAGAGAGATGAAACGAAGGGAGAAGAGAGTTGAAGTGAAAGGAGAGATAAATGGAGAGAGGAGAATGGAAAGAGAGCGGACCTTGAAAGAGACGACGAAAGCACGTGGTACCCAGTGATGTTTCAGAGCACCGAGCATCTTGGGTACGGGATCGAGTGTGAGATCGAGTGGACCTTTGATCGATTGGATCTTGTGCTCAACCTGTGTGTATCTTTTAGAAGATGGTTCTCATCATGACAGCATCATGTTCACAGTGACGACGGACATGTGGCACATGTGATGGATGTGATGGTCACGAACAAGAGAGGAATAGACATAGTCGATGACGATCGATGATGACCAACGTGATCGTAATCTCGAGTTCATCTCACCATCTTAGCCGAAGGTAAATAGAAATCAGAGACGGCTGCAGCGACGTAGACTAATCCTGCCGACTTTGCAACCCTTATCCTCTCTGAGACTTCCTTCAACAGATAGAGATATTCGTGTATCGTACTGAACGAGATCTTCAGCAGTTTGTGCTCCGATTTGGCCTGTCAGCGTTGAGAGAGGAAACGATCGATTCCTCTTCACCTTGTGGTATCTCTGTAACATCGTCTTGATCTTCTGGTTGTCGCTCTGAACTGTATCTCTTCAGTCATCTGTGTCGAATGAGCGGTGTCTCACCCTTGATCGAGTTGATGTTGTCATCCCACTGCAGATAATCCAAGAACTGATCATCTTTCAACAACATGAAATGTCGCTGGTAGGGTTGGAGGGAGTTCTTTCGGTGGAGAAAGATGACTGCATAACCAGATTCGATGAAATATTCAACGGAAGCAGAACCTCTCCCACCACCGGAGAAGTTATCCAAGAATCGAACAGTGTTCTTCTCCAGAGGTACCGTGGTCCCTCCAGACTGAGACAGATCATGTTCCGATCTTTGACTCCTCTCAACTCACTGTGATAATGACAACTCGATTCCCTCTCGCAACGTGGTCGTGAACAAATTGAGTCACTCTGTCCAATGTATCTTCAGGTTGAACGAGTCCACTCGGTGCCACTGTGAAGAACTCTTTAACGACTTCCTCTTCTACAATGTAGGGTGCCGCGGCCACGGCATCCGTGATGGGTGTATGTTGTGAGGACGTTCTTAATATCCCACTAGCTGACCTCTTTCGGTCTGCCATTGGAATACTGTGGACACCCACTATCTCCTCTTCGCTCATCTCGTTGGCGTCTCGAAATGATCTTTTGTAAACCCACACACCGGAGAAACAATTCACCCGAATTCCGAAAACTACAACGCCATCTTTTATTCGAATTCCTCCAGCTGGTGCCTCTCGAAGCGATTGGGGTGATGCGTTGCCTTCTGAATGATCTCCTGCGTCACCTTCTCCCTTCAGCTTCTTGTCTTGTCTTTCCCCTCTCACCTGTCTGATCTTCCTCCTCTCCACGATGCACACCACCACGATGGCCACAACGAGGATCACGACGAACCCCACGCCCAAGATGGTTCCGAATGTCTTTAAGCCGGCTGGCTCTTTATCCTCTCTTCGGTCAGTTCGAGATGATGATGCTTCGGACCCACATCATGCTTGTGTGTCGTCCCTGAGACGGTGACATTCGTGGGAATGCTGCTCGATGTCGTTGAAGTGGTGGAGGGTGTGGCGCTCGTGGTGACCACATTGGAGTGACTCGTGTTCACTGTCAATGCGATGGCTCCCTGCAGTCCATTGTTGATGTCGTGTAAGATCTGCTCGAGTCAGGAGGTTTCTCTTCGTGATCTTCTCTCGTGATGATCTCGACTGTGATGATGAACTCGAACGGATGATGAATGGATCATGTTTCCATGTCAGTCATTATTTCTCTATGGGATCATGTTCTTCTGTGTGAGGGTGTGATGGTGATCGTGATGTCTCATCGATCAATTCACACCATGGTAAGGTTGACGGTGGAAGGGTACGACACGGTCTGCCACACACTGTCCTTGCTGTTAGTGGGGTGACCTGCAGCGTAGGTAGAGTATGGATCCTGAGAAGCAACCTGTTCTTCGTCACACACTCTTCATCGCACTCTTCGGCTCAGGCAGCTCACCAGGCGAGTGCTGGCGTCATCGAAGAAGATCTGTCCCACATAGATGATGTCACCCTTGGTGGTGTAATTGCCCCTCACCTTCTCTCTTCAGGTCGTGTGTCGTCATCTCATCAGACGCTCACCAGGAGATTGATGTGGGCGGCTCGATGTGAAGGCCAGCCGGGGAAGATGGAGTCGATGGAGATGTTTCCTTCTGATGTCAGGGTGATGCTGGATGGATGAGTGTCACCGTTGAGCCCAGAGATCTGAGCCCCTCTCAGCCAACCGTCAGACGTGGTCGAGTAATTACCGCTCGCATCACACTGCCAAAATTCAACCAGCAGATTGGTTAATCCTGTGCAGGTACTGACATCATTGATCTGTTCGTTCTTTAAGGGATCTGTTCCATACGAACCAGTGTGAACGTGAATCGATGGGTCTCAATACACACCTGTATTTCTAAACGGAGATGCACTCCCTGTCTATCTCCTCTGCCTCTGGATCAGAATTCCATTATACATGACACCTTCTCACGTGATGTTCTGCCGGAGATGAGAAGAAAGATAGCCGACGTCTTGAACTGCCTGAGGAGATGCAGCGCATGAGATATTCTGCCCGAATGAAAGAGACAGTATAGAGAAAAAGACAAACAGATGAATAGTTTCCTTCATGTTGTGTTGCCGTTGGGTTTGTTTTATTTCGACCGCTGCAATTCCATTTTACGTAGAGGTCGCACGTGACGAAGTTCGTTTTCTTTTGAGCCACGCAAGGAGCATGGACGAGTCGATTTCTCTGTGCTCATCGAGAGAGGATGGCCGAGATCATCCAGCTGTCTCCCAAGAGATCGAGAGGTCGTCCGGCTGAGCAGTCACATATGATGTCCCCGAAAGATGATTCCATGTGGAATGTGGATCTACGGTATCGATTAATAAAGGTTCTTTCATCTTTGATTACTTCTTCTGCGTGAGGGTGTACGTCGAGACGGGGCTTGCGGGAATTTTGGCGCCAAAATTGACAAAATGCCGATCCTTCTGGCCTTTGTGGGTTCGTATAATCCGGGCGCTCCAATGGCGGAGTGGTAAAGCCCAGCCTCTTGTTTGAGTGTCTGGCCTTTGCGCTCTCGGTTCGAGTCCGGCGGAAACCCACCACCTTTTTTGCTCTTAGAAGAAAATTAGGAGGAACAAAGAGAAGAAACACCAACGAACGGCACACACACGCTGAGAGAGAGCGACCGACCAATTGGCCAGTTCAGGCAGACTTGCGAGGATGGATTGCCTCCTATCTGAACACTGAGGTAAGATTGGATCATATCACAAGTTCCATAAGGCGCGGATGCATCCGAAACACATCTAGAACTAATTAAGAATAGGACGTTATATGTATGTATCGACGGTGAGGGACTCTTAAGTAGGTGGGATGGATGATTTCTAATATCATTCTTGAATTCAATCTCTGGACAAAGTTTGGGAGGCGCAGCACAGAGTTCGTTGCGAACAAACGATCCAACGAATCTGCAGCTGATATCGAAGTCCAAGGTTGGAGATAACATCTCATTTCCATCTCACGTCAATGATCAATCAGCCAATAAGACTTGAACGCTTTATTGCTGAGACGAAGGGAAGAGGTGAGTCTGGCATAGATGATGATGATGATGACCGTAATTATGAGATGGAAACCCAAACCCTCTGATCTCAACGCAGATTGATTAGTCAACAAGATTTGAATGTTACATCAATTGAAAAGAAGGGAAAGATGTAATCTGATAGTGATGATGTCCAAATAGGGTCATAACCCTGATCTCAATACACATTTTCTGATATATCTGTTTGGAATAGCACCTTAATGTGTAATAAATAGTAGTAGTCATTATCCAGAGTAGCCAAGCAAATAATTGAAGTCTCCCAGGAAGGGGTTGAGACAAAATAGATGGTGTATGCTGATTGAGAATGTGTACAATCTCCGGGGGTGGTGGCTAAGAGGCAGGGTTTATACGCAACATTGGGCTAAATCGCGTTCATCATTTCAGCTAAATCGCTTTAGCTTTACTAACAACTATGGGATCAATCTGTGACCATAAGTGCATAGTGTATGCAACATTTTCTAAATTGGATTTTGGCCTCTTAACACTATAGGATGATGCATTGTGCTCTGAAAGTACACTATGTGCTGTTTGGTAAACAAGGCCATATTTCATTTAGGGAAGGTGTCAGGTCATTGATGACAGTTTACCCAGGTGTAGAATTACCTGGGCTACACGGTGGTGTATTCAGTTTTTTCGTCCGGACTAACATAGCAGAGAAAAGTGTAAAATATACCATGCGTGCGCTATTTTGATTTAACGCACGCGGGGTCTTATCTCATTTAGGGAGGGCACCAGGTCTGTTTTCTCAGTTCCCACGCGTAGAGGTACGTAAGACCTACCTAGAAATGGTTACTAAACCACCGTCCAACCATTACCATCAGAGATAAAGGCCTCCGTGCGTTAAATCAAAATAGCGCACGCACCATATGCATCGTTTTTGTGAACCGTGACATATACCGTTGGAATCAGCGCAGTTTGCTGAGTCAGAAATAGGTCAGAAAACTAGTGGTCATGCCACGTGAGTTATTTGGAAATAGCGCACACGAGGACATATTTCATTTAGGGAAGGTGTCAGGTCATTGATGACAGTTTACCCAGGTGTAGAATTACCTGGGCTACACGGTGGTGTATTCAGTTTTTTCGTCCGGACTAACATAGCAGAGAAAAGTGTAAAATATACCATGCGTGCGCTATTTTGATTTAACGCACGCGGGGTCTTATCTCATTTAGGGAGGGCACCAGGTCTGTTTTCTCAGTTCCCACGCGTAGAGGTACGTAAGACCTACGTAGAAATGTACAGTAAACCACCATCCAACCATTACCATCAGAGATAAAGGCCCGCGTGCGTTAAATCAAAATAGCGCACGCATGGTATATTTTACACTTTTCTCTGCTATGTTAGTCCGGACGAAAAAACTGAATACACCACCGTGTAGCCCAGGTAATTCTACACCTGGGTAAACTGTCATCAATGACCTGACACCTTCCCTAAATGAAATATGGCCTTGCGTGCGCTATTTCCAAATAACGCACGTGGCATGACCACTAGTTTTCTGACCTGNTCCGATCTAATGAGATAAGACCCCGCGTGCGTTAAATCAAAATAGCGCACGCACCATATGCATCGTTTTTGTGAACCGTGACATATACCGTTGGAATCAGCGCAGTTTGCTGAGTCAGAAACAGGTCAGAAAACTAGTGGTCATGCCACGTGCGTTATTTGGAAATAGCGCACGCAAGGCCATATTTCATTTAGGGAAGGTGTCAGGTCATTGATGACAGTTTACCCAGGTGTAGAATTACCTGGGCTACACGGTGGTGTATTCAGTTTTTTCGTCCGGACTAACATAGCAGAGAAAAGTGTAAAATATACCATGCGTGCGCTATTTTGATTTAACGCACGCGGGGTCTTATCTCATTTAGGGAGGGTGCCAGGTCTGTTTTCTCAGTTCCCACGCGTAGAGGTACGTAAGACCTACCTAGAAATGGTTACTAAACCACCGTCCAACCATTACCATCAGAGATAAAGGCCTCCGTGCGTTAAATCAAAATAGCGCACGCACCATATGCATCGTTTTTGTGAACCGTGACATATACCGTTGGAATCAGCGCAGTTTGCTGAGTCAGAAACAGGTCAGAAATCGTTTACAATGCTTTTTTGGTTGTCGATAATATCTCAAAGCATGCTATTATTGTCGTGTTTATGCTTTTTGTTAGATTATTTGTTTGGTTGTTTGTTGCATTCTGCTTTATCCTTACACCAATGTCATCTGTTATCTATCTTTGTGCTGAAGGTGTATGTGAAGTACATTTATCAACAGAGTGCCACAATACACAATGAAACAAAAGTGCAGAGAGTTAGTCAATATAGCAACAGTATAGAAGCACAATCTCATCTTCAATGTTTATTATAGTGTCATACATGTACCAGTCTTCCAAACTGTGCTGTATCATATCAATGAATTCTTCATCTTCACCCATTCCAATTCCTACCACCCTCATAATCACCACATCAGTGACATCAGACTCACCTGTCTCTTTGTCTTGGTCCCAGTGATAGATCTGCATTGAGATCAGAGGTCATCACCCACTCATTATCATCAACAGCATCGTCAACCTCAGACTCACCTCTCCCCTTTGTCTTGGCCCCAGTGATGTGGCGTTCGAGTCTTGTTGAGTGATTGTCGATCTGTATCGAGATCAGAGGTCAACTCCATTTCCATCGACTTTAAGATCTCACCTTCAGCTACAAATTCGGTAGATCCATGGATCCGCAACAATCTCGTGACGTGCTCCTTCAGATTTCGTCTGAAACCCTGAAATGAGATCAGAAACCCTCCCCCCTCAGAATCATTCTCACCGTAGAATTGGAGAACTCATCTACTCAACCACTCTCACCGTCGATATGGAGGGCCATCTGAGGCGGTTAATCAATCGATCTCTGTCGGTTGGCGTGTTGTTTGCCAGGAATTGCCGTTGTGGAATCTTCATCTGATCGTTGGCGTGATTGAACTCGAAATCACCGCATCGATCGTGGAAACTACCCAATCTGAGCCAACCGTCTTTGTTCGGGGTCTTTATCTCGCTTTCAATTGTAGGGAGAAGCTCTCAAGGAGATCAGGTGGGAGAATACGCTTCTTTTCGATATCGAGACATTATAGCGACGGAAAGAACGTCTTTGCTTTTTTGGGTGAAGCACATTTGAACCCATTTCAATTGTCGATAGGTAACGAGCAGCAATTGGACTATGGCGGGTGGAGACGTAGAGGTTCGGTGAGTGATTTACATCATGATGTTACATGGAAAATGGAGATGACCTCTGATCTCGATGCAGATTGACAATCAGCCAACAGGACTCAGACGCTGCATCCCTGGAACCGAGACAAAGGGGACAGGTGAGTCCGAGGTTGATATGTTGTGTTCATTATTCGATCATAAATGACTGATCGATAAAGTCTCATCACACATTATCAGGGACAGGATAACCTCTTCCAGGTGTTCGTGAGAGAGATCGATCCAGGTCTCTGTTCTTTTTGGTGGAGGAGTGGATTGGTCCTCTGTCCACAAAGCAACTTCTTTGTCCTCAAGAGGTGAGTGGAATTGTCCGCGATTCACGACGAAGAGTCCGCTCTGGTCCTCCTTCAGGTGAGTGATTTCCGTTTTTGTGTCGGGAGTAAATGTTTGACGACAGAGTGTAGGTGGCCGACGAGTGGATGTCTGTGGTGGACTCTCTGTTTCTGGTGGGTTCTCGTGCAGGTGAGTGGTGTCAGAGATCAATCAGGATCGATGTAGGGACCTCTTTATCAGAGGAGCAGATCCTCTCTCCTGTGCTGACAATGACAGGTTCTTCGTAGGATGTGTAGGTACCAGTCTGAGCCTCTCTGGAATTACCAGCGATGGCTCCTGAATAAAATACTCTTGAGATGT